>OX375868.1:5424759-5845672 GCA_947359475.1 Heligmosomoides polygyrus bakeri
CGAACCTCATGGTTCCTTAGCAAGATTGTCGGTCAACTTCTCAGCTTCATACCTTCACATTTGGCCAATACGGAGCAGTTTCTAGACCGCCTACGTTCTAGCACGCTACAGGAAGACTGCGTGATAGAGTCATTTGACGTAACGGCACTTTATACCAACGTAGATAATAACGCTGCTTTACAAGCTCTATCAGAGATGCTAGACGAGCACGAAAGAAATATTATTACGTTTGGTTTGAACAAGCTACACATAATGACTCTAGTACAAGCATGCCTGAACTGCAATGTTTTCAAGTGGTCTGGAAACTATTTTTCACAGCGAAGAGGACTTGCGATGGGACAGCGATTAGCTCCAACTTTAGCGATCTGCTTCATGAGCAGAATTGAACGACCGGTACTGGAGCGCCTTCCCATAATGTACTGTCGGTACATCGATGATTGTTGTATTATAACGGCAACGCAATCCGACATGGATGAACTGTTTGCCATTCTCAATACACAATCTCAGTACATAAAGTTCACCCGTGAAACTCCGTCCGACGGCTGGTTGCCCTACCTGAATACTCAAGTTAGGGTATCAAATGGAGTCTTTAATGTGAAATGGTATCGTAAAGGCAGCTCCAAAAACATCATACTCCATGCAAGATCTGCTCATCCTACAGCAGTAAAGCGTGCCGTGCTCCGTAACATGTACAGAACGGCACTAGGTGTATGCACGGGGCTTGAGGAGCGAGAGGAATCACGTATGTTGGCCTCTAATATCGCACGTCTTAACGGGTACGAACCACGACGACGAGGTGATCGAATACGACACGGCAATGTTGAACATCTGCGCGAAGACAAAATTTGTCTTCAACTGCCCTTCATCTCTGATGACGTCACGGCAGAAGTACGCCGTTGCCTATTACGAGCAAACCTGAACGACGATGTTGTCCTGGTTAACATACCGGGAAACAACATCAAACGGCTTCTTGTTCGGAATAGGTGTTACGACCGTACTTGTGTGATGAGGAATTGCGTTATCTGCCCATTTGGGAGAGATGGAGATTGCGCACAAAAAGGTGTTGTCTACCAAATCCAGTGTTTAACCTGTGGCGAGCTATACATAGGTGAAACAGGAAGGGTACTTCGTGTTCGCATCAATGAACACCTAGCTGGGAAATTGAAGCGAAGCTTGTTAACCCCACTGGGTAAACATCGACAAGAAGCCCACGGCGGAAGCGACTTTGACATTAAATGCACTGTGTTGCTACATGAAGATGAAATCGGTACCAGAAAGACTCTTGAGGCTTTCTGGATTCGGGAGCGTAATCCAGCAATGAACAACCGAAACGAGTGCATTTCAATAACCAGCGTCTTCTTGCCCTTCATCCCGTTGTGTGAGCTCTGAGACTGCACAGTCTATACTTATTAGTATAGATCTGCATGGTAGGTCTCAGTTGCTCACTGATGGTCTTATAGCTGAGCCCCCCTCTCAGCGCTGGTGGAACAACGGTGAGTTTGGTATGCTTTAGACGGGCACTCCCTGACATTCGTGGGTACCCATTGTAACTAGAGTTGTGAAGAAGTATGCCTTTGACGGAATGAGTTTCTGGATCTAAGGTTTCGAAGTACTTTCAGGCCTTTGAAAAAGACGAATTGTGTCGAAACGTCGGCCGAAATAAAAGTTATACCACCATAACAAACCTGCGTGGCAGAGAAGGATCGAATATATGCTATAATACATACCACTGGATGGATCACATACATAAAAAGCATGGGTTTGCTAAAGGGCAAAATAGCCGGAGGGCGCGAGATCCAAACCACCGGCTACCCGCACACGAGTCGGGGTCCCTCTCCACTACGCCATCTGAGCGCTGCGACGACCCGCCATGGCCATCCTCATTCCGAAAGCACTTGTCAGCCACGAAACACGTGAGTCAATAGGCAGCCAATGGTCCAACTTCCGTCGTCCCTAACTCTGCGGATGGTTTCACTGGGGTGCAGGTACCTGTTGTTTCACAGAGGAAGGCGATTCTGCCTATATACAGCATTTTTGTCGACTCATATGACGCGGCTTATCACTCACCTTATCGCTTCTTGATAAACCGCGCTATCAAGGATTTTAGGGCGTGTGTAGCGCAGTCGGAGGAGGCGCCACTGCCGCGTGCACCCAATACCAGGTTCCTGGTTCGGATTTCCCGCCCAGGCCATCCCAAGCCTTCCATCTCTCCGGGGTCAGTGAATTGGTACAGACTTGTCTGGGAAGGATAAAGCGCTGACTTGTTCATCGGCTGGCCACCGCAAGTCATTGTACGGCCAAATACGCATTCAAATCGCCTCCACGATATCCCATAGAAGTGGAATGCGCTGGCGCATCCCAGAGGGGATTGAGTAACGCCGTCCTTTATCCTTTATCCTTATCAGGGATTTCGGTTGTAATTTCCTTCGTCGAATTGCTGTAAGTCGTTGATGAAACCGACCGTTGATGAGAAAATTCTAAACCCCGTATGGATCGCGGAGACAATTGAAGAGAAATTTGAAAGTGTTGACACAGAATTACTACAGTGAACCATGTAGGTCATAGTCTCGGACATCTCTACTACAGCAAGAGCTTCTAGAGACGCTCCGAAAAACGCTGACTGTTCAGCAATTTCAAGTACTGTACGACGGGTGCGGAACACTAGCGTCGGAACGTTAAAAAGCCTGTGATGAACATTCGGCCCTTAAATGTAGGCCAGCGGGCCAGTGTGCGAAAAATGAAAGCATTTGGCTGGGAGTCACAGAACGCTGGTACTGAGGAGAGCATAGATTGAGTAAGGGAAGGAACTTGAAAAGAACACAACTAATTTTGACACAGGAGTGGTATGTAGGCCACATAGTGGAGCACTTTCGATGAGCATGGACCCGGTTCCCTATGGGAGCGGTAGATTCCGCCTGGAAAATTCACTGACGGAAGACGTCAAGGAAGCTAAACTTCGTCTCGAACAATCGCTTTTCTACCAGCGGCCGTTGGCCGAAAAAAGCCCCCGATTGTCTGGGAATCCGAAAACCGAGTTGCGTGCTCCATTTAGACGCAAAGCTGCCGGGCTTTATCCCATTCACGACCGAATTCGCTAAGTGAAATGAAATCGCTGGAAGAAGCATGTGGGCGGCATCAAGCGGAAGCGCAATAGACATGCAAATGCAATGTGCATCGTCCGGCTAAGCGGTGGGCTGATGCGGCGCTCGAACGCCTGTGGAAGATTGGGAACCTCGTCGGGGGAGATTCCCTGGGGAACGGTGCTGCAAAGGCGCGGACATCGTAACGACGATGATACATTGCACTGGGCCTTTGTTCGGCGCACACACACAACCGGGCATTCACGCCATTAACCAGGAAATGTCACCAGGCTAGCCACTCATTGGTTTACTGCCCAGGAATGGTAGTTCCGGAAGGCCTTCGTTTCGTCAGTGTACCATTTTCACATCAAATTGGGCAGTCTTCTTCTATCGTGTTCAGAATTCATTTCAACTGGAGTAATAGGCTTGAAAGTCTGGCACTACTACTGCTCATTCCTCAACTTTGGCGAGATTTTTCATGCTTGTCAAGAAGAGGTTAATAAAGGAGAAAGAACAGCGCTCCGGGATGCTTTCTAGAGCAGCCCTTCATTGTGCGGTTGACTAGAGGTGCCGCATGTATAGTCAAAAGTCTTTAGAAATTCTTCCCTTGAGACCTGAAGCAGCAGGTTAAACCAAAAAGATAAGTAGCCGTGGACGGATTGATGTCCAAGGATGCACAGGACGGAACTTGGAAAGGTTACGGGTGAAGCACTGCAGGGGACGGGAACAGCAGGCCTTGTGGCTAGTCGAGGCTAGTATCAGTAGACCCTCAGCCATGTACGGCTCCGAAGACACGCCATGCTGGTGAACTCAGACCTTCCCTCACCAGAAGACGAACGCTTATTGTGAAAAGGTTGGAAACTACAAAGCCAGACCGAAGTCCTCACATTTGTTTGACCTCCACTTATGGGGGTGGTGAAGGCGACTACACTTGTTGAAAGACAAGATTTTTTGGCCGCTCATGCACACTTCTAAACGAATGACCGCAATTTTTCAAGAAAATTAGCAGCAAAAAGCCAAGGTCGACTAAAGCCTTCTGCAAAATGGAACTGGTTGTGGTAAAAAAAATCTTCATCACGTCGGACTTCTAGCCATTTTTATCTCACTCAAGGGTCTGGTCTTCTTTCTAATTCAATTACTTCTCAGGTAAATTTCTATTTGGACTCATAACAAACCATACGACAGTGTTTTTTGAGGCGTCCTGAATATACATTTAGCCTACAGATAAAGGGCTTTGGCTCGACATAGAGCGAACTGGAGCCGGATTCATCAACAATTGAACCCGTGGGTATGCGGTGTATAAGGGGTAGAGACAAGATAAGAGTCAGGTAAAGATAAAGTAAGAGTCAGGGACGCAGAATTCATCGTGTGTATCTCTACCCCCTATACCCGCTGGTTAGTCGTTGATGAATCCGGCCTCAGAACTTGAACTCGCCGATGAGGAGCACAATTAGAGTCAGGGGCATGCGAATGTGAAATTCGAAATTTCGTAAATCGTAAATCGTAATTACGAGAAAACCGTCGTAAACCGTAAATCGTAAGATTCAACTGCACTAACCACAGAACAACTAAATTTCCTGACGTTTTTCCTGCTAATGTTAACCAGATGTGATTCAATATTTATTTAACTGTTTCAGCTTAAGCTGAACAGTTTTCTTTCCAAACTATTTATTTTTTCACGGCTTCTTGCAAGTAAAACATCTTTCAAATCAAACTAAACACGTTTCAGGAAAGTCAAGAAACTGTAAATTCAAAAACTATTCTTAAGCCTATGCATGGCATTCCCACAGAAAGCTTGCATCGTCTGAATATTCACTAAATTCCCAACTTACTACCAGTTGTTAGCTTGCGTATTAGTCGGAATGAGCAGAAACAACAACGAAAAATTCGCTGTCAAAAATTAAAATTAAAAAATCGTTTCACCACTGACCAATGTGCCGGTTTCCTGCTCAAGCTGCACTTGTAAAATTTCGAGAACTTTGTAATACTGCTCTACTATTTAATAACTCTCTGCGCTCGATCGAGCTACCCTTCGCCAGCTCCGTCTCCTCTCCGAGAACCTGCAGCATCGTAAGCGGATTAGATAGGGCGAATACGATAAACTCAATCACGCCACCGGAAATGAAGATCACAACTGTCAAGACCAGTTCGACCTTTTCTTGAAGGCTAGGCGCTCGAGTTTACCTAACTTTTTATACCAATTCGCTCAGCCCTATAAAGCACAATGCAAGCCGATAGAAACCTTGATACATGTCGCGAAGGTGAGCAGCATTGGTGGTGGGAGCACAATAATAACCACAGACCCAACATAGCCAGCCGATCAGAGTAGCGACTGTACACGCCCTCTCTGAATGACATGCCCCATGATTGGATGGGACGTTCCCTTCTCACAATGCTGCTCGTATTCGCGACATATATCGACACATTAGTGGTTTATCGTTTCCACGTGAGTGTAGCAACTCTCTAGATCCCGCTTTCAATGACGAATGATGTTCGATCGTGGGTTTTCGTCAATTCTATTCTTTAGGGTTAGCATGTATCTGTTGCAAACAGAGTGACTCGACGTTATTACCAAACAGGATGTGGAGCTAGAATACTCGTCTCTCTTTCTCTAAGAAACTGCTTCCAATGTTCTTTTATGGGCTGAAACGGAACAACCTTCGGTAGTAGAAATGCGATGTGCCTTGTTAGCCCTGGACCGGAAACGGAGGAGCCCAGCCTCCCCAGCCTCCTAGACAGGAGCTTATTTTTTATATTGTATTGCACTGGTTTCTCCTCTTGAACCTGTCCGGTTCTAAATGGCAGCTCTTACTATGTTAGAGAAGCAGGAAAGTTAGTTAGCGTTGAGAAAAGTCGGATTCGAGAAGCCTGTGACGGTACTGTCTAACACAGTAACACATTAGATCATCAAAAATCAACTTTAAAGGGATGTGGGAATGGGCTAGCCATAGCCGATGAGCTATAGGCGGATCTGCGACGTCAGCGGCGGTCCATTTCAGCCGACGGCCATCTCAGTCTGGCGGAAATGGGACAGTCTGCAAAGGGCAGCGCTCCGGATGACGCCAGCCGAGCCAATTCCTAACGAATCCAATCGAGCCCGGAAGAACCCACCGGCTTTGAGCACGGTTGAAATCATGCGAGCTTGAAAGGACGTCCTTCTACGGCCATTTACCCCTGGTACTAAATGAGAAGTAGGGGGAGAAAAGATAGAGGTCGCCCTTTTATGGAAAGCGCCGCGCATTCTACTTTTGGCTGGTATCGTAGATTTTATTATGTTATTTATATACCGCTTTCACTTCAACTTGGACATTTTTCAAATCAAATTGGGCACTCTTCAAATAAAATTGGATCCTCTTCTAAGCTAGTCTAATCGTAAGACTTTTGAAATCAAAGCAAATCCTCCTAAATTGAAATGAGTTTCTTCTAAATTAAACTAGGAACTCTCTAAAAAGTTGAAGTAATTTTTTGTTCAAGAAACATTTTAGCATAACATTCCTTGAAGTTTTAATTCATCTACCCAACATTGTTTGAAATTTTACAAAAATTTTCTGTCTATAAGAAAAATAATGGTTTAAATCTTTTCCAAAGAACAGCGAGGCGGCCATGTTTTAGTGCAAAGGCAAATTGCGACCTTTTTTAAGACATCGATTTTTATTCGGTTAAAAGCAAAATTTCTGATTGCATAGAGTTTGACACCTGTTGACGATATGCCAAAAACAACTTTAAAGAATGTAAGTGGCATTTATACTATCAATCGAACTGAAGTAGCGACGAACTTTCCAAGTGTATGGCGCGTTCTCTAATTTCAATGAGCTATTTGCTTGCAATTTTGCTGTGCTTTAAGATAAATCTCAGCTTATTATTTCTTCTCTAAAATTAAAAATTTTATAAACTTATTACACTTTTTAGAACAGGCACGCTAACAAACCTCAAAGGATGTTATACCAAGTTTCCCTTCACCAAAAATATTCTAATCGTTTTAATTACGTTGCAGCTTAACCTGAAGGCTCGTTTTACATCGGAAGAGTTTGGTTTGATTGCAAAAGTTTGAAGCTAGCTTAGAAGGGTGTCTAATTTTTTGATTTGAATGTGTCCAATTCGACGCGAAAATGGTGTTTATGACGTAACCATGCCTAACCAGTAAGTTGTGGTGCCATTCGATGCACAAGTCAACGTTTCACCCATTAAAGACAGGCCTGAGGGGAGCAAACTTAACTCCAACGCCGCGCGAACCCCCAGGATGTCGCGCATGGTGCGCGACGAAACTGGACGAGTTGTCGCGGTCCGAATGCTCCCGACAGGGACTGCTAGTGACGCCAGTAGCCGCGTCTTGCTGCTGGGCGCGCTAGAGCGCGAAAGTGTATGCTAGGGACGTCGACCGTGTAGAAGAAGGAAAGAGACATGAGTTGAGAATAAGACAAGTCTGATGCCTCATGGTAGGGAAATGGGAGCGTTTGTTAACAAAGTGCGAGGCTATAGCTATCAGAATTTAGTAAAAGTGGAGAAGAATCATGATCTCTCTGTCATGATTTAGGGAACAAAAAATGCTCAGTATAACGGAGAACGAAGAGCTTCCCTATTTCTACACATTCAGTAGTTAGGCAGTCCTGAAAGCTACACAAAAGGTCCTATAGGAACTAATGTCTTGCAGACCAATAAAATCCAAATCATTAAAATCAATAATCTTTCTTAATCCTAGGACAACTAGTGGTGCACCCTCGTTTTAAGTATTTTAGCCATATTTGCTCCCGAATTCACTGATTTCTTGGCCATCCATATGGGAGCAGCTGTAATTAAAACATTGGCAACACATAGAGATTGGATCTTCCCGAAGTGAAAGGAAATAATTAAATATGCAAGGATCTGTATTGGGACCTCAGGGAACAAAACCACTGAGGACTAGATAAAACTGATAGTAGCCTGGCTGCTTGTGCTATTGCATTCGAGGATGAATGCCTTTTCTGCCCATGATCTCAAGAGTGCTTTCACTATCACCAGCTTCTTGACGAAAACTAAGGTGACGAATAGGTGGAGAATGGACTGAAGATCAGCAGGACTACTCCTTTTCCAATCTGCACTTCAAAACTAAGGCATCTTATCCAGACTCCCATACCCTCCCTGTGGATGCGGACGTATGAGTCATCCGGCTGCTGGCCGGCCGCGCGCCGTTGGTCGGCGTGATGACTCAGAGCGTCCGCCTAAGTGCGAATCAATCGGACCCCGCGTTACAACGTCGCAACGTTGCATGCGGCTAGAGCGCGACGTCGCGTTGGAGTTGCGTCCTGGAGTCCAGGCCTAACAGCACCATCCCCAAAAGGATATAATTGGGTCTCCTCTTCCTCTTACGAACTGGTCTTAAGAGAATGGAGGAACATCTCAGAGCTCTGCGTAGGCCGCAAAGCTACCCAGACAATCCATTCTCGAAGCACCGTACCCTCAGGCAAACAAGGGACCCACAGCCGCAGTTAAGGGTTTCAATTCTCCACAAGAACTTGTCGGATACGGTGGAGAGAAAAATTAAAGAAGCGCTGAAAATACAACGATGGGGACCGCCAATCAACAACAGTGAGGAGATGAAGATGGCTATGAACCTTATCACTCTATAGGGCCAAAGGAGTGACCGCTGAGGATGATTGCGACGCAAGAGTGACCGGTCACACCACGCCGTCCTATAAATAGCAAGGGCATGTCCATAGCCCTTAATTTTCGTCCTCAACCAGGTTAGATCCATTGCGTTTCAGACGTTGAGTTGTATAGGAAATGTAATAGTACTTTGTAGACCTGAAGAAGGGCTTACGGCCCGAAACGTCGTCAACAAACATTGACATCGAGCTTCGTGAAGGAACATTGAAATTATTAGGTTGGTGCATAAGTTCTCGGACATTTGGGGCATGAAATATTTATTATCACAACATACGAACAACAATATCAATATATTTGGAGTAACCACCCTTTACATCAACTGTCTTTCGCCAACGTGCTGGTTAGTCATGGATCCTTTTCTCCGAAACGTGGCCGGTTGTGATTCGAAAAATGTGAGCAGTGCCTCCTTGACATCCTCTCGGTTCCTAAATTGCTGGCCGTCCAAATAGCGTTGAAGGCTTGAAGACAAATGATAATCAGAAGGAGCGAGATCTGGTGAGTAACGTGGATGTGGGAGAACGGTCCATCCGTAGTCCTCCAAGTCAGCCGACGTCGCTCTAGCAATATGCGGTCTAGCGTTGTCGTGTTGAAAATACACCTTCACTTGCTCTCCTCGTGTGGCTTGAAGATGGGCCCACAACTTCCTCAGTTGGTTGACGTAAACCTCTGCCGTCACTGTTATCCCTTCGTCCAGCAGCTCCCAGTATTCTACGCCAAGAACGCTCCACCAAATGCATAGCATCACCTTTTTCACGTGAAGGTCGGGTTTCGGAACGTCCTCTGCCTCTCCAGTTGCGTCAACCCACTGTGACCGCCGGCGATAATTAGAGTAGAGTATCATTTCTCATCCCCGGCGACAAGGTTGTCCAGCCATCCGTGGGTACGTCTGGGGGTAAGGAGAGACAGAGCGACATCGGCTCTGCGATCCATGTCATGTTGTGTCGAGTCGTGAGGTACCCAGCGACCCAATTTTTGCACCTTCCAATCGACTTCAATCCTCGGACGACTGTTGAGTGACTAACACCAAGAGTGCTTGATAGTTCGCGAGTGGTTTGGTATGGGTCTGCTTCCACTCTACTTCGGAGGCCATCCAAATCCAGTGTCATCGGGCGCCCTTCTCGTTCATTATCTTCAGCGGAGAATTCACCAACTGCAAACTTCGAAAACCACTGGTACACAGCACTTCGAGCAGGAGCACTCTCGTTGTAAACATCCTTCAGGCGACGATACGATTCGTTGGAATTGAGGCCAGATCGATGCAGGAATAACATGACGTGCCGAATATGCGTCTCGGTTGGGATGAAATGCTTAGCCATAATAGCTAACGATAACAACGCAGAAGTAAATTTTAGGAACAGTTTTGTAGCCCTTTCCTTTCTCTATCGATCGATCATTTACGCGTTGATACATGTGAGAAATTTGGCGGGAAAAGTGCGCTTTCAATTCAGGAGGGATCAAATGTCCGAGAGCTTATGCACCAACCTAATGGACTATCCATTATGAAGCTCAGGAAACCAACAATTTTGAGGAATAATAAAAAAAATAATAATAAATAGAAGCGCAATAGTGAAATCGTTGTAGAAGCACAAAGCTTTCAGTGCGTTGTACTCCCAAGCAGTTCATCTGAAATTCATTGAGTAACTGGCAGCCATTGTCATCATCGGCAAGAAAAGAAGTTGCATTGTCAGATCCATCAACACAGAAACATAATTTGACAGTCGAGCCGGAGCACACCCAGATGTCCTGGACTCCCTTAATCTTTTACATACGGCAGCTTTCGCATATTATTTAACTTATTTAGCTTCATTTGTTTGTGCACCCTGATTTAGGTTTCTAAATCAGCCTGCTTGATTATGTAATTACTTGTTTTATTGTTTATTTATTTATATGCGGATAATCATGCAGGTCATAAAGAAGAAAAACAACAACAACAAGTCAAGCAGAGGTACAATATATGATGACAGAACATTCAACACTTCAAACAACACGCAAAATCCATAAGTAGAAATCACATTAAGCTAATAGGTTGTATCGAAATAAATGGCACTGAACCACTGTAAGTTTAAACAGTTAATATCTCGGCTTCTAAGCAAGTTTATTAATCGAAATAAAAACCTTCTGATTCTACACATCTTTGCCATCGTGACACAAGCTTTTTTATCCCAGTAGCATAAAAATCAGAAGTTCTGGAATTGACGAAATCTTCGAAGGCACTTTCGGCATCCTGTTGGTATTTGAATATTTTCCCTACCAAGAAGTCGCCAAGATGCTTGAAGAAATGGTAGTCTGTTGGGGAGAGGTCGGGAGAAAACGGAGGATGTGGTAGAGTTCCAATGCTCAGCTCATTCAATTTCTGCAACGTCATTCGTGCTACATGGGGGCGAGCATTGTCGTGCAGAAGGAGAACTCGCCTTCGGTTTACCAAGGCCGGCCGGATATCCTTCAACTTTTTCATCATTTCTTCAATTTCAATGCAGTACTTCTCTGCCGTGATGGATTCACCGGGAGGGAGGAAGCTGTGGTGAATAATTCCCAGCGAACACCACCATACTGTCACCATTACTTTCCTCTGGTGCAATTCCGGCTTCGCAAAAACCTTGGGGCTCTCATCGCTGTCCACCCACTGTGCCGATCGTCGCCTGTTGTCGTACATTATCCATTTCTCGTCACAGGTTACGATGCGATCAAGGAATGGGTCCGTTTCGTTCCGTAGAAGCAGTGCGGACGAGATCTCATATCGTCGGTTTCTTTGCTCCTCAGACAGCTCGCGAGGCACCCATCTTTCCAGCTTTTTGGTCTTTCCAATTTCCTTCAGATGCCGGGCAGCTGTGTTGTGACTGACGCCAAGAACCTTCGCTATCTCCCTGGTACCTTTGCGTGGATCCTCCTCTACCACATCTCTCAGTTCGTCCTCATCAACATCACTATGCCTCCCACGACCTTCGTGTCCTTCCAAGCTCTCATCTCCATTCCGGAACTTCTCATACCAACGATACGCCGTCCGAATTGTGGAACATCCTTGACCGAATGCGGTGTTGATCTTCTCGTCCGCCTCCTTAGCTGTAGTGCCCAGCTTGAATTCATACAAGTAAATGCCTCGGATTACCCTTTTTCCATCTGCAAAAAAGTCAATAAAACTCTAAAGTTTTCCCACTTTTACATAGAAAATTTGGTACTCTCCGGTAGAGCAAAGTTTGCGCTTCTAAGTGATTTGCCACATGTTACGGTTTGTTCTAGATCAAACGCGTAAAGACGCGCCAAAATATGGCGCGAGCCAGTGCCATTTAATTCGTTACAACCTAATATTTCGAATATTCTTGGAGATGCAAGTAACCGTCCTTCTGAATTGCCTTATTGTGTTAGATTAAGTGTTCTTTAGGAAGACTTCTTAAATTTCATTGCTGGGTAGTGCTGAGAGAACGTTACTCCTAAAGAACAGCAGCATTGGGCGCCAGGTGGCGCTGTCGGAGGGGATGCAGACTGTCGCGAACACTGCTGCAACACACGCGAAACTGCAATGTAAGGTTCTTGGGTCGGGTCCAGTACAGGCCAGCGGAGCCTGCCAACGTTTTGGAATCGGTGACTTGGTATCAGACGTGACAACCGACTGTTGTCATCGGCTGACCGGAGAAAGTGATTGTATGTATGAAACAAGTAGGTATCCAAATGCCTCCACTACATCCTGTATAAGTAGAATGCGTGACGCATTCCCCAAAGAAATTAATTAACGCCTTTGATCTTTATCCCTTTCTCTCCCTATACAGTACTGTTCACATGTTTGTGAATACACGCCCTTTCTGCTGTAACGCGAAATTTATTCGAATCAAACGGAATTTGGGCATGTTACCTAGTCCTGTGAGCAGTTAAACAACATCGGCTTTAGTTTTAGCATCCTTGAATTCCGAGCGAGTTTTAAGCAATTTTCTTTTCTTCTCAGTTGAGCTCTTACAGTACACCTTATGTACTATGTTAACAGGGGTCGCGCGGTAGGTTTCTCTCTCGATTACCGTAGCATGATCGCCCGCCCCAATTATAAAGGATAAAGGATAAAGGATGCGTTATTATACGGCGTCATTCAATGCCTTTTGGGACGCGCCACGCATTCTACTTCTATGGCATATCCTGGAGGCGATTTGAGTGCGTATTTGGCCATACAATGACTTGTGGTGGCGGTGGCCAGCCGATGAACAAGTCAGCGCTCTATCCTTCCCAGGCAAGTCCGATGCCAATTCACCGACCCCGAAGAGATGGAAGGCCTGGGAGGGTAAATCCGAACCAGCAACCTGGTACCGGGTGCACGCGACAGTCGGCACCTGCTCCGACTGCGCTACGCGCCCCCACTGACGGGCATGTTTGGGCATGTTACTTAGTCCTGTGAGCAGTTAAGCAACATCGGCTTTACTTTTAGCATCCTTGAATTCCGAGCGACTTTTAAGCAATTTTCTATTCTTCTCAGTTGAGCTCTTACAGTACACCTTACTATGTTAACAGGGGTCGCGCGGTAGGTTTCTCTCTCGATTACCGTAGCATGATCGCCAGCCCCAATTATAAAGAATAAAGGATAAAGAATGCGTTATTATACGGCGTCATTCAATTCCTTTTGGGATACTTCTATGGCATATCGTGGAGGCGATTTGAATGCGTATTTGGCCATACAATGACTTGCGGTGGCGGTGGCCAGCCGATGAACAAGTCAGCGCTCTATCCTTCCCAGGCAAGTCCGATGCCAATTCACCGACCCCGAAGAGATGGAAGGCCTGGGAGGGTAAATCCGAACCAGCAACCTGGTTCCGGGTGCACGCGACAGTCGGCACCTGCTCCGACTGCGCTACGCGCGCCCACTGACGCAATTACGGTAGCGTAATCAGCTACATGCTGAGCCCGCCTCGGACGAGTTTTCGCGGACGAACAGAGTTGACATTCCGCTGTCGGATTTTTGCGCCACAAAGCGGAACTATGTATTGGTTTTATTGGTTTTTTGCACTTCTCTCATATTTCCAAGCATTTTGAGACTGGAAATTGATTCTATTGGTCATGGAGCGGCCCTAATACATTTCGCCTGTTCAACTACAGTGTTCTCCTTCATATATAAAACAGTTCAAATTTGTGTTCACATATGCGCAACTATATTGAAGGTTCTAGTTCATATGGAGATACCAACTGCTGTGAAGGCTTCTGTTCATCCGAGCACCCTACCGTAATCTAGAGCGTCGCTCCGCCTTCTACAGTAGCACGAGACACCCTGCGTATCCTAAAGTAAGTGGTGACGATCAGGAAAGATTAATGCGCCAGTAACCAGTTTTTGAGACCTGGTAATTTCTCACGATTCAGCAGTTCCTGATAACTTTTCCACGGCTTAGTAACAAGACCAAATGTTCAAAGTGCACAGAATTTCGGAAATCATCTTCCAAACACCGATAAAAACTGACTGGCAACAGCAAAAGCTTCCCTACTACACCGGGCAATTCAGCCGAGCTCCGGAAGGCCGCTTGCATTCAACTGGTCTTGAAAGTCGTTCTGGTCTGATTCTGTTGTTCTCTCTAAGAAATTCTAGCTAAACTACTTACCCTTCCGGTGTCAAGACGAGAAAAACGTTCAAATTTTCTTCCATTTTTGAATTTTTCTCGCTCTAGGTTTGGATTTTTCGTGCGGCACTCCAGAGCCCGGATTCATCAAGCAATGGGTATAGGTCGAGATACCGTACGGGGATCGTACCCACTAACACCAGTGGGTAGTGGGTACGATTCGTATTCATGAAAGGAATCAAGGGTAAGGTACAACTAGGCCTCTCGCGAGAACAGCTGATCTCAGTGGAGCGCTATTTTGTCAATGGGCGCGACCAAGTCGCAGGCGTACGGATGTACCCACGACGATCGGAGGACTTTCTCTACCCACTGACATACCCACGATTTTGCGGGTAAGGTTTATCATGAATCGTGGGTATGTCCACCCCTATACCCAGTATACCCGTAGGTAGGCGCGTTGATGAATCCGGGCCCAGCACTGCACTCGGACATTCACTCGAGCTACTCATCACCACGGATTTCGTAAGGCGCCTTTTATATTAGGTTGTCTGCAGAACTAATCGAGATTGAGGCAATCTTGACTATTTGCACGCCACAGAAATTTCGTTATCCTGTGCTTTCATTCGAGTCTCAAACACTTTAAGTGCTTAATCAACAGCAATGTAAAAGAAACACAAATCAATCGATACGACCACTTTGTGGACAAATTGAAGCAAGCCTTCAAACCATCAATAGAGTGTAGGATGCAGGGTTCTAGACGAGTGCACGGCGCAATCCATAGGTCATAGATCAGAAAATTTACACTTTCTTGAGCTTTATGTGAGCCCTTAACTTTTCCAGTGTCTTTGCTGTGAGCAATGTTATCGCCTTTCAAACAGTGTATATATTTTATTGAGACAACCTTTATATGTACCATTTCATCTTCAACTCTCTTGTATCACCTGTTTTTCCGTTGATCTCAAATCGCTCGATCGGGCACCAGCCGCGTCTTCATTCGTCCCTGTAGCGTGCCAGAGTGCTCCAATGGATCTTTCTCGGTCGAATATCACACGAAGAGCCTCATATCGTTCGTTCAGGGCTTTCACGAAGAATTCCGACCAACGCGTTGGTGGGCTTCCTGGTGTCCTCTTGACATCCCGCTGAATCCAATCGGTGACGGCTCTCGTTCAGCGGTTGTTTGCGGAGCTCATTACGTGGCCGACCCACCTAGTTTTCGACGGCTTGGCCTATGTGAATACTATGTCCTGCTCCATCCATAGCCTTCATCCATTCCTGGACCGGCACCCTAGGTGTTAAGGATCGTTACTTTGTGCGGATTTAATTAGAATAAAAAGTTCTCCAGCATATTGTAATTATTACATTATTGAGTAATTTCGTATGATGTTTGTTACCCACGGTGTCATCAGACAGACAGGATTCTTCAACTCCTAGTCTAAAGAAGTATACCAGGCTGTGGCCTCACCTTTATTGTCACCATTTGAGCCTTACCGTAATGCCTTAGTTTTTGTGGACTGTCTACACTAAGAACCCAGATTGCTCTAAATGTTCAAATGTCCTAATCGTTTTAGGTCACATTTTCAGACCGACACATGGAACTACACCTTTGCTCTTATGTATATCTAGTTTTTCCATTTTCGAGTTTTTCTCGCTGGTGAAGGCTACAACATTTTCCACACATCTGATCGTAGCCGACCGACCGATCGCTGATATTTTCAGAGTTGAGATGCAGAAAGCGCCGAAATTCTTCTTTTTACCTGTTTCAGAAATCTCCTGACTAGTTCGTGCCATCCTCTCAAGCCCTTTCCGTTCTTCCTTTCTTTCCCTACAGCTAGGCATCCTTTCCTGGACGCGATCAGTCGACATACTCCTGTTATAGAGCTATCACCGGAAGTTCTGTCTCCACGTTTTGGACCGCAATCATGGCGCTAGCATAAGGTCTGTTGGTTAAGACGGTTTCCAGATATGGCTTGGGGGAGCACTTTTTGATCATGCAGAAGTTGTCATCTTCTGCGTTTGTGCTTAAGTTCGTGTAAAATTGCTTTTTTATATCAAACAAAACATAACACTCACGACATCTTCCAGCAAATATTGAAGCTTATAACGGCATCATTCTTTAAAATAACCGTAGATGCTTTATTTATTAGAAGAAATTATTCGGTAAGTTTCTGAGTTTTTCAGTAAAATTTTTGTCAATAAAAGAGGATGATTCTAAAGTTTCATTTTTCCTTAACAGACCAAATCATAAATCAACAATACTATGTAATCATCGTCAGTGTCGACAGCAGTAATCCCTTTCTTATTCAAAGTTCCAGAAGTTCGTCCTTGCTCCAGAAAGAACAAGGATGAGGGTCGGAAGAGGGGGAAATGTCATTTTTCAGCTGGTCGTAATTATCGAACTTTTTCCCCTCGCAGATGCTGCTTGACGGCTCTGAAAAGTAGTAGAAGTCTGAGGGTGCCATGATAGGGCTGTACGGTGGATAAGGCGCTGTCGTCCAACCGATCTTCTCTAGGACAGGACGAGTTAACTTTGCCGTGTGCGGTGTCGCGTTGTCGTGGGGGAGACGACTTCGAGACGTTTCGGTCGTTTTCCCCCTGAAGCGCCACCTAGTTTCTGGAGCTGTTTTGTGTAGACGTCGACATTGACGGTGCGACTATAGTACAACAGCTTCCAATAGATCGTTCTTTGTGAATTCCAAAATGCGGAGAACAAAATCTTCTACTCCTTTGTCATTTTGTTATTTAAAAAATCTCCTTTGATTGATTGACCGATTGATTTGCTCGGTAGCCATGCCGGGCTCAATTGCAGTACCGATTCGATCGACCGCGTCCTCCAAGTAAGGTGTGCCAAGCTATACATGGCTCGTAGCTGACGATGATCCATTTTATTCAAAACTTGGGGATCGCACGCGCGCGCTTATGTACCCTTCCATTGAATGCTTCCGGAATCTACTGCGCGATATGACAGACATCTAAAGAATACCCCGAAGTGTCCTCAAGAAATTCCGAATAAACCCAAATGTGGATAAAAATTATGCGCAGCATAATACCAGGATGTGCAATAATTCTTGTCCGAAAATTTCACCATTTTTAATTTTTTCAACTTTATTGAAAAGCAAGTCTAATCAACAATATAGTCACCACAGTTATCCACAACAGTGGCCCATCGATTGGGTAGGTCGACGATGCCATTCGTCCAGAACTCCGGGGGCTGCGACTCGAAGAAGTCCGCGATGTCGGATTTGAGGTTGTCGTAGTTGGTGAATTTTCTTCCGGCCAAATGGTGCTTCAGCGGGCGGAACAAGTGGTAGTCGGAGGGGGCGAGGTCCGGGGAGTACGGCGGATGGGCAACCGTCTCCCAGTCGAGCGTCGCCAACTTCTGCTGGGTCTCCTTCGCCACGTGGGGGCGCGCGTTGTCGTGCAGCAGGTGGACCGAGGCCCGTCGGGGACGCTTTTCTCGGATGGCGGCGGCTAGTTTCTCAAGCTGATCGGCGTAGATGGAGGCGGTGACCGTCCTGCCTTGCCGGAGTACAGCATGCCCTTGGCGTTCCACCAGCAGCAGAGCATGATCTTCAGCGGGTGTTCCCTGTCCTCGACTGGTGTCGCCGCTCTCGAAACGATTGAACCAGCGCCTGACTGTGCGTTGGGACACTGCATCCTCCTTGCACGCTCTGCAGATGTTGGCGACCGCGGTGCCCGTGTCGTTGCCCAGCAGCCACTCGTAGTACACGAACGCACGAATTCGACCTTGGTCCACTTTAGCTTGTACTGGTAGCTAGACGCGGCGACTGCGCCTTATATACCCCTAGTGTGGAACTCTGGAGAACCTTCTAGAAGGTTTTTACACTGGCCTGATATCATAACACTTCTAAGGAAAATTATAGAATTTTGAAAATTTTCGGACAGGAATTATTGGACAGCCTGGTATTTAATTGTTTATTTACTTAGTCAATGCGCTACATTAGCTAGACGTCAGAGAAAAACACAATCACTCAACACAACCAACTAACAACATAAAAGTACACCTAGATTTGCGTTAAAAAGTAGAAAAACAAGGAAGAATCAAATCTGGTGCATTTTTCAAAGATATGAAGAAAGATCCTGCTCTACAAGTAAATGAGTTAGACCTCAGGCTTGTTTTTGCAGTGGCGTAGGTGGTTTTCCCGGACCTGCCTCTAGTTCTTGGGAATACAATTCGATAACATTTTGAGCTGTCCGATTTCAACCACCCACTCAGCATTTTATTAATAGGTTGTCCAGAAAGTTCTCAGAGTTTTGAGTACATCACTTTGAACTAAGATAACTTTCTCAAATCTTGTCAGATTTAGTCAATATAAACACCGTTCGAACCAGAACACTTTTGCTAATGGGGCACCTGTCGACTCGTTCTATCAGCGAAAAAATTAAGGTGGTCGATATTCGACAAAATATACGAAAACTGTTTTGGCTTGGTCCTGATTGGGGAAGGTTCTGCCAGCGAGAATGTTCTGAATGTGTTGAAAAGTGGTAGTCGGTTGGTGAGAGGTCTGGAAAATATGGTGGATGAGGTGGAACTTCAACCCTTAACTCGTTCAATTTCCGAACAGCGATTTGTGAGATGTGTAGGAGGGCGCTATCGTGCTCGGGCCTCTTCCGTTGACCAACGTTTGCTGAACTCGACACAATTTTCGGTGCACTTCGACGATTTCCTTGCGGTAGGTCTCTGCTGTGATCGTTCGGCCTGGTGTGAACAATTTGTAACGGATCACAACAGTCGTCGACCACAACACAGTGACCATTACCTTTTTGGTGGAGGTTCGCCCTTGGAAAATGCCTAAGGAGACCCAATTTTCGAGCTCCTTCATCTTCCCAAGATAAACAAAATCCACTTTTCATCACGCGTGATGATTTGATTCAAAAAGGGTCAGTTTTGTTGCGTAAAAGTAGAGGAAACGAAATGTAACAATTTTTGCCGCTCACTCAACTCGCAGTTTCACCGATGGCTAACTTTTCCGCGATCCCGCGAACAGTTTGGAATGGTTCAGCTTCTACCAATTCCTTCAACTCGTCGTCCAGGATTGCTTGAGGTCGACCGCTACGGGGTACATTTTCGAGGCTGAAATCTCCGGTCCGAAGTTCACTGAACCACTGGCGCACAGTGCTTTCTCCAACACTATTAGGCCCCCGCACTCGATTGAATTGTTGAGCAGTCTCGGCGGCGGGTTGTCCCAACTTGAAGTCAAAATAAAATATCGTTCGAATTCCCTCTTTGACATACTTCAATAGGCCCTTCAATAACAGAAATATAATACAAAACAAAGAAAAAATAGAGGTTCCGAGAAGTAAAGAAATGTGTAAAGTTCTTTTTTTTTGAATACAGAATAAATATTACGTTACATAGAAAATATTAAAAAGGTTCGTTTCGCCACTATCTTCAGACGAACCTTTGTGTAATGCTCCTCCCGTGGCTCTCCAGTGAAAAAGAGGAGCATATTTTAAGATATCTTTAAAATCTGTTTGTGTGTGAAAAGATAGGAGAATGAAAAGGAAGAGAGATTAGATCTAGAAAACAAGAGAAAGAATGAATACGATAGAATGAGGAATTAGACATTACTTGAGAAAATTGAATTTAAAAATAAAGACAAAGGAGGAGTAAAAAAATTTGAGTTAAACAAAAAGATATTACTGAAAGAAGAAGAAAAACACGTTCTCATAAGTTGAAAGGGATTAATTGAAAGGCTTATTCATATAATAAGTATAATTATATGTAATCATTACAGTTATGACTATATAATTATAATTATATGTATAATTATAACTTATGATTATAATTTATTGTATAATTATTACAATAAATGTATCTAATAATGACTTTTACAAATTATTATAAAATAACAACCACGACATATTAAAGTTTACATCAATCTAAATATGCACATCGTAGTTATAAACCACAATTTTTCACCTGTATCACCTGTCACCTGTCGTCCCGTTGATCATCGACTTGCTCGAGCGGGCGCCAAGGGTGTCTCCATTCGTTCCTGTTGCGTGCCAGAGTGGTCCAATGGATCCTCCTCGCTCGAGGGACACGAAGAGCGTCATATCGGTCGCTCAGGGCTTTCACGAAGAAGTCCGACCAACGCGTTGGTGGGCGTCCCGGTGTTCTCTTGACATCCCGCGGAATCCAGTCGGTAACGACTCTCGTCCAGCGGGTGTCTGCGAAGCACATTACGTGGCCGGCCCACCTAATTTTCGACAATTTGGACCACGCGACAGCGTC
The DNA here is from genome assembly GCA_947359475.1 of Heligmosomoides polygyrus bakeri. NCBI lineage: Eukaryota > Metazoa > Nematoda > Chromadorea > Rhabditida > Heligmosomidae > Heligmosomoides > Heligmosomoides polygyrus. The sequence goes on from OX375868.1 coordinate 5,445,264, forward strand.
TCTGATCTTCGAACGTCGGCGAAGCTCGGAACTCCGGAGGCCTTCTCTCACTTGCGTGAGTCGTGTCACTCCGAGCATCGTCCTCTCGATTCTACGCTGCGCGACACTGATCGCGTGTTCATCCTGCTTTCGCATAGCCCAGGTCTCTGAGGCGTATGTTAGGGCAGGAAGAACGGTAGAGTCGAATAGGTGGGCACGGAGTCGGACGTTCTTCGTCTTCTTCGCGACTTCTTCGACGCTCTTAAAAGCTCCCCAAGCCGCTCGTTTCCTCCTGCTCAGCTCCGGCGCTAGGTCGTTGGCCATGTTGACATCGCTACCCAGATACACATAGCTGGAGCATTCGGAGATGTTCGTTCCGTTGAGCGAGAATGGGGCATCAGAAACCCATCCGTTCTTCATGAACATCGTCTTCGTAAGATTCAGCTGCAGTCCAACGCTTCCACATACACGATCGAAGTCGGCCAGCATTCGTTCCGCCTGACTTATGCTCGGTGTTATGAGCACGATGTCGTCAGCGAAGCGAAATGGTGCAGTTGCCGGCCGTCGACCTTCACTCCCATGTCATCCCATTCTAGTTCGCGCATGACGTTTTCGAGAGTGGCGCTGAAGAGCTTCGGGGATATGGTATCCCCTTTTCGAACCCCTCTCTTCACGTCAATGACGACGTCGTTGTAGAATGGTGAGATCTTGGTCGTGAATCCACTGTACAGCTCTTGAAGGACTCTGATGTACTGAGTAGGAACGCCCTGGGTGAGCAGGGCTTCCATGACCGCTTCAGTCTCGACGGAGTCGAATGCCTTCTTCAGGTCAATGAACGTAAGGCACAGCGGCAGCTTGTACTCTCGCGACACTTCGATGAGCTTCGTAATGGTGTGTATGTGGTCGATCGTGCTGAATCCTCTCCGAAATCCTGCTTGTTCGCGTGGCTGTCCTTCGTCCAGCGTTCTTCTGATCCTATTCAGGATGACTCGAGTGAACAGCTTGTAGACTACGGACAGCAGGCAGATCGGGCGATAGTTGCCAATGTCGTGCACGTCTCCCTTCTTGTACAGCAAGACGGTTTTGCTGGTCTTCCACTGAGATGGAACCTTGCACTCCGACAGGTATCGTGTGAAGAGCCGCGCCAAAGTATTGATGAGCGCTGGCGGGAGGTTCTTCAGGTGTTCAGCTCTGATCCTGTCAGGACCGGGTGCTGTACGTTTCTTCACCGACGAGATGGCGTGTCGGATCTCGGAAGGGAGAACAGAGGGGATGACGTATCCATCCTGCGGAAGATGGCGTAGGGGCAGGTGGACGTGGCTATCGAAGAGATCGGAGTAGAAGTCGTGGATGACTTTCTCCGTGGTCCTGCTGGAAGAGGTGACGGTTCCGTCAGGACGTCGGAGAGCGGTCATCTTGGTCTTGAAGTTGGCGAAGTTCCGGCGGGCATTGCGGATGCTCAGCCCTGCCTCTGCTGCTTCAGCCAACACTTCCGCCCTTCTCTCCTTCAGATCTTCCTTTATCGCCGCTCTGCATAGCTTTGCAAGCTCGGACGTCAGTTGATAGTTGCCTGACGCTCGTGCTGCTCCACGCTGGCGTATCAGCTCGAGAGTTTCCGGAGACAGGCGTCTCTTGGTGGTCTTCAAGCTCTCGGCTCCCTTAGCACTATCGTGGAGATGGTGCACGAAGCGATCGTATTCCTCGTCGACGTTGTCCATGACGGCATCTTCCCAAAGGCCGACAGGAGACGTGTAGAGATCCCAGTTGATGGTCGTTCTGGGACTCCTCTTCTTGAACTTCGCGGCCTTCTCTCCTTGACGCGAAAAGCGGAACCTCGCGCGAAGGAGGCGGTGGTCCGATCCCGTGTAGAACTTGGGGACAACGGAGACATCGGTCAGGCAATACTTGCGATTGAAGACGATGTGGTCGATCTCGTTGTGGAACTGGCCACCGGGGGATTCCCAGGTCCATCGTAGGGAGGGAGGCTTCTGGAACTGCGAGTTTCCATGGATGGTCTTGGTCGACATGATAAACTCAGACAGCATTTCACCTTGCTCGTTCCACTCCAAACCGTGGGTTCCGATGTGAAGTTCTTCCGGCGACCTTCGTGGCCCGATCCTGGCGTTGAAGTCGCCGACGATCACCTTGTAGAAGGTGTGATCTTCCTTATAGAACTTCTCCAGCTCCACGTAGAAGGCCTCGACGTCTTCGTCGTCGTAGTCGGATGTTGGGGCATACGCGACGAACACCGTCAAGGCTGGCACGGAGCCACATCGCTTCAGTCGCAGACGTCCGATTCGGCTTGTCAGAGACTCGTACGAATCGATGTTCATGGCCAAGTGCGTGTTGACGAGGACACCAACGCCGCCTACTCCCCTGCTATCGCATGTTCCGAGGAACAGTTCTTCTCCGGAGTCGTAGGTGGCGTGTAGGGGGTGGTGTCTTCTCGTCTCGGTCAGTCCGATGGCGTCGTACTTGATCTTCCTGGCTTGCATCATCAGGTCCTCGACGGATGCTTCCGACGCAAGCGTGCGGGCGTTGTAACTACAGATCGTCATCCTAGTCCTTCTCAGTTTGCGCAGCCTGGTTAGGCCCTGAGATTTTAGCAGCCTCTCCGTACTCGTCCTTCCCATCGCTGCAGAAATGGGGGCTCTTTCGGGGTCAGGGGAATGAGGCCTTTTAGTGCTGCTGTGTTTTACTGGAATACAACACGGGTAGCTAGTCAGGCTGTGTCGTGCGGGCGAAGAACTCCGGGCAGCCAGCCAGACTGCCCGAATGGACGGCGCGAGACTTAAGGCGGCCTCGAATCGCCTTACAAGTACTCCCAGTCTACCGAGTGCAAGCTTTTGGCCGAGCCGCCACAGCTACAATCCGCACAGTCACGGACACATCCACGCACACTGTGCGCGAACATGCCGCTCCCACGCACAAGGAACGCATCGACCCGACACAGCAGGAGCAAGGAGTCCATCCCCTGCATCCCACCTGCGTCTCTGGGTAGTATACGGTCGCATTTGGTTCGCGTTTAATTCCCCTATCCACCACCCGGGGACGCGCCACGTGGCCCTGCGACAAGCGGCCCGAGATCCTTCTTAACAAGAGAGCCCGAAGGCTCTCTATCGAGGGGGATCCGTGGCCACAATTTTTATTTAATTATAATTTATTATATATAATTATTTTTTATTTTATTAATTATTATTTTTTACACAAATATTATAACTATCCTAACTAGTATAGTTACTATTATTAACATCAGTTTTAAAATTGAAAGACTTACCCACTTTAGCTATTACCGCACTCCGTAGTGGAACATTCATAAATAAGGAAGTGTGTGTCAGTCAACTGATATATATATAATGATATCCATACTCATTCTTATTTATTATTCAAATATGGTAAAACTGGTTGTATCATTGAGGAAGGTTTCAAGTCTCACACTCAGTGTTGAAAACAGAGTGCAATAAAACCAACAATAAAACAAAACGGTATCTTTATCACTGTTAAGTATTTCTTTATCACTAATAATATTAATTTATATTGTTTTGACTTAAATACACAGTTTAAAACTGGTTGTATCATTGAGGAAGGTTTCAAGTCTCACACTCAGTGTCGAAAACAGAGTGCAATAAAACCAACAATAAAACAAAACGGTATCTTTATCACTGTTAAGTATTTCTTTATCACTAATAATATTAATTTATATTGTTTTGACTTAAATACACAGTTTCAGCAAACAAAAAATTTGGAAGGTATTTAATTTAAGCATAATTTTATTCGTCAAATTTTTTCCGTAAAAATATAGCTAGATTGTCTTTGACTTGATGAAGTTTGAACTTATAATATATAAATCTGTGTTTATATAAACATTTAATTATGTTTGAAATAATTAACTCTTCTGTGTATTCATTATGCTTTAAAATATTTTTCAGTTCAATAATTTTTTCTAGAAAGTACTTTAGGTCAGAACAAGTGTTTGTTATTCTTAACTTTTCCGATAAAATTATACCTTTTTTGATATTTATGGAGACCGCTGAAGTGAAATGTGGAAACCTTAAAACTTTAAAGTTGAAATCATCTGTTTTATTGTGCATTATTGCTTTTATTCTATTATTGATAATTCTTAATGTAATGTCCAAATAATTGCAGTGATGTTCATTAATATGCGTCTTTTTTAATTCCAGAGTATCTTTATAGACTAGCTTCAAAATATCGTCCACATGCTTTTCGTCTAAGTTATGGACTATTAGTAGATCATCCATATACCTGTACGGTATAAATATGCTATTAGTACTAGCCACAAACGCTTTAGCGAATTCGTATTCCAACATAAACATTGTGATATTTGCAAGTAGTGGACTAAAGTTACCTCCTTGAGGAACACCTTTGTTTTGCCTGAAGATAGTTGAGCTAAATATTACATAGCCATTTTTAAGTAAGAAATTAACCTGATCCATAATGTCTTGCATATTAAATATTTTATATTGAGAATTCAAATTTGTTTCATTAGTCTAAAACCCCCTTCATGTGCTACCTCACCGCGGTGAAGGGGTGAACATCCTTGTGATAGCTAACGGCACAAACGGTCACGCAGTACGCGACGCTTTTGTCGTGTATGGGCGGCTCTCCTGTATCCCTGGCCAGGAACATGTGAGTAACCAGACCACCGCTATGGCTCAAACAACTAAACCCGCGCCCCAGTCCTCCGCGCGCCGGAGGACTGGGCTTCTACGACGTCGGTTGCATCCACCTCCGGCGAGGGGCCATCTAATCTCAGAGCTAAACTATCAGGACGTCATTGGAATCGGACTACCGGAAACTCCCTCCCACCACGACACGGAAACTGCCTATTCGTCTGCACTTATAACTGTCGTTCGATCGCATCTGAGCAGGATCTTCGGACACTGTTTACAGAAGCCGCAACATCAAATACGACGGTACCGCCCTGCAGGAAACGAAAGGCAGAACGGAAACCATAAGAAGGACCGACCACAACGAGCTTCTCATTATCGGAGCAAAGGTGGACAGAAAGAATATTGGCGGAGTTAGATTTCTCGTCAATTCGACAGTGCACCACCTAGTAGACTTTTACAAGATCATCAGTCCGCAAGTAGCTGTTCTTCGTCTGCAAACCAAAGATCAAGGAACCATCTCCATCATAAATGGATATGCTCCAACATCTGCGGCCACAGATGAAGAAAAGGAGGAATTCTACAAGCTGTTCGAAAGGACTGTCAACGACGAGAAGAGCTACTACAAAGTTGTCGTTGGTGACTTTAACGCTATTGTCGGTACGAATGATCACGACGAATGGAGGCAAGGACCACATGGAACTTCCTCAAAGAACGAAAACGGAGAGCGCCTGATAGACTTCCTATCCGCGTGCCGTCTCTACCATGGAAATTCTATGTTTAAGAAGCCTTTAAACCAACGATGGGCCTGGGAAAGCCCAAATGGAGAAACATGTTCGGAGATCGACCATGTTTTTACAAACAGACGCTGGAGTCTGTTCGACGTCTCCGTGCTGCCTTCATTTGACACCGGCTCAGATCACCGTCTTGTCCGTGCGAAGCTGACTCTCAAAAAGAGGATGTTCAAGCGTGACACTCATAAACCGGCACCGGTGAGGATCCCCACATTCAAGTCTGAGGAGTTGGAATGTGCAATAAAGTCGTATGATTGGAATCATCTTGAAGATCCATCGGAAGACTACGACCTTCTCTCCAAAGGACTGTTGAAATGTGCTAGCAGCTCTTGCGAAACCACATCACCGTCTGCTTCAAGACTCAACGCACATGCGATTAAACTCTTGGAGCAAAGAAGAGCTGTTAAACTGGATCCTAATGCTTCCCATCTGGAAAAAGTCACCATCTCGAAGGCCTGTCGAATTACAGTGAAGGAATCCATTCAAGCCTACAGAAGATTGAAGCTGTTAGAAGCTGCTGGGAAAGGTTCAAGCATAAAGTGCTGCAAACGTGATCTCTGCGATCAGAAGGAAATAATGTCAGCCCTTGTGGATAAGGATGGAACAACGCAAACGTCTCGAAGAGCGATGGAGGCCATCGCTCAAGAATTCTACACAGATCTGTTCCGTTCTTCCATCACTGTCCCGAAATGCTTGATGCCACCAGCTGAGAAAGTACCTCCCATTCTGGAATCAGAAGTTGCTCATGCCATCAGAAGGATGAAGCCGGGCACTGCTCCCGGACCGGACCGCATTTCTGCTAATCTCCTTCGTGCGGGTGGCAGTGCCCTCTGCTCACTTCTTGCCAAGCACTTCAACCACTACCTTCGACTTGGTAGGATTCCGGACTCATGGAAGGAGTCGAAAACAGTTTTAATCTTCAAAAAAAGGTCAGCAGGAGGATATCAACAACTATCGACCCATCAGTCTTCTCTCGGTTGTGTACAAGATCTTCACCAAGATACTGCTTAACCGCATGGAGCGTTGCTTGGATGAATATCAGCCAGTGGAGCAAGTAGGGCTTCGCAAGGATTTCTCCTGCATGGACTCAGACTGTCTCACAGCTCATCGAGAGGAGCCGCGAATACCACCTCCCACTTGTCCTTTCTTCGTGGATTACCGGAAAGCGTTCGACTCTGTGGAAATCAACGCCGTTTTGAACGCACTTGTGCACGCTGGTATACCATCGCCCAACATCCGACTTCTCGACGAATGCTTCTCGAACACATCGACTACCATCCAGTTGTTCGATCGAAAGCGTAAAATTCCTATCGGGAAAGGAGTACGGCAGGGAGACACGATTTCTCCCAAGCTATTCAGAGCGGCACTCCAGGATGCAATGAAAGACTTGAACTGGGACGATAAAGGCTACCTTGTCGACGGTAAACGGATCAGCAACCTTCGGTTCGCCGACGATATTGTTCTCATCTCTACCAGCACGGCAGAAGTCGAGGAAATGCTGAACGAGCTCAATGTGGCAGTTATGAAGATTGGATTGAACACGAATATGTCCAAAACGCAAAAATTTATGGTCAACCAGTGGTGTGACACGGGACTCGTAAGGTTAAATAGAGTCGCTCTGCAACAGGTTGACTCCTAGGTCTATCTGGGAAGAGAGCTGAACATGGATAACGACCTCGCTCCTGAAATCGCCGCAGGAGACGCGCAGCATGGGCAGCCTTCAGTTCGATTCGCGAATTCACAGATCAGGTCAAGGATCCCGGCCTCAGGGCCTCGATATTCAACGCCTCTGTACTGCCTGCGATGTGTTACGCAACGAAAACATGGCCCGACAACAAGACAATCGCCAGAGCGATGCAAACTACGCATCGTGCACTGGAGAGATGTCTTCTAAGGACAAGCCTTCGTCAGCAATGGCAAGAAGGCCTACGAAGCTCGGAGCTACGGGAGAAGTCGCAATTAGCAGACCCGCTGCAGTACATGAAGAAGTCCAAATATCGCTGGGCCGGACACCTGCTTCGACGAAAGGACGATAGATGGAGTCTCCGTGTCACAGAATGGCTCCCGAGAGACCATAAGAGACCACTGGGACGACCGCCAACGCGATGGGCGGACTCATTCTCAAGATCTTTCGGAGAGCGGAGTCTGCCTCACTGGATGCAAGCAGCCAGAGATCGAGCGGTCTGGAAGAGTTGTGGTCCCCGCTGAGAAGACCTCCAGCAGACAAAAGGACCATCAAAGTGTCAAAGTAAGTAAGTGTAAAACATGAAACAACGTTGAAAGACAAGTTATTTAGTTAGATATAGCGAAAACTTCTGTAGAGAAAGCGGCATTAATGCGCAATGTAAGTTGAATTTTTACTTAATAATAGACGAATAAAAAACTGTAACAAAAAACGCTGAAAACTTTGAAACACCTAATAAAAACAATGGCTTTTCGGTGAGAATGCATTGCAAGGTCAATAAGGACATACGGGTGTTCACAACATCTAGAAGCTACTTTACGTTATATGTAAGAGAAGGAGGAAGTCTAGATACAAGGAAGTTCCTGGAGCTTCTCAGGACAGAGAAAGATCGTCTAATCAGGGTCTTTCAAGGAGATCCACTCGACCATCAGTACTGCAGTACGCGGCGAGTGCTGTCTCTAAAGGACTCAGGGAGAGGCGGAAGAGGAGCAGGTAGTGCGGGGATCACCTGTATTGAACAACGCCCTGCCCAGATCCCATAGCGGTCTGATCAGGGTGCATTGCCCATCACCGGCGTATCCCGCGTTCCGCAGCGAGGGCTACGGCACGAATACGGTCCATCCACCGTAGGTGCCGTCCGATGCCAATCAAATATTCATATGGTTCTGCAGGCGTTTATGGCACGCATATGATTAGGGCTGACAGAGAAGTGACGGTACACGATACGGAAGCTCAGCCTAGATGTTCAGACGTGGAAGGATTTCACTGAAAGTTTCAGCAGTTAAATGGAAAGCATGATCATTTTAAAGCTAGACGTGACTGAAAACTTATTACGGTATACGAAGCAATGACAGAAACCTGCCTGTCGGAAAAACTCGCGATGAGCTACCTGACTGAGAACCTACTATAAATACATAGTAGATTGCTTCTCTCGTGCTTTCTGCATTCGAGCTGCTCGTCAGGTCACCACATTGGGAGTTTGCCGTCGACATTGAGTCCGAGTAACTAAAAGCGCAAGTGTTAGGAAGAAAAAGTCGAAAATTTCTTCTCTAAATAGAGTGCATTCTTCTGCTCTACCAAACAAGCTAACTGTAGGAAAGGCCTTCAGCAGAGGAAGCTAACCAAGGGTAAATAACCGAGGGTAACCAAGGGAAAAACATTTTTCTACTGTTTTCAATTCGTTTTTCTACCGGTGGGCAAGACGTATAAGCCTTCTACCAGCTGAAGTGTTCCAAGCGAGATCAGTGATCATTTTTAGGCGCAATTTAATGAGGTTAGATCTTCCGCACTTACTTAGAATCGATCATTTTTGTTAACAATTAGACTCTTACAGACACCACGCTTGCTGCTCTCGTCTCGCACACTATTGTTCATGATCATGACTGCCATTCGAAAACGAAGAATAAAGCTCAGAATTTCATATGGGAGGAGAAAGCATGACAAGCACCTCAATTACGTAGCTTCTAGCTTGATTGTTGTATGGTGTTTCTCGTTCCATCACTTCACAAACAATAAGAATCGTAACTCGCAACAGAAAATCTCTTCACTCTCTGCAATGTTCACCTATTTCTTAAGCTTATAATAATTATGTACTGTTTCATATATGGTATCGGCATTGAAGCATTAGCACGTTACAACTCATCATCCTTATCTCAACATCCTTATCATAATCTCTCCTCCAAAGTCTCTGCATTACATTTTTGCAATTGAGAGCTTGTTTTGTTGCGAAGTTACGATTCATTGAATTTTGCTTCAGTGACAAACATGAATCGAGAAACACTCAAGTTTGCTAAATGTTATGTTTTTCTTCGTTTACATTCCTTTTCTTGTACAGCGCACAAACATGTGCAATAAATCAATAAATCAATAAATCAATAAATATTTAGTTTTCACTGTATCCCTTACGAAAAACTGTACAATAGAACTGATTTTTCTTAAAAGTTTATCTTATGTCTGCTATTTCGGAGAACACCCTCTCGTCGAAAAAGCTCGAAAAAACCCATTAAACATTGCTATAAATCTGGTGAATTCCAGGTTTCCTCGCTCTCAGTATTTCCTTGGTTCGACATTTGCTTCGCCATTTCCTCAAAAATTATAATAAAGAGGAAAAAAGGAAAAAGAACATTTGAAGGAAAACGGATGAAGCCTGGCATGAGTTTCGTGTGAGGCTCCCCAAATTTTCCTCGTTCTAGGATTCATCATGGTAGTCCGCGTAGTGGTTTCCTGCGGTCAACTATTAGTCGAATCAGCGCTGCTTTGTTTTCAAGGATTTTTGAGTGATTCCGATAAGGCCAATATTGAGGGCTTCAGGTTTTTGAATGACTCGGATTAGAATATCCGAATAGGATATCCGAAAATGATTCATTCAGATCCAATACATAGTGCACACTATAGTTGTGCCCGAACGAATATATTCGAATAATTCTTCGAATAATTTATTCGAATATTCATTCGAATTATTCGATCATTCGGTTTTCTTGATTTTCGAATATTCGTTCGAATTCGATTATCGATAATTTTCAAAAGTCGAATATTCGTTCGAATTCGATTATCGATGATTTTGAAAAGTCGAATATTCGTTCGAATTCGATTATCGATGATTTTCGAAAGTCGAATATTCGTTCGAATTCGAACATCGAAGGGAGCCATATTCGAATATTATTCGAATCGAATAGTCAAACTCTATTCGATCGAATAATTTTATTCGAATATCGGATAAACCTGGGCTGGTAGTACGAACATACAGATTTTGGTCGCGCGCGCGGCGGCCTCTGTCGCACGTGCGGCGAACCGCCACTGACGCAGGGCTCTCTAGGTGGGCTGTCAGGGGGGAAATGGAGCTCTAACAAACTCCAAGTATGCTGTATTGTATCTAGATATGTGGCTTTAAGAAATCGAGCTTCTTGTCACAAAGGGACCCCAAATCTTTTCACAATGGAAACAGCTGAAAACAACAAACAAGAACATTTCTTCGATTAGGTCATCCAATTCCTTCTCGAAATATCGATTTTCTTTGAATAAGTGCACCGTAGGACTCTCAAATAGCTGAGCAGGGGCAGCAAAAGAGGTTTATGCAGTTGCACGAGCTTTAGAATCCGTGAGTGCAGCAACACACACTATGTAGACGTCGCGCTTGTCGCAGCAGTCGCCGCGGCCGCCGCGCGCTTTTGTATGTTCAGCTTGCTCCCCATAAACCTGCAGCCGGAAGGATGGATTTGCGCCACTTGACAAAAGACCCGTAACCTCTAGAGGTCGAGCACTTGACAGATTACCTGAAAATCGCCCGATTCAAATATTTTCGCGGTGGTACCACTCGACCGCGAAGGCGCGAACGCAGCCTGCGGGTGCTCCTGCTTTTGGGAGACATAGCTGTTTTCCACTTTCTGCTTATTTTCCGTTTCGGGTTATGAGGCCAATGAGCTGAAATCGATACAACCGCTGATGACAAGGAACACTGCATGTCCTTTTGTGAACATCAAGAAACGGCTCTGAGTGGACTTTTGCCTACATCCAGATTGAATGAGGTTATCTAGCCAGACCAACATGTTCTCCTCATCTTCGACTGGCACATCCTTTTGCAATGCCTTTGTAATATATTACATCTTTTTTTTTACTTTACAAGGCTATCAGATTTTTATTAATCTCCATCACACAATTTTTCTTTTTCATAATAGCTATTTCATGCGGAAAACTCATCCAAATGGATCTAGTGCTGCTTTTAAAACAGGAAAATGGGATACTAACGTCGTTCAGTGACAAAATCTGCCAATGAGGACGAAGAGGAAATGTCTGGCCAAATGACATCACTAATCGAGATTGCACACGCTTCAGTGCAGTCCTAGCTTGAGGTGACCGCATCTTATCGTCACATTACATTCAGTGGTTTCCACCTTCGTAAAACGGAATGCTTAATTACATCAGAAATCAGTTCAGCAAAGGGGTTGACCACACCAGTGCGGTGTAAAAATCTTAAGTTAGTGCAACAATAAATGTGTTTTAGGACTGCCTCAAGCGCAAATAGGGTCCAGGTGGGTCACACCCTAGTCAGTGGTTGTACGCCTTTGTAATATGTGTATGTACAATTACATCATAAATGGCCTACCTCAGATCATTGTAGGGATAAAACACACTATTGCTGCAGAAAACTTCGGTTTCAAAAAGCAAATAGGACCCTACTGCATGGTGACCCACTTCCCGGACCCTATTTGCGCCCTACCTCACATGGTGACACCTCCCTAAGCAACTTTGCGCCCTTTTCTGTGTTGCTTATTTATTACCCAGTATACATTATTGTTATTTTGCTGTTTCCTAGGACAAAGAACAATTTTAGCGAACTTTTCTTCTTCTTCTTCTTCTTCTGAGCGTTTAGTCACGCGCAGTCGCAGGGTCCCCTGCTTTTGTGATCCGTCGCCACCTCATTCTATCAAGGGCGTCATCTGGCGGCGAGATCTCTCTTGATGACGTCCCTCCACCTTTTCCTTGGGGCTCCTCTCGGACGCTTTCCGGTGCCTCGAAATTCAGGGCCAACTTCGTGGGATGGTCCTCTTGTCTTCTGAGGATGTGTCCGTCTAAGCCGCTGCTCCCTCATCTTCAGCTGGATCGGAGCTGTATTCATCACTGTCCTAACATCCTCATTTCGCACTCTGTCCTGACGGGTCCATCCACATGCCCATCTGAGCATCCTCATTTCCGCGGCGTGCAGTTGCCGCTCCTGTGCTCTACCCAGGGCCCAGCACTCACAGCCATAGAGGAGGGCAGGCCTCACTACTGTTCTATATAGCTTGCCCTTGAGTGTCCTGGAGCACCTACGGTCGCAGAGGATTCCTGCAGAGGATTCCCGTGGACTCCCTCCATTTGAGCCATGCTGCATTAATCCGTCCCCTGACCGCCTGATCCACGCTTCCTTCCTCGGATAGGTCGCTTCCGAGGTAGCGGAATTCTTCCACCTTTTCGATCTTCTCCCCATGGCAGTCTAGGATCGGTTCGGTGCACTGCTCGGAGCTGATGAACTTCGTCTTCTTCACGTTCAGCCGTAGGCCGTTGTTTGCGAGGGCTCCTTGCCACAACTGCACCTTCTTTTCCAACTCCTCACGGCTGTCGGCTACTAGGGCGATATCGTCAGTGTAGAGGATGGTCCTGAGGGGACCTTCCTCAAGGTGGTTCACTATGCAATCAAGCGTCAGCACGAAGAGAAACGGACTCAGAGCTGACCCTTGATGCACCCCTACTGTGATATCCATATTCTTTGTCATTCCGTGTGGAGTTCGTACCGCCGCTTTCGAGCCCTCGTACATGTCCTTTATGACCGAGATGAGACGTTCCGACACACCCCTACCTCGAAGGGATTTCCAGAGCATGGCCCGGTGTAGCCTGTCTTATGCTTTCTCCAAGTCCAGGAATGCCAGGTAGCAGGGTTTTCGTTTCTCCCGATACTTCTCCATCACCTGGTGAGCGATAAAGATCGCGTCCGTGGTGGACCTCTCAGGCATGAAGCCCCACTGCTCTTGAGATATGGTGACCATTTCCCTTAGCCTCGAGTCGACCAGTCGTTCGTAGACCTTCATCGTATGTGAGATTAGTTTGATCCCGCGGTAATTGGAGCACTCGGACGCGTCCCCCTTATGCTTAAAGAGGAGGACTATGATGCTGTTCCTCCAGTCATCTGGCATCTTACCCTCTATCGTGACTCTGTTGAAGAACTGTGTCAGCCAATTGACTCCGCAGTTCCCAAGCACCTTCCAGGCTTCTACTGGCAGCCCATCAGGGCCAGCTGCCTTCCCGAGCTTCATCTTCCCTATGGCACTGCGAACCTCTTCCTGCGTCCATGATGGGATGGGTCCTTCCGTTGGCTGTTCTTCTTGGACTTCCCGACGCGGGAATTCCTCATTCAGCAGTTCCTTGAGGTACTCCTCCCATCTTTTTCTGACCTCAACCGGCTTCCGTAGTACCCTACCGTCAGCACTCTTCACAGTCTTCACTACTCGAATGTCGAGGATAGCTTTATGACGTGCCTTGGCCAGACGGATGGCGAACTTCTCTCCCTGTGGCTCGTCCAGCTTCTCGTATAGGGCATCCATCCCCGCGCTCTTTGCCCTTGCTACCGCTGCTTTTGCCAGTCTCTTCAGCTTCCTGTAAGCTGTAAAATGCTCGGGTGCCCTTGTCTTCTGCCACTGCCTATAGGTCTCCTTCTTTTTCCTCACCGCAGCCTGCACCTCTTCATTCCAGAACCATGCAGCCTTATCTCCTCTGGTTCCTCCCTTTGTTTCGCCGAGGGTTTCCTTGGCACATCGCAGGATCGTTTGGGTCACCCTCCTCCAGGTCTCGTTTACGGGGCCGGTTGGATCAATTTTAGGGAACTTTCCACCGCCAGGAATTCAGTAACTACTGCTAGCTGAGCAGCAAAGCTCGCGTAAGTTGCTGATTCAGATACATTTTCTTGTTTCACTTCGTTGTAACATCGTAAAGACAAAGATGTTGGAATAAAGTGTATTCCTCGGCATTCCAGAGTTCAAAAAATGCGAGGATCGAGTGTTGTATAGGAATTCTTCAGTAGGGATTTCGATGAGAATGGATTCCGTGTTGCTCTGTGCAACATATGCAAAAGGCGGATGAAGATAACGTTGTCGAGGACAACTACGAATCTTTGTATCACTTGGAAAAACACCACAGTTCTGTCCTGCAGAGCGCACGGTATTTTGAAAAGATGAAGCCTCCGAGGCTATGAAAGTTCAAACGACCATGACGCGATCCTTCACACAATAATGAACTCGCAATCAAAAAGATCGGTACATGGCAACCTCGCCGTACTAATAGCGGATTGCTCCCTTTCGTTGCGAGTTGCATCAAACGCAGGCTTTGAAAAGTTTGTTACGTCGTTGAATCTTAGCTACAAACTACCAGCAATCCTCAGCATTCCGAAGAAAAATGTGGACGACATTGACCGCCGCACAGAATTTTATTGGCTGATCCAAACAACTTTTTCGGAATCACGATGGATCGCTTGAGTTCGCTCAACTGCGGAACGGGACATTCGGCGATTACAGGGCATACTATGTGCTCAACATGACATTCTAGGACTTCGGCCATTCTAGACTGCGTTCCGATGGGCCTCTCAAGGTGACTGTTACTTTTCTGTTCCACTATGCACCAATGCCTTAAGCATAAGCACGACCTTCAGCCGATGGGCTACAACAGACTGTGGTGTAAGCCAGCGGGAGCGTTCCAAGAGACACACGTTGGGATGGTGTGGCTGGTGGTTCCCGTGGACATCAGTTTAGTGGAATTTGATCCATATCGATTGGTGGCGATTCATACTCGAAAAACGAACTTCAGATTCGTGTTCAGCGACCTCGATTGCCCCAGGGCTGATGCTTCGGGCCCCTTGAACGACATCAATAAAAAATCGATAATTCGATCCATATCGATTGATTGCGGTCCATCCACCAAAAACGAACTTCAGATTCGTGTTCAGCGACCTCGATTGCCCCCAGGGCTGAAGCTTTGGGCCGCTGTCGATCGCCATCAATTGTTGAGTATCGCCAATACGCCAGTGTGACGGAAGGACTGAAGTACGGAAACACACGCGCTCTACTCTTTTGTATATAGTAGGATTCGTTCATTCGAACAAATTATTCGACTATTCGATCATTCGAAAATTTTCGACATCGAATAAATTCGATCGTTCATTCGTTCGAAAAATCTCGACGTCGAATAAATTCGATCGTTCGTTCGTTTGGAAATCTTCGACATCGAGTTTCATTCGTTCGGAAATTTTCGACATCGAATAAATTCGCTCGATCATTCGATCGGAAATTTTTGACGTCGAATAAATTCGATCGTTCATTCGTTCGATAAAATTTCGAAAAAGCACAACTATAGTGCACACTCTCGCGCAGAATGATCAGAAGCACCTGGGCGCGGATTCATGGTGCGGAAGGCATGGGTGAAAGTATCGTAGTGTATGACCACCACTCACGCTCGGTGGGTATGCAGCACTCGACGTGCCGCTCCGTCCGACAAAAGCGGTGCAAAAGTGCGCCGGAAAGCGCCGTTTTCTGCACACCACGCCTCGCACCTGGCAAATCGCAAATCGCGTTAGCGCGCGGCATCCTCAACTTCTGGATATTAGGCGCTGACGGAATGAGCCTATCCATGCATTTGGAAGAGCATGGCCTACTGTATGGAAGTAGTACACGATTTGTACTCATCAATCGAATCAAGGGTAAGGTACAGACACCCGCTGTTACGCACTGCGTGGCAGCTCCCGTAACACTGTCGCCGTCGCCGAAAACAGCGTCGCCGAAGTATAACATAGGCCTTGGCCCTAGTTTATACTTGCGCCGCCCGCGGCGCGGCATCACGGTCGCCATAGATATCGATTTTTCGCGTCGCGCCGTCGATATCTATTCCGATCGAGGGCAGACATAACTCCAACGCCGCGCGAACCCCCTGGCGTCGCGCACGGTGCGCGGCGAAATTGGACGAGTTATCGCGGTCCGATGCTTCCGACATGCGGCACACCTTTGCCTTATTTCAACGTTTCTTGGAAATGGTATATGAATGTGGTTTCAACAGGATGATCAGCGACAGTTTAGACAGGAATCCTGGTAATGTGGATGGTCTCTAGCGTCAGTATTTGCCATCTTCAACTTCTTCGGTCAATTTTTATCCGTGATTATGGTTATAATATGGAAAAAGGTCACTATCACCCATTCTCGGATCAATTATCCTACTGCAGACTGTTGCCTACCACATTCTGCGTGATTTCAAGATCCTTGCTAGAAATGTGGTCTGAGAGCTTAAACACTGAGAACATGCTCGTGCTCCGCGGCTAACCATGCGTCACTGAGCGCACGTCCGCGTTTCAGCGCCGCGATGTCGCACGCGGACAGCGCGCGACGTCGCGTCGGAGTTAGGTCCTGGAGTCTATTCCGACCATGGTGCCGCGCCGCGCAGCGGCGAAAGTATAAACTGGGGCTTAGGCGACTTCCCCCCCCCCCTTCGTTGTTACCCTTCCTGTTTTATCCCACGCACATGTACTATCTGGTACAATTGCTGATGAAATATTAATATTGCTGATAAAGTATTGTCGCCAAAGTATATCTTGAAGCGTTTAAAGGGACAAAAAACTGTTGTATAAGAACGATTTCTGCTGATCGGATACAGGTTCGGCGGAGTGTATAAACGGAAGCCAGTACAATCGCCCATAAAAGTAGCACGTTCGTTACAATTCACATTTGACTTCCGCATATCAGACTCTGAGGAAGGCGGAACGGCTGAAACGTTATCCGAATAAAGACGTTAACTTCTCGGTCTTGGCTGTATACACAACAAAGCAACAGTACCAATTAAAGTGCCGAAACACTGAAAGTTAATGATGGTCAAGTTTGACGTACATTATTAGCAAGAAAGCCATTGGTGCGTTGCTTTTCAGATTGTCGTGGTGAAGCGAAGAAACAACGCGTGTCTTCTGCTTCAAAAGCTCAGAAACCTGAACAACAGCTACTGTAGCTCAAGAAATAAAAAAACACATGATGTTAGAGGAGGTAATTGCGCTGCACCCCAAAATGCTGTTAAAGCAATGTCTTGTTGCGATCAAAACTCCTGCGTCAGGCGAGAGTCGAACCTGCACCTCCTGCTGACTGATCGAGAACGCCCTGTGTCATTATACCATCGGAGCTGTCTTGTCGGAAGCACTCACCCGTATATCGGGATGAGCCGGCCGCTGATATCAGATGCAGGAACAAGAGATCGCTATAGCAGCTTACAACCTTGAGACCCGCCCAGTCTGGCTTAAACAAACTGACTTGAAACATTCCTAACAAGACCATGAGATCAACAGGTTCCAAACTGATATCAGCTACCGGCTGATCCTGAAATCCGGAAAAGTGCTGATCGGTTCTCGAGGTGTGGATGTTGCGTTCGCTCGAACAGGGCCGGTAGTGTTATGGCGTGGAGAATTCTCGCCCGGTCAGTCAGCAGGAGGTGCGGGTTTGAGTCTCGCCTGACGCTAGAGGTTTGATCGCAGAAAAACATCGTTGTGCAATCTCGACACCGGCCACTTGAGCCTGAACAAAAATAAACTGAGGCATCCCATTTTTGGCTAGGATTCTACATAGGCGAACCTAGCTTTTCACACATCTGAGGTAAGATAGAGTAGCAGAACATTCACCGGCTAGCCGCAGCAAGCCGTGGTATATACAAGTATACTATTTTCACGTCGAATTTGACACTTTTCAAATCAAATTGAACACTTTTTACGTCAAATTGAACACTCTTCTAGCTAACCTAAGACTTTTCAAAGCAAAGAGAACTCTTCCAAATCGAGATGAGCTTCTTTTGCATTTAACTAGGGACTCCCCAAAAATATTAGAATAATTTTTTGTTCAAGGAAAATTTTAGTACAACTTTCTTTGAAGTTTGAATTTATATATGTGAAGGAGACATGCATCAGGAGTAGAATCTGTAACGTATCACTCAAAGCGATTAGTTAGCGCCAGCTTTTTGTTTTTATTTTTCAAGGAATATGCACTAATTTCACGTCGATCTGGACTCTTTCAAAATTAAGTTGGATACTCTTCCAGCTTGCTTTAAGGCTTTTGAAAAAAGGCGAACTCTTACAAATCGAAGCGACCTTTAGGCAGGTTAAACTGCAAGCTCAATACGATGGTCTGATTAACTTTTTGTTCAAGGAGAGTTTGGTATACCATTATTTGAAAATGTTCTGCCCCAACAAGCGTAATAATGTAAAAAAATTTATTTTTCGAAAATTAATAAGTTAAAGTTAGTTCTAAAAAAGAAGGCATATGATGCATTAAAAGACTAAATCGCGCCATGCACTCAAAAAGGTCGCCGTAATTACTGGTTGATCGATAGTGTAAACGCCATATACATAAACCATCAAAGTGAGAAATTGTGTGTGCATTACAATTGTATTCGTTGAATCGTTAGCAGGTGTCAAACTCCATGCAAACAGAAAACCTGCTGTAAGTCAAATAAAATATCTTGGAAGACGGCATGGCGCAAACTTTTTCGGCACTAAAAAAATGGCCGCGTTTCTGTTCTTTTAAATAAGCTTTAACTCGTTATTTTTCCACAAATTTTTCAAATAAAATCTCACGCAATGTGCTCACCTAATGGATAGGAAAACTAAAACTTCAGAGGTAGTCGCACAAAATTTTCTTTGGACAGAAAATTATTCTAACCTTTTTAGAGAGTCTCTAGTTTAATGTAGAAGAAGCTTATTTCTAATTGAGAGAATTCGCTTTGACCTTAAAAGTCTTGAAGCTAGCTTATGACGGTCCAAAAGTGTCCTGATTTAAGAGTTGTCCAGCTCGGCGTGTAAATGGTAATGCAAACGGAAAAACTGTTCGCATAAACTAGGCAAATTATGAATTAGTGTTCACGTTGCTCTCATCAAAAAATCGCCTATGAAACGTATTAAGAAAATGTGTGACTAAAGTAAATGTGAATAAAGATCGGCATTATATTAACGAAGTATGAAAAAGTGAAGTCTAGCGGAATCTGCTATAGGGATGGCCCGGGAAACCATCCGTTTCCAACAAAGGGCCTAATTCTTTGAGTTCTACGTACATCATCACTTGCAGAATAACGAAAACAAGATTTTAGTGACAACGTGGTCAAATCGGTTGAAAGTTTTCGATAGGTCAGACAAGCCAAGGCATATGGTAAGATAAGACTGCTGAATGAGCAAAGTGCGAGTGGAGCAAGTGGGAAGAGGGGGCTGCCACGCACACATCGAATCGATTTTAGGTTCGGATAGCGTTGTAGTCGTTGCTTGAAATAGCTGTGTTGGTAAAAAAATGATAAGCGACGGTGTTACTCAATCTCTTTTGGAATACGCCACGCATTCTACTTCTACGGGTGTTGGTGGAGGCGACTTGAATGGGTATTTGGTCGTACAATGACGTGCGGTGGCCAGCCGATGAACAAGTCAGCACTTTATCCTTCGCAAACAAGTCACAATTCATCTAGCCAAGAGATGGAAGGCTTGGTTGGCCTGGGGGAAAATCCGAACCAAGAACCCTGTATCGGGTGAAAGCGACAGCCGACATTTCCTCCAACTGCCCTACACCAGACCTGCTGAGTAATTAGTACCTGGAAATCTACCCTAGAAAGAGCCAAACAGAAATCAATTAGACCAAACGGAAACTCTCGAAACTGAAGCGCGTGGAGTATCTTCCAAGGGTACTGATGAATACAGAGATCTGCCCCTCATTCCTGTTCAGTTGAAGTTTTTTAAATGTTAGCGAAGCATTTCCTAAGCTATAGAACATCCCCGTAGGGACTCAACGGTGGTGAAGCGAAAGAGTTACGGAATTCCATCTCAGTCCAGTTTTGGATCATCAGGTGCAGCTGTGGTCCAGTCACTGTTGATTGGGACGTATTCATTACTAAAGCATTGCATTGAAGATCCTACCATGCTTCAGAAATGTAACCAGATGGTTCAGAAGTCCAACAGCATGCTCCTGGACTGGCACTGTGTATGTGTCAGATGACCTCTTTGCAAAACGACTACTCCACAGCGAATTTGAACTCACAATCACAGCATTTAGATGAGAGTCTAGACTATGAGATTCACCCTTTCTCTCGTCAATAAAGTGCTGGAAATGTCGGAAATCATTTAAAATGACAGCAATAAGCTTCCATTTTCACGTCGAATTGGACGCTTTTCAAATCTTATCGAACACTTTTTAAATCAAATTGGTCACCTCTTCAGCTGGTTTAAAACTTGATGAAATTAAAGCGAACATTTCTAAATCGGAGTAAGCTTCTTCTGAATTAAACTAGAGATTCTCCAAAAAGATTAGTATAATTTTTTGTTTAAGGAAAACGTTAGCATAACTTTTTGAAGCTTTAATTTACTTACCCAATAAGTGAGCACATTGTTTAAAATTTTGTGTAATTTTTATTTCTTTGAGGAACAAATATTTTGTAAAGCTTTCTTTAAAGCACAGAAAGGCTGTCATTTTTGGAGCCAAAAAAGCTTGCTCTATGACTTTTATTGGATTGAAAGCGAAAGATCTGTCTGGATAAAGTCAACAGCTGTGCGATACAACAAAAACAACGGTAAAAACACATACATATATACTCACTTTGGTGGTTCATGTAAGTGGCACTTACACTATCAATCAAACAAAAGCTATGGCAAACTTTTTGAGTGCATGGCGCGATCTAATCGTTCAACGTGCCATATGCTTGCTTACTGTTTTGCTTTGAGGCATCTGAAAATAGAATTTTTATTCAATTATTACTTTTACTGGACAGGTAAACTAGCAAATTTTAAAGAAAGTTATACCAAATTTTCCTTCAGTAAGTAATTATTCTAACTATCCTATTGAGTCTGACTAGTTAGGCACTGTGTAAGCTGTTCGAAGGTAATCAAGATGTGAAAGAGTTCAATATGATTTCAAAAGTCGAAAGAATTGTTTCAAAGGTAGCTTAGAAGAGTGTCGGATTTGATTTGAAAAGCTCCAGTTTGATTTTAAGATTTTAAGAATGTCAAATTCGAAGTGAAAATGGTAAATGTTATAATTGAAGAATGGTATCTAGGCTTCCTCTGCGGCTAAAGTTACCGAAAGCTATGGAAGAATTACCGGAGGCTGCCCTACCCCTTCCGCTGAAGGTTTGCACCGCCATTACATAATGAGTAACAAATAAACGTGAAATGAAGAAGCACTTTTGAAGCGCGGCTCACACAGACCTTGATTTTCGGGCTCTGACGAAAGAGAAGCATGGGCAGAATGGAGCCCTACAAGTCCAGCAAGGAAAACACTAGCCTTACTGAATGTCGAAAAATCTTTTGCGGAACACTTCTTGCTGGTTTAAAAATCATGTTCGCAATCTTTGCTTTTTTCTTCTTTTTCCTTTTTGCTGTGTTTTGGAGTTTGCCCCTGAGTTTTCAGCTTCATTAGAGGTGTGCCATTTGTTGTAATACTTTTTTACGATTGTTTTTAATGCTTCGTACTGGCGCACTTTTATGTGTTTTGAATAAATAAATAAATAAATAAATATCTCCGGCTTGAGTGAGCACTCACGCAAATCGTGATCATCATTTACACTGCCGAGATTTCTCGGCAGTTCGACGTTGTCAGTAATGCATGACCTTTGGGTCAAAGAAGTTGAAGTGCCTAAATGAGAGTTGTATTGAATAGGAATAGAGACCTCACCGTTGAAAACTAAGAGAAGGTGACCCAAGTGCCCGAGAAGGAGGTTAAGAGAAAGTTTTTCTACGCCAATTAGGTTGTCATCGTTTTTTATTGTCTAGCGGCAGCATGCATTCGTAAGGGGAATGTAAATTCTGAGTGCTGGTGGCCACCATAAATGACCACACATCGGCTACCAAACCTCAAACAGGCGAATTGAGTTTGCTCTCTACCTTGGTTTGAGGTGGCTAAACAGAGAGCAAGCTTGCATTTTTCCCTTTCCGAGAAGTTTGGTTAGACTGCCTTTCTAATTTCCGGACCTTGGAGGGATAAAAGGGATGTCCTTCAAAATGTCTAACCAGGATACTATCTCAACGGTAGGTCGGAACGGCGCAAATGTTGTATATGGGCAGAACCGCCTCTCTCTGGGTAGTAACAAAATGCAGGTATCTCGACCCCAATACAACTCTGCGCAGAGTTAGGGGCGGCGGAAGTCGCTGGTTGGCGCCCTGTTGATTCACGTGCTCCACAGCTGACGGGCGCGCGCGGGATGAGGGCTCGTATCACGACTAAACGCAGTGCACAGGTGGCGTTGTAGGAAAGAGCTCAGGCTCGTAAACGCGGGGGCGCGGGTTTGGATCCCGCAAAGTGCGTTCGTTTTGCACTTTTGCAAAATCGATGTTTATCGTATAGGTAATCCACCTAGGGGTACTAAAGTGTGTTATAGAGCATGTTTACATATAACATATGCTTCAAACTACAGATTAGCTAAAATGTTCACTTCTGTGTGTCACTTGCTTGAAGCCTATTTTGTGTGACCGTAGTTATGTAACGATAGATATTTTGTGGCACTAGTTAAAAGTTCTGACTCCACCGACAAACTTCGGTCAAAAAAAAAAGATTTCCGCTGAAACCTTTTCTAGGGGGAGTTATTTGTGGTGCTGATTACGAATCTGTCATCCGTTTTTCACGACTCGGTCGGAGGCCACCCATACCGTTAACAAAGGTGGTCCAGGCAGGGTCACCGATTCCGCTGAAACTTTGTCTAGGTGGTTATTTGGGGTGCTGGTCACGAATCTGACATCCGTTTTCCACGATTCGGCTGAATAATATAGATACAGAAGGCACAGGATTACATTCTTAAAGTTTCTGCCGATAACGGCAGGTAGAGGCAGAATCGTGAAAAACGAATGTCAGATTCGTGATCAGCACCCCAAATAACCCTCCTAGACGAAGTTTCAGCGAAATCGGTGACCCTGCCTGGACCACCCTTGTTAATAGTATGGGCGGCCTCCGACCGAATCGTGAAAAACGGATGTCAGATTCGTGATCAGCACCCCAAATAACAACCCCTAGACAAAGTTTCAGCGAAATTTTTTTTGACCGAAGCCTTGTCGGTGGAGTCGGAACTTTTTACTAGTGCCACAAAATATCTATCGTTACATAACTATAGCTTCACACAAAATAGGCTTAAAATAAGTGACACATAGAAGTGAACATTTTAGCTAATCTGTAGTTTGAAGCATATGTTATATCTGAACATGCTCTATAAAACACTATAATACCCCTAGGTGGATTATCTATATAATAAACATGGATTTTGCAAAAGTGCAAAACGAACGCAGTCTGCGGGATCCAAACCCCCGACTCCGCGTTTGCGAGTCCAAGCTCTTCCCTACTACGCCACCTGTGCACTCCTCTTAGCCGCGATACGAGCCCTCATCCCGCGCGCGCCCGTCAGCTGTGGAGCACGTGAATCAACAGGGCGCCAACCCGCGACTTCCGTCGCCCCTAACTCCGCGCAGAGTTGTACTGGGGTCGAGATACCTGCAGTTTGTTACTACCCAGAGAGAGGCGGTTCTGCCCATATACAATATTTGCGCCGTTCCGACTTACCGTTGAGATAGTATCCTGGTAAGATCCGATCTGTTTCGGATCCCATGCTACATCCGGCACATTCTACCATACTCTGCACCATTCTCGCTCTAGGTAAGAACGGATGTGAAAATTGTCCATGAGTCTAGAGGATTTCAATGGATTAGGCAACAATGTATTAGGCTGCAGAAAAAGTTATCGCCGTTTTTGAATGTGCGTCTTCCTCTTCCTCACACTGCGACGCAGCAAATTTTCTTTAGCATATGTAGGTAAAGCAGTTACAGTACCGGACGCGCCTTTTGAATAGACGCCGGAAAAACGCACTTTTGCGGCTTCTGCGTCTTTTTGCTATAACTCGCTCAAAAGTCACCCTGCATTGTGCACGGCGCACTCTCAGAGCATGACAAAACAATGCTTTAACACATTTGCTTAAGCCTGGAGCGGCTGACATAGAGGCTATATGTTGTTACAGGATGTTTTGTTGCGATCAAAACTCTTGCGCCAGGCGGGACTCGAACCCGCATCTTCTGCTTTCCGGGCAGCGATGTTCGCCTTACACCACCGGCGCTGTTTGACCGCACGTAACATCCGCGATATCCTCCAGGTCTGTCAGCACCCATCCGTGATACGGGAATGGGATGTTATGTTACAAATTAGAGGATGTTACGTGCGGTCAAACAGCGCCGGTTGTGCATGACAAAACACTTTACGCCATGCTTGAGGTGCTCCGAGAACATGCAAGCCCTGGAGGATAAGCTTCTCCAATAGCAAGAGTCCGCTCCCGTCATCTTTGACCACCCACTGCGAAAATGCGGTGGTTTGGCGAAGCTGTATAAATGCTTGTGTAGATCTCGAAGAGACGAATCGAAAGGTGCCAACCGTTTCTCAAAAAACCTCAAATTAGAGGAATTGTGAGCATGCAACTGTTTTCGACGCCTTGCGGCCGACAACTCGTCCGCGGCCGGCCTTCTCAATGGAGCGCAAGTTTTCAATTTTGGCCATTTTTGATCTTTCATATGAAATGTATATATCAAATGATAGAGCTCGATCTCCTGAGCTCAAATATACTCTTGGCTACCTCGTTGGCGTTAAAGGAAGCAGGAGCGCAGCGGAGGCCCGCGTTTGCCCGCGCTTGCATCGCGTCCACTAACAAGGGAAGTGTCTGAAGCGTATTTATGAACGCGAAGAGCGAGTCGTATAGGGAGAATCCCCGCCCCTCAATTAGTATAAAAATATGTTTATTTTTTCCAAGAAAAAACCCAAGGAGTAGGGGGTCGTTGTAGTTACAATGTAATCAGCGCCTCACGAGTTCGGCGGACTTGTATGCCTGCGATGCCTCTGCCGCAAGCGGGTCGCAGCGCAGTGGATAGAAACGTTGCTTTATGCGAGAGAGATCGAGGGTTCAATTCTCCTGCTGCACTTTTGCATTTCAACTGATTGATGAGATTTGATGGATTCTGACGTCCATACCATTTCAGAGGTTTTCTACTAATTTTTCCAGCTGCATGCTGTGGTATTCAACATAATGATGTACAGGGGTTCAACATCAGTGATACACAGGCACAGCGTGCATGAAGAAGAAGCAGTGGTCACAATGCGGACGGCGTATAGAGGCTACAGGCTCCTCACAGTTTGTTTCCCTAGATGGACCGATGACCTTGGGAAAAACCATCCTGCTGGGATTTTCAAAGATAAGGACGTGACGTCGCAAGTGGTTCAAATGAAAAACCGATATCTGTGGATCCCGCAAACTGACGTTAAAGGCCATCGATATACTCTTTCCCTCATCTTTGCCTGCCCCAGAGGTAGCTGAAGGTTTTTCAAATCTAACACCAACAATACCCGCCGATGCTGGAGTGGTGAGCCACCTACTTACGCTGAAGTGTGGCCCACCTTTAGGCAAGCAACCTTCGAGCGAAGAAATCAAGCTGGCCGGACGGATGGCCAGCATACTCATGTACTTCGAAGCACGTCAACTTGAGTTGACGAAGAAGAACAGCTGGAAGTGGTGGAGGAAGAAGATTGGGATCCGCAAGGCGAACTGATAGACGTCCAAAGGCAAGCAATCAGTGGACATATGGCAACGTTTTCGGGTGGAATGATTTAACTCCCACGTCATTGTGCACGACCCTCCTTTTGACCTGCAAAAAAGGACAACATCATGAGGGTAGATGTCGAAGCTGCGAGTAGCTGCGGGTAGCTGAAGGAATACGGATTTATTGAAGGTGGTATCGCTAGTATACCTGTGAGGAGCCGGTAGCTTTTATACGCTGTCCAATTGTGACCAGCGCTTCTGTTTCATGCACTCTGGGTCTGTGCATCACTGGTGTTGAACGTCTATACATCGCTGAGTAGCTTTCTCATTGCCTTGTGGATAAAAAACCGGTCAGTAATAAACAAGTGGCAAGAAATTTACTCTCCACGGTGTACAACTGGAAAATTAGGCAAAAAATATCTGAAAATGGTATAGATGTCAGAAACTTTCAACTCTCAACCAAACATATGAAATGCAAGAGCAGGAGAATCGAACCCCCGACCTTTCACCCATGAAACAACGTCATTATCCACTGCGCTCCGAGCCACTTGCCGGCAGGAGCATCGCGGGCGTACAAGACCCACGAATTCTATTGTAACGGACTCCCTACTCCTCGTGTTTAACGACTTGGCAACAAAATAAAGACATTTTATACTAATTGAAGGGTGGGGATTCTCCCTATATGACTCACTCTCCCCTTTCAGACATACCCGCCAGACCCTTCTCTTGTCAGGTTGCATACACACAATACGGCCACTTTGAATGACGCGCGAAACAAAACATCGTTCATATCAAAAAGTCATAATTCATTGGTTTTCGAAGAGGAATGCCATTCGATATTCGAAGCTTTCGAATATTCGAATAAACGAATATTCGAATATTAGACTTTCTCGAATATTCGAATAAACGAATAAATGGAATATTGGACTTTCTCGAATATTCGAATAAACGAATATTTCGAATGTTGGACTTTCTTCGAATAGTCGAATATTCGAATATTCGAAAAGGACAAAGGTATAGTCTTAACCCTATGCAAGCAAAACCCTGCTCTTTCCGACACAGTTCACTGGATTCGCTGAAAAGAGCTCGGGAGAAGGCATGGGACAAAATTTCACCGGAAATGGTCGCACGCATCCTCAAAAATTTCCAAAAGAGATTGGACGATTGCATTGAAGCTAAAGGAACTCATTCTGAATGTGATGTGTGATATTTTATGCAGAATTTTCCTACCTTTCCAATGATCGTACACTTTTCTTATTTTAGTTGGTCTGTGCAAAGTTGTTTATAGTTTTCCGCGTAACACTTCATGTGGACCACCCTGTAGAGGAGCGCCGACGACGTGAGGAGGAGCCTACTGTAAAATGGACTCGACCGAAAATCTTCGGATAATCGAATGATTCAGACAGCGTTAATTTGGCGGACGTGAATTTTGGATGACGCGTATTATGGTAACTTTAGCGCGCCGGATTTTTGGGTGTTCGGGCAAGTCGACTTTGCAGCCCTCGGATTTTTGGACGATTCGGATCGGATACCCGAACCGGGTTTCCGAAAATGATTCATTCAATACATTGGACACGACCGAATTTTCAGCTACTTGTATGATTAGGATAACCTATTTCAGCGTATCCCGGCTTTTTGAATGATCGCATATGGGCAATTTCCCGAACCTAAGATTTTTGGATGATTTCGATCAGGATACCCGAATCGGATTTCCGAAAATGATTCATTCGGATCCAATTCATACTAGTGACTACCCGGTTGCTGTCGTATAGGCGCACAAATAACTGGCCATCGTCGCAGAAAATGAGAAGTGGTGTCTGTGCGACAGCACCATGAGTAGCCGACACTGGGTTGAAAAGGTAGAGCAGCCTGAGCCATAACCAAAGGCAGACTTCCCTCCACTCGCTGAAGGCTACGGTTTGAGTTTGGCGGTGTACTAAAGGTGTCATTCATTATGAGCTTAAATTTATCCCTAACCAACGTCTCCGTCACCGCAGGGCTGTATTGTCAGCTGGATGGTCTGTCCGCATTATCGAACAGAAGCGCACGAATAACAGCACGATCCGATTCTTGCACGACAACACGAGCCCACACATTGCATGGGTGACTCTTCAGAAGCCGCTCGACTTTGGATGCGCAGGGCTACCCACCGATTGTACAGCACGGACCTTACTCCAATAAACTATCACCTTTTCCTGTCGTTCTCCAATGCCGTGCAAGAAAAAACGTTTGCTGCTGAAGATGATATTGATCGCTGAAGAAAACTTCTTGATTCTACATTGTTGGCATCACAGGCTTGCCAAAAAAGTGGAGAAGCGTGATAGAACACGATGGACATTAGTTCGTTTCCATCTGTGCTCTTAATTCCTGAAAAATCAGTGAAATTTTGCGTTACGGAAACGGCGAGAACTCCCCCTACAATTCAATGGACGGCAATGGATTAGACTCTTCACTTTTCTCCCATAAATTTGAAATTTTCCATACTGAACAAATGCAAAAAAAAGTTTTTCCAAATCTTCCTTGAACAAAAAAGACATTCTAAAAATCTTATTAAGTCTAGTGTTTAACATTCCGATTTAGAAGAGCTTGCTTTGACTTCAAAATTCTTAAAGCTGGCCTAGAAGAGTGTACAATTCAACGTGAAAATGGTATAAATAAACTGGAGGCAGAGAAGAAGAAGGGACTTCATCAAAAGCATGAAAGGCTAAAGCGTATCCAGTCCGTGTTGATGACTGTTGATCAGTTTTCGGAAGCTGCAGATCAGGATCACGCCATTCTCTTAGCAGACCAGATTCTGATGCATGCCAGGGTGATCCGTCGTCAACCCAGAATTTTTCAGAAGCCCAACCAGGCTAGTTCAGACTGAAGTTATGCTCTAGGAGAACCTTGCAAGCGTGTTCATCCGCTGCCTTCATATATTGAATATCGTTCTATACAACTCACCACACTCTTTATAGCCTTCTGTTCAGGAAGTACTTCGGTAAGGGTACAAGAGGGCAGAAGCGACGACGTGACGGCGGACTGCCTCATCGCCCGGTTCCATGGATGGCTCCGGCTTCGTTGGAGTGTTGGCTTCGGCGCCTATTCATATTCCAAACACGTCACCACGCATAATGGTGTGAATGCGTTGGAGAAGGCTTCGCTTCAGAATCCCATTAATCGATCGATAGTCTTTCTCGAGCGACACGCGCTTATAGTGGAGAATTCTATCGACAGCAGCCGCTATCGTTTTCCGAAGACCTGCGAGAGATTGGATGTGATGAAATACAAACACTGAGCGATGTGTTAAAAAAATTAATTACGAAATGGAATACTGATGTCGGGGAACATAATCTTCAATCCCAGCGACTGCTTCGAAGTCTAAAAAGATTGCTATAGACAAAAATTTGATTATGTTGTAACACTAGCATTGTATCTTTAACTATTTAAAACGAACGAAGGATGAGGACGTCGTTTGACAAAATTCGCAACGCATTGTACAGGGTGAGCCAAATAACGAGTTGAAGCTTTTTGATCATAACTGAAAAACGGCTGACAATTTTGATGAACAATCAACAAATAACAACAGCATACCTCACAGCATCATCATGTCCGATCGGTTTCGAAATGACCTTCCTTGGCAGGAATGCCGAGTGCTAAACGTTTCGCGAAGTCTTCTGCTATGGGCCACAGATCATCAGGAGAGAAACTGCCCCACTCTCAGCGCAAGGATTGCTTCAAGCACTCGAGACGCGGTGACGTTTCGCACAGACCCTGGACTCCAAAATCGACCACACGCTGTAGTTCATGGGGTTCAGATCTGGAGAGTTTCGGGACTATTCCTCAGATGTTATAAGTCGGGGAAGTTGGCCTTGTACCATTCCTGCGTGTTCTTTGCGCTGGCGCAGAGTCCTGTTGAAACGCCCAATGCGTGTTGCCAAAGTGCTGTCGAGCCCAAGGAAGGACCACAGCCTCAAGAATGTTTCGCCGATATATATCTTGGTCAACTCTCACTCCTCGGTCCGCGAAGTACAAGGGTGTTTTGCCGTTGGCACAAACCCCATAGCATGAACTATTGCGGATTTTGGCAGTGTTCAACGATGGAGAAAGTGTCCGGAGCCTTTGTGAACCAGGCTCTGTCATTTTGACGGTTGTACGTCTGTTCCACGGTGAAAAGCTTCTCATCTGTGAAGAGTATCCGTGCCCATCCGTGAGCTGGGACCCGCACCCTTAGTTGGCGATATCGAAAGAGCTGTTCGCGCTTGTCCGTTAGAAACTGGACTTTTTGGGTCCTGTAGTACTTCAAACCTAGTTCGGCTTTGGCTATACGACGCACCGAAGAGGGGCTGACACCGACGTCTCGAGCGATTTTCCTCATGGAAGTCTTCGGATTTCTGTCAATTCGCTTCTTGATAATTCTGTTGTAAGTACAGATCGTCATCCTAGTCCTTCTCAGTTTGCGCAGCCTGGTTAGGCCCTGAGATTTTAGCAGCCTCTCCGTACTCGTCCTTCCCATTTCTGCAGCGATGGGAAGGACGAGTACGGAGAGGCTGCTAAAATCTCAGGGCCTAACCAGGCTGCGCAAACTGAGAAGGACTAGGATGACGATCTGTACTTACAACGCCCGCACGCTTGCGTCGGAAGCATCCGTCGAGGACCTGATGATGCAAGCCAGGAAGATCAAGTACGACGTCATCGGACTGACCGAGACGAGAAGACACCACCCCCTACACGCCGCCTACGACTCCGGAGAAGAACTGTTCCTCGGAACATGCGACAGCAGGGGAGTAGGCGGCGTTGGTGTCCTCGTCAACACGCACTTGGCCATGAACATCGATTCGTACGAGTCTCTGACAAGCCGAATCGGACGTCTGTGACTGAAGCGATGTGGCTCCGTGCCAGCCTTGACTGTGTTCGTCGCGTATGCCCCAACATCCGACTACGACGACGAAGACGTCGAGGCCTTCTACGTGGAGCTGGAGAAGTTCTATAAGGAAGATCACACCTTCTACAAGGTGATCGTCGGCGACTTCAACGCCAAGATCGGGCCACGAAGGTCGCCGGAAGAACTTCACATCGGAACCCACGGTTTGGAATGGAACGAGCAAGGTGAAAGGCTGTCTGAGTTTATCATGTCGACGAAGACCATCCATGGAAACTCGCAGTTCCAGAAGCCTCCCTCCCTACGATGGACCTGGGAATCCCCCGGTGGCCAGTTCCACAACGAGATCGACCACATCATCTTCAATCGCAAGTATTGCCTGACCGATGTCTCCGTTGTCCCCAAGTTCTACACGGGATCGGACCACCGCCTCCTTCGCGCGAGGTTCCGCTTTTCGCGTCAAGGAGAGAAGGCCGCGAAGTTCAAGAAGAGGAGTCCCAGAACGACCATCAGCTGGGTTCTCTACACCTCTCTTGTCGACCTTTGGGAAGATGCCGTCATGGACAACGTCGACGAGGAATACGATCGCTTCGTGCACCATCTCCACGATAGTGCTAAGGGAGCCGAGAGCTTGAAGACCACCAAGAGACGCCTGTCTCCGGAAACTCTCGAGCTGATACGCCAACGTGGAGCAGCACGAGCGTCAGGCAACTATCAACTGACGTCCGAGCTTGCAAAGCTATGCAGAGCGGCGATAAAAGAAGATCTGAAGGAGAGAAGGGCGGAAGTGTTGGCTGAAGCAGCAGAGGCAGGGCTGAGCATCCGCAATGCCCGCCGGAACTTCGCCAACTTCAAGACCAAGATGACCGCTCTCCGACGTCCTGACGGAACCGTCACCTCTTCCAGAAGGACCATGGAGAAAGTCATCCACGACTTCTACTCCGATCTCTTCGATAGCCACGTCCACCTGCCCCTACGCCATCTTCCGCAGGATGGATACGTCATCCCCTCTGTTCTCCCTTCCGAGATCCGACACGCCATCTCGTCGGTGA
Source organism: Heligmosomoides polygyrus bakeri (assembly GCA_947359475.1). NCBI lineage: Eukaryota > Metazoa > Nematoda > Chromadorea > Rhabditida > Heligmosomidae > Heligmosomoides > Heligmosomoides polygyrus. Next base: position 5,476,838 of record OX375868.1, read on the forward strand.
AGAAACGTACAGCACCCGGTCCTGACAGGATCAGAGCTGAACACCTGAAGAACCTCCCGCCAGCGCTCATCAACACCTTGGCGCGGCTCTTCACACGCTACCTGTCCGAATGCAAGGTTCCATCTCAGTGGAAGACCAGCAAGACCGTCTTGCTGTACAAGAAGGGAGACGTGCACGACATTGGCAACTATCGCCCGATCTGCCTGCTGTCCGTAGTCTACAAGCTGTTCACTCGAGTCATCCTGAATAGGATTAGTAGAACGCTGGACGAAGGACAGCCATGCGAACAAGCAGGATTTCGGAGAGGATTCAGCACGATCGACCACATACACACCATTACGAAGCTCATCGAAGTGTCGCGAGAGTACAAGCTGCCGCTTTGCCTTACGTTCATTGACTTGAAGAAGGCATTCGACTCCGTCGAGACTGAAGCGGTCATGGAAGCCCTGCTCACCCAGGGCGTTCCTACTCAGTACATCAGAGTCCTTCGAGAGCTGTACAGTGGATTCACGACCAAGATCTCACCATTCTACAACGACGTCGTCATTGACGTGAAGAGAGGGGTTCGACAAGGGGATACCATATCCCCGAAGCTCTTCAGCGCCACCCTCGAAAACGTCATGCGCGAACTAGAATGGGATGACATGGGAGTGAAGGTCGACGGCCGGCAACTGCACCATCTTCGCTTCGCTGACGACATCGTGCTCATAACACCGAGCATCACTCAGGCGGAGCGAATGCTGGCCGACTTCGATCGTGTATGTGGAAGCGTTGGACTGCAGCTGAATCTTACGAAGACGATGTTCATGAAGAACGGATGGGTTTCTGATGCCCCATTCTCGCTCAACGGAACGAACATCTCCGAATGCTCCAGCTATGTGTATCTGGGTCGCGAAGTCAACATGGCCAACGACCTAGCACCAGAGCTGAGCAGGAGGAAACGAGCGGCTTGGGGAGCTTTCAAGAGCGTCGAAGAAGTCGTGAAGAAAACGAAGAACGTCCGACTCCGTGCCCACCTATTCGACTCCACTGTTCTTCCTGCCCTAACATACGCCTCAGAGACCTGGGCTATACGAAAGCAGGATGAACACGCGATCAGCGTCGCGCAGCGTGGAATCGAGAGGACGATGCTCGGAGTGACACGACTCACGCAAGTGAGAGAAGGCCTCCGGAGTTCCGAGCTTCGCCGACGTTCGAAGATCAGAGACGCTGTCGCATGGGCCAAGTCGTCGAAAATTAGGTGGGCCGGCCACGTAATGCGATTCGCAGACACCCGCTGGACGAGAGCCGTCACAGACTGGATTCCGCGGGATGTCAAAAGAACACCAGGACGCCCACCAACGCGTTGGTCGGACTTCTTCGTGAAAGCCCTGAACGACCGATATGACGCTCTTCGTGTCCCTCGAGCGAGGAGGATCCATTGGACCACTCTGGCACGCGACAGGGACGAATGGAGACGCTGCTGGCGCCCGCTCGAGCAAGTCGATGATCAACGGGACGACAGGTGATACAGGTGATACAGGTGATTTGGGACGTGTTACGCGCTTACGTCCTCGGCCGGCCGGCACCTTCATGGCCCAGCTCGTTGTATTAGATTATTGCTTTAGAAACAGTTGTTTGAGCGTCACCGAGCAAGCGAACGAGGACACTTTGACGCATTCCTCGGTGGAGTTCAAAAATTGCGGCTCTTTGGTTTAACATTATACAGAACACAATTGGTGGCTCCAAATTGAACTCGGAGGAGACTGACCAGTACAAAAAGGTGTGTCAAAACAATTGGCGCCATTGCCGTAGTGTTGCGGGTTGATGCGTTTGCACAGGAAGACACCAAACTCTCAACCCGTTATTTTGCCGCACGCTGTAATTTTACGAGAGGTCTGTCTGGAGGCTACTTGGATGCGTATTTGGTCCACACCTGTGGTGGCCACCCCATAGTTAACTCGGGGTTCCATTGTACCCAGACAAATCTGGTACCGATTCGCCGACCCGAAGGGATGGAAGGCATGGTTGTGCTTCGCCGAAACTACGACCGAAGAACCTAGATGTGCTGTCACAGGATGTCTTGTTGCAATCAAAACTCTCGCGCCAGGCGGGACTCGATCCCGCATCTTCTGCTTCCCGGCAGCGATGTTCGTCTTACACCACCGGCGCTGTTTGACCGCACGTAACATCCGCGACATCCTCCAGGTCTGTCAGCACCTACCCGTGATACGGGAAGAACCTAGACTTGATGTGCCTGTGACAGCTCCGACTGCGCTACCACACGCCCAGCCATCTACTTCTCGATTGTTCTTTTCCATTCAATTATGCTAGGTAGGTCTCATATTCCTGGATTTTTAATTGTAGGTTTTCATGAATTGTTAGGGAGTAGGGAATGCCTAACTTCCGAGACCCAGGGCGACATTCTCCACGAATGCTTGACCATCGTGGAGAGTGACATTATTTCTAGCGATGTGCGCTATTAGTATTAAGGATCAAGGACGGCGTTGTTCAATCGTTTTGGGTTGCGCCACGCACTATACTTTTACGGGATGTCGTGGAGGTGAATTGAATGGGTATTTGACTTATTCAGCGGTTTGCGGTGGCCTGCCATGTCATGTCGACTCCTTACCCTTCCCAGACTCAGACAAGACGATTCACCGACTCCGGAGGGTGTAAGGCTTGGTTGGCCTAACGGGATATTCAAGCCAATAACTTGGAATCGTGTGCTTGTGAAAGCCGACGCCTTCTCCAACTATGCTACCACAAGGTTGACTACAACTAGGTGAAAAATTCGACGTTACAGAGGTCCATGAGTGCGTAATGATTGAATCGAACAATGAGCATTTATTGGCGCTTGATGTCTGTAGAGGGCTGATTGCCAGCACGCTCATCATTACTTAATTTTTAGTCTCTCTCTCTTTTTTCACCTGCAGATTGAATTATGCCTAAGGTTTCCCATTTTTATTGTGTTTAGCTGGGCTCGCGTTGCGCTCGGAGGAGGTGCCTGCTGTCTCTTGCACCAGATACCACGGACCTGGTTTGGATGTCCCGCCCAGGCCAACCAAGCCTTCCATTCTTCCGACGTCAGTGAATTGGTACCAGGATTGTCTTGGAAGGACAGGGGACTGAGTCTTGGAAGGACAGGGGACTGACTTGTTCATCGGCTGGCCACCGCAAGTCATTGCATGGCCAAACACGCACTCAAAATCGCCTCCACGACATTCCGTAGAAGTAGAAAACGTGGCACATCCCGAAAGGGATGGAGTAACGCCGTCCTTGATCCTATAACCTGTCACAAGATTTTTGTGGCGATGAAAGTCAGGCGCAAAGATGAACTTGCGTGTTTTTCTTTTCGAGCCTTACTTGTAATCGCTTCAAAGTCGGAGCTACTTCAGTATGGATATGACTCAATGAACGCCAAACACTACGAATACGATTCAGAGCGAGTTGAGTTTGAATAGCCAGCACCAAAACAAACAGAATGGGTCTGGGACAACACAGTTCCGTTACGATACAAGAGAGGTGAATGCAAAATAATCCCTGCAGAATCGGAAAAGAGATTACACATGTCTAGTCGAAATAGCGTTATCGTCTGCCTCAAAATTGTGAGAGCAGGAGGTAATGGGCGCACTATGTAGGTAGAGCTGACCTACAACAGTCCAACATTTTCGTCTTTAAGGTGACTAATGGCCCTTGATGAGTCTACGCTATCTTACACAATGCACTAGTGAATGAAGCATGGTGAAAGCTATGTACACCATAAGACACTCTGAACTCAATCTGTAGCACCGCTCGCCTGTAGAGCCTTCAGCGAGAGGTCTCATTATATCAATAAAAGATGTTGAGAGTTTCCACAACGTAATAGAAGTCATGTGGCAAACTAAGTCTATGTTACGCGCTCTACTGTAGGCTCCGTTTCTGTTCAGAGAAAATAGGAAATCTCAAGGCAAGTTCTTAGTTCATAGTTTCTTCTTCGTAAGTCTTACTCAAAGTTGCGGTGACACCTTCTTTGTAGACCGTTCACCGTGAAAAGTATATAGTGTTCATAAAAATAGTAACCCTTTTTGAGTAAGGGACAAGATTACTTAACATTTGAAAATCAAGAGCGACCAGTAATAAATTTAAAAAAGGAAGAATATTTTGACGTTTTGAGATAACCTTAGGCTGACTAAAACTTTAAGCTTACCAGAGGAAGGTCCCAGGCGTAGGCCTGAATGGGAGAAATGGATAGTACTGCGAGAATCTCCACCCATCATGTAGTAGAAAAACATGTTTCGTTTTTGCTGAGTCCTTGAACCCGAAGAGCTACGGGCCCTCGAAGTTGGGGGTACAGTATTTCACCGTCAGCCGTACCTATCATAACCTACCGTCATCGGCAGAAAATTCAAAAACAAATGTCAGATTCGTGATCGGTACCCCAAATAACCCCTTGGGAGAGGTTTGGGCGAAAAAAGCAATGACCTTACAACAAGTACGGGTTACAGCAGGTACGGGTGGCTAGAGGTGTCGAGGTCATAATCACCGACTTCGACCGAACCTTGCCCAGGAGGTTACTTGGGGGTGCTGATTAAGAATTTGACATCCGTTTTTCAATTTTCGGTAGACTACGGTTGGTTACCATAGGTTACGGTAGGTACGGGTGACTAGGGCCGTCGAAGTCATAATCACCGATTTCGCACAAACCTCTCCCACGGGGTTATTTGGGATGGTGATCACGTTTTCCGTATTACGCTGGAGTGTGTTAAATTACAGTAGGTAGAGGTGATTAATGGTAAGGTCATGGTCACCGTCTTCCGCAATGAGCACGAATCGGATCCCTATTTGACAATTTAGAGTTAAATAAATATGTAGGAGATGTGTAGGAAGCAAATTCGTAAAGAAGGCGGCAATCATGAAAAATGCAGAAATGTTGCATAGCATGGAAGTCGAACATCTGACCCAGATCCTGTGAAGCAGCCGCACATCCTGCTGAGCCACCGACCTGCTTGCCGTAGAGCATTTCGCCGCGTCCCATACAACAGTGCGCGCCCACGCATGCACGTGGGCACGTACTGGCGGTGCGCTACTGTACCCCGCCTTCGAGGGCCCGTAGCTCTTTGGGTTCAAGGACTCAGCAAAAACGAAACATGTTTTCTACCATATGAAGCGTGGAGATTCTCTCAGTACTATCCATTTCCCCCGTTCAGACCTACGCCTGAGACCCTTCCCTGGTTAGGTGTTCGACTTGGTTTTGGGTGTTTGTTTTAAAATTTATTATTGTGCCTGTAATAGGATGCTCGAGAAAGCCGGCGCCTCCTCCGATTGCTCAACCACCAGCCTAATTTGGAGATACCACTAGCTAAGCTGTCATGTGCTCGTAATTGTTGCCCAGGTTTCAGTGTTCTGCTTTGGACTAAGCTCCTTACGCGTACTTTTGACGACTATAAAATCAAGCGAACCTTGACAAATCTTAACAGAATGGATGCTTTTCAAATTATCTTTTCCGCCTCTAATGGAAAATTCAAAAGCGATCCCGAAAACTTCTAAAGGCGTTGTTGTAAGGAAGAGTTTTGAGCAACAAACCTTTCCGTAGAAGTATTGGAAGAGCAGGGATAGCGTTCGGATGCTGTCGACTGCCGATATCTGAATGAGAGAATGCAGTCCATCAATATTGGTCCGATTTTTTAATAACGGCTATCCTCCGCGATTCGTCGACCGTTCGTGGAAGTGCTAATAAATACGGGCACATCGTTCGCCATGAATGGCAAATAACTGGGACATAAACGGCCGACGGTTACCATACGCGATCGGCTTCGATTTCATTGAATGCCGCACTAAAGCTCCTCTCATGTGTCCGGGATCGTTTGGAGATGGATGGCGTCGTTGAGTTTGATGTGACTGGAACCTCGACCTACACAACGTCTTCGAGACGTTACATTGTACATTACAATGCAGCACCAAGGATCACTGCATTCCGATAGGACCTCGACAGCTAAGATATACAGTAAAAACTTGATAACTTGCTCTCAATGATAACACAATACGGAATTTCTCTCAAAATTATCCTAAAATAAGAACAAAATGGAGGCTCTCTTCAACCAATGGCTCTTCGTCCTCAGCGATGGAAGTCGGACTGGGTTCGGCTTAAATATTACCACCAGGGATGTGCGGAAATTTTTTTCGAGAAAAGCGGCACACTCCAAAATGGCGGAAACCGGAATGTGAAACACGGAAACGGAAATAACTCAAAACTCATTACTTCATTCAATTTTTCATCAATAATAGGTCATCCATCAAGAAATGTCGTTTTTTCAACCTTGACTTCAATTGAACAAACTTTCAAGAGAAACTTCACTTCAACCAACAATATGATCACCACCATTATCACCAACCTTTCTCCATCTAGTGACCAAACCTTCAATACCTGAGCGATAAAACTGTTGTGGTTTTTTAGCAAAATATGCGGACATTTTGAATATCCTCCAAACCTTCAAATTTCTTACCACTAAGAAAATGCTGTAGAGACCGGAACAAGTGGTAATCCGAAGGTGCGAGATCCGGAGAATACAGAGGATGAGGCAGATCCTCCCATCCTAAATAGTTGATTTCTTCAGCGTCCGTTTTGCATAGTGCGGTCTTGCATTGTCGTAATGGAGAATTACGTCCTTCCTGTCGACGACGACTTTCCCAGTAAAGCTTGGTTCACTCGACCCAATTGCTCACGGTAAAGTTCTGCATCAACGGTCTGTCCAGATATTATATAAGCACTTCAAAGTTCCACCGAACGCAGAGGAGTGCCTTTCTGAGATGAACATTCGGCTTCGCAGTACTGCTTGGTTGTTCATTATTGGAAAGTCACTGCTTTTTGCGCTTCGGATTATCGCACAAGATTCATTTTTCGTCTTCTGTGATCAGTCGACAAAAAACGGGTCTGTACGGTGTCGCTGAAGCAGTGCGTTGCAAAGCGTCGATCGGTTGGCACGGTTCTCGGCGGATAAATCGTGCGATACCCAAACACCTGCTCTGCATACCTTGCCAATTTGGCATGGATAAAAATGTATGGTCGATTTAGGTTTGTTGAGAGTAGTCGAAAGTTCCTCCACAAGGATTTGCCTCCAGCTCTGCCATCAGCATGTCGTTGTCAAATGTTGCAGGTCTTCCTGATCGAGAAGAGTCAGAAAGGTCACAATTACCGGATTTTAACTTGGAAAACCATCGCTGGCATTTGCGAACGTCCAATGCATCTGGATATACATCGCAGACATTTTTGGTAGCAACCGTTGCATTACTAGCCTTCCGAAATTCAAACAGCATGCAATGCCGAATACGCTCCTCTGAGATTTGCCACGCCATTTCACCTAAAGTTTTAAACTAACAATTCAACGAATGGTGGTTTCTAAAAGAAAAAGTCTATTTACCTTAGAATCACTCTAGTGCACCTTCGAAATATACGAATCTGCCGACAAATAATGAGCTAAAACAGTAATGCACAAAAACGACATTACTTATTGGATGACCTAATATATAGATATATCCATAATGGTGATAATAAATAAGTTACAACTAACAAATTTAGCAAACTGGAAAGGCAACTGCGACATTTTCCAGCAACATATAACAATAACAATCCTTGCATTCGTATCATTAGTAGCCAGAGAGGCGTGTCAGGCGTATGTCTGAACGGGGAAGTGGATAGTACTGCGAGAAACTCTACCCTCCATGTAGTAGAAAAACATGTTTCGTTTTTGAGAAGTTCTTGAATCGAAAAAGCTACGGGCCCTCGAAGTTGGGTACAGGATTGCACCGTGAGCCAACGTGCATACGTGCGCGCGCTGATGTATATGATGTGGCAAAAGATTCAGCGCCAAACGAGTCGGTGGCTCAGCAGGGTGCGACGCTACTTCACAGCTGCTAGGCCAGATGTTCGACTCTCGTCCTTCGCACTATTTCTGCATTTTTTCATGACCGCTGTCTCTTTTACCAGTCTCCTTCTTACACATCTCTTGCATATTTATTTCACTCTATATTGTCAAATAAGGGTAGACTCGTAATCGGCACCGCAAATAACTACCCTAGGAAAAATTTGGGCGAAATTAGCGATTACGACCTGGACAGCCCTAGTCATCTGTACCTGCTGTAACGCACCGTAATCGGCCGAAATTTCAAAAACGGATGAAATTCGGAGTGCTGATCAGGCTCGTGATCGGTACCTCAAAGCACCCCCCCCCCCCTCCTCGGCGAGGTTTGGAGGCAAAACATTTTTCGACCTGTCCCCTAGACCTCTGGAGTCGTAAAAGTAAATACAGTAGTGGCAAAAAGTTTCCTTGTTTTTGCAAGTAAAATCCAATTTGGTTATCCCACTGTTCCTACATCAGGATGCACCGCCGGTTTGAAGGAAACGCAGTCACAAAGACGGCGACGCATAGTTGATCTCTTTCTTCAGCTTCTCGTGAAACCAAAAGATGTGAATGAAGGCAGTGCGAAACAATCAATAAGTGATCAGTCACCATTTCCGCTCCGTCTTTCGGCCCAAAAGAGAGCAGAACACGGAACGGAACGGAAGCACTAAAATGACCGAAAACCGGAATTTGGAAGACGGAAACGGAAATTCCGCACATCTCTGATTACAACAATTCATTCAGGTTACACCTTTCTGAAAGCGATTTTATAAAAAGTTACTGGAACCGTTTCTGAAAGAAATTTCACTCTTAAAATTGAACAGGTTCGACTGTACGTGAGTCGTGCGTTGTGGCCTGAAAAGGCCGTTGGGACTGTTTGAACCACTCCGGTCTTTGATTTTCCAGGAATGAAGGAAGCGAAAAGCCGAAACGTCACCCGAATAAGCATTACCGTCTTGGATTGGCTACCGTCGAACCACCGCAAGGATTTTTCTCTTAGGTTTTTCCTTTTTAATGTATTTGCAAAAAAATTATTAAGCTTCTCCGTTGCACCTACACGATGCAGTAGGATTTTGTCACTCGGTGTAGACGATATCATGATACTTCAAGACACCTTTATTCCAACATGGCCCTTATGGTGAAATTTGGAAGGTTTGAAGATCATTGTTCTGCGCATGTGCTGCCCGACAAAGCATCCTGCGACCGGATCTGAGTAAAGTGTTCCTTTGCGATAATGGCAGCTAAGGTATACCTTCACAACTCTCTCTCTTTGTCCTTCCTTTTCTTTCTTTTTTCTGCTTTCTTTGTCTTTTCGCTTCTTTTCCTTTTTCTCCTTTTTTCCTTGTTCTTCATCACCTGCATCACATGTCGTTCCGTTGATCAGCGAGTTGCTCGAGCAAGCGCCGGCAGCGTCTCCATTCGTCCCCATCGAGCGCCAGCAGCGTCTCCATTCGTCCCCATCCTGAGTGGTCCAACGGATCCTCCTCGCTTAAGGGATACGAAGACCGTCATATCATATCATCAGCTCTCACCGCAGGACTGCTGGTGCTTGTGTTCGACCAATCTGATGTGCGTCCACAGCATCTACTTAATGCTCTTTCGTTGTCTTCTAGCTGTGTCCAATCGCTGGATTCGTGATTCTTTCTAGTTCTGAGCAATTTCAAGCCAATTAGGTGACGTTCTAAAGGCTGTATCTATTTCACTGCAAACTGCAATATTCCAGTCATGTGCTCTACTATTGTGATCCCAGCAAATATTGGGTGTTTAGGCCTTCCAACGAACGCTCAGGTGGGTTTAAACTTGACTACGCCAAATTGCGGAAGAAGAAACGCATGAGAACTTTCCATCTCATGCTCTTTCGATTTGCTAGGTGGCTCCCTTTCTTATCTAGTGAGCTACTAGCGTCTCAAAATAGCTACGTCTTCAAAAGAAAAGATCGACTTGTTGCAGTGCTTAGAAATTGAGGATTTTCAAGGCTGTACAATAGTGAACAGACACTCATTTAGAAATCTCGTTCCATCACCCAAGCGTTGCATACCGGCTTCAAACCTACTTCTCCAGTTGTTGTCCCAGCGGATGGAATATTTCAAGCTCTTGCTGTTTATACTACTCTTATTCTTTCAAGTAGCTTGGTTCATGTTCCTTCTTCTCACTAGTTTGAGGACTAAATGTGTTTTCATAACGAAATTTTTCCTGTATTTGTCACACTGCAAAGTTAATTCCTTTCTGTTCAGCCTTAGCAATTTCTCAGTTCTCAACACGTGATGTATTCGCTTCAACTGATATGGGTTGCGGGGAACTATATCAAGCTAAAATGAGCTATTTTTTCCTTATTGGTAGCTGAATGTTTTTACAGTTGTTGAATTTAATGCCACATGTTTGTCTGTCCTAGATGCCGGTTCCACGGGCGGCCAGCGTATCCATGTGCCGAAGTTCCGGTATCGACTCAGGGCGCCATAGCTGGCTGACGAGGACAGGCAGGCTTTGTCGGCTACAACCAACTTAAATGCTTACTATAATAGATTATAAGGTATTCTGCCTTAGTCGTTCACTTGATTGACATAACTCACTAGAAACCAGTATGAGTAAGCAATGTTCTTCTAGGCTACCTGAGAGGATCTCCTTTTTTGCATTCAACTTGCCGTCCTTACTTTTGGAGCATGCCATTATTATATAGACTCTCGCAATCTAAATAGTTGGGGTCTGAAATCCTGCTTAATATCTAATGCTGCCGTTTCAATGCTATATTGTTCCTGGTTTGTGTTTTTTCCTTTTTTTATTCGCATGGCTATTTTGTTTGTTGTTCTCACATAGAGTGCGCGTCCCTGAGACGCATTTAAATAAATAAATAAATAAATAAATAAATAAATAATAAAAGTATGTCAGCCGTTTTTATAACCAATTTAGTCTGTCTCTCCCATGGATTTCCTTTCTTCTTACAGAATGTGGTTTGAATTGGCACAAATAAATGAATACTGTACGTATAGAGCAGCGAATGGAAAAACATGAGAGTGAAAGTCGACGGCCGGCAACTGCACCATCTTTGCTGACCATATCGTGCTCATAGCACCAAGCATCAGCTACGCGGAGCGAATGCTGGCCGACTTGTGGAAACGTGGAACTGTAGCTGAATGTTACGAAGACGAGGTTCATGAGGAACGGACGGTTCCTCATGCCATGTCCTCGCTCAGCGGAACGAACATCTCCAAATGCTCCAGCTTCGTAATCTTTGCCGCACAGTCAACTTGGCTGACGAGGTGTGCGTAATTACGGTTTACGCTTTACGATTTTACGATCTACGGCGATTTTTTTGACAATTTTTACGATTTACGATTTACGACATTTTGCGTCGTAAACTGTCAGTTTTCGTAAATATTGTCTATAGTTTACAGCAGTCGTTTACATGATGTCACTCAACCTCCTAAAATGTAGCAAATGGCCCACTTTTAGAGTCTGCACGTCATGGTGTAGAGTAATTAGTATACTTGTGCTTTTTAAATTTTTTTCGAATGAACGAATAATCGAATAACCCTATTTTTCGAAAATTCGAATGAGCGAATAATCGAATAACATTATTTTTTCAGTGATTCTAATTTCCGAATAATCGAATAACCGCATTTTTCGTTTATTCGAATTTCCGAATAATCGAATAACCCCATTTTTGGTTATTCGAATTTCCAATAATCGAATATTCGAAAAAGTCGAATAATCGAATAAACTTCATTATAACTTAACACACCCCGGTGCAAAATAGGTTCGCACCCCGATTTGTCCGAGGAACCCGCTGCTAAGGCTTAGTAATGTTACCGTCGTATTCCTCACTATCGAAAACTTCTACAGAAGAATTCTAACGAGGGAGGTCACTGAACTCGGCCCGGAGATTCTGATCGAGACCTATATTGTCTTGTAGTGCATCGGATAGGGATCACAGAACTGTGTTTCGTTTTTGCTAAATGCCCCTGGGTGGCCCAGGAATTGCAAAAAATGGAATCACTTCAGGCGGACTGATAAGGTATAAGTGACACCTGGAATGGTCCCGTCGTGCTCAGAGCTTGACCTACAAAATGTATGGAGCTAAATTAAGGTTGGATTATAGTAATACGATAATTTCCTACGTTTCCTAGACGAAGCTGCAGTGTACATTCAAGTAATTCATTCGCAACGGTGTCGGAAGCAAGTTGATGGCTGAGTGGAGAAGGAGACGGACTTACAGTAGGGGGGGGGGGGTCGGGGGTTTGATTCCGGGGGTGTCCCTGGGATTTGCTCTGTGAAGTACTCCCGTTTTTGCAAATAGTACATTTTGGTTTTGGTTGGGTACCGTATTATTGGCTACTGATGACTAAGGGATGTGTGATGGCCACCGACTTCGCCTAGGCTTCGCCGATGGGAATTATATAAACTGCTAACCACGAATCTGTCACTCTTTTTCTAACTTACCACTTTGCTTGCCCTACTTTCAATCGGTGGTTAAAGTCGAAGGTTGGAAAATGAGTCTGATCACATTGGAGAAGAAAGCGATCCTGCTAACGTAGGCAGCTTTACTCACCCATTCATTTTATCTTTATTTTTATCTCTATTTTATCTACCGTAACGTCCGTAATCGACCGAAAATTTAAAAATTGGTATCCGTGATTAACACCCCAAATAACCGTCGTGGGTGATGTGAGGGCAAAATTTTTTTCACTCGTTCTTTCCTCGGCCTCTGGAGTCGTGAAAGGCAGCAGTGCCGATTATTCTGCGTTCACCCCTTTATTTACACATACCGATCGTAACGTTCTGCTATCCATCGTTTCACCTACAGTGGCTGCCAGATGGGTGATCTGCATCCCAAATAACCCTAGAGATGAATCTCGGACAAATTTTTATCGACCTCTAGAGTCAAGGAAGTGAAAGCAGATGCTCCTATCTGCTATACCTCTGACCCGTCTCGCGTAAGTGTATATGAGAGTGGTGAGGAAGAAATACACAACAACGCGTCCAATTTCATAAGTTGAATAAAATGTGCTGTACTTGGTAAGAGGTAGCTACAATAGTGAAAGTTGTGAGAATAAAAGCAGTCTGTAAAGAAATCCGAAGAACGATGAGCGTATTTTGATGTTGGTCAATCCATTACTTGTCGACCGTGTTCGCAAATGAGGTGGCAGCGAGAAGCGTTTCAAAACTAATTGATACAATTCTACAGAGGTCATATGGTCTAGCGACGGCTTCCTCAGCGAGCGTGGTTTAATGGACGCTCGACTTTACCCCACACGATAAAACTGGCTTCTTCCACATCTGACAACAGTTTGAAAGCGGCTACCCAACCGAAGCCAAAATGTACTCTTCATTTGCAAAAACGGGAGTACTCCACAGAGCAAATCGCACGGACACCCCCGGAATCAAGCCCCTAACCCCCCCCCCCCCCCCTACTGTATGTCCGCCTCCTTATCCACTCAACTTGCTCCGCCACCGTTGCGAATGAATTATTTGAATGTGCACTGCAGCTTCGTCTAGGAAACGTAGGAAATCATCGTATTACTATAGTCTAACTTTAATTTGAGCTCCAAACCTTTTGTAACTCCATGGAGTTTCATTCAAACCAGTGCAATCCAGCTCATGTGGTCATCCCGTAAGTGCCCAGGTCGCACCTCGACAGGATCACTTCTTCGCTTCTATCTACCACCCGTTTAAAAAAAGGACGTAGTAGTACCGATATTTTACTTTCTGTGTAGCCCTCCACCGCCAAATGTATTCAATAGGTTTCCACCTCGAATGGCTTCACACCTCAATGACCATCCTTGCTTGACCATGAAGACCGAGGTGCAAAGCCCGCTCTAGGCCCAGGCTCGAGTTAGGATCATGAGGTCAGAAGCGCCAACCTCGCCCAAACTTTGTGCATGGGAGTTATTTGGGGTGCTGATTACGAATCCTGCCATCAGTTTTTTACTTACATAACATGGAAGTCAAAAATTCTCACCTTTCCACTTTCAAGGAGCTCGATGAACGTAAACGACATTTGTTGCCGCATTTTTGCTCAAAAATTTGTTGGAAATGGGTATAAAGGGTCACACTGACGATAAATCGCAAAATGCAAAAACATCAGTGCAAGGGGGAATCGAACCCATGACCATCCACCTACGAAGCCACAACACTACCACTATGCCAACTGGGCATAGTGGTAGTGTTGTGGCTTTGCATCGGGCTGGGCGGCAGCAGGGCGTTATGAACTTCGCTCTCGCGCTCCCAAACGCCTTTTTCGACCATAGAATACCATTTCGAAAAAAGTAACTATGCTTTCGGACTCCCCATACGCCCTACATCCTGTAAAAATTGCATCGCAAAAGCTCACCGCCACTCTAGAGGCTCTCCTTGTTAGCTCGACTTTGATCTTATCTCGACCTTGATCTTAGCTCAACTTTGATCTTAGCTCGATTTTGATCTCAGCTCGATTTTGATCTCAGCTCGACTTTGATCTTAGTTCGACTTTGATCCGAGCTCGACTTTAATCTTAGCTCGATTTTGATCTTAGCTCGACTTTGGTCTTACCAGGATACTATCTCAACGGTAGGTCGGAACGGCGCAAGTGTTGTATATGGGCAGAACCGCCTCTCTCTGGGTAGTAACAAACTGCAGGTATCTCGACCCCAATACAACTCTGCGCAGAGCTAGGGGCGACGGAAGTCGCGGGTTGGCGCCCTGTTGATTCACGTGCTCCACAGCTGACGGGCGCGCGGGATGAGGGCTCGTATCGCGGCCAGGCGCAGTGCTCAGGTGGCGTAGTAGGGAAGAGCTCGGGCTCATAAACGCAGGGTCGGGGGGTTTGGATCCTGCAGACTGCGTTCGTTTTGCACTTTTGCAAAATCCATGTTTATCATATAGGTAATCCACCTAGGGGTATTATAGTGTGTTATAGAGCATGGTTACATACAACGTATGCTTCAAACTACAGATTAGCTAAAATGTTCACTTCTGTGTGTCACTTATTTTAAGCCTATTTTGTGTGAAGCTATAGTTATGTAACGACAGATACTAGTAAAAAGTTCCGACTCCACCGACAAGACTTCGGTCAAAAAAATTTTTCGCTGAAACTTCGTTTAGGGAGGTTATTTGGGGTGCTGATCACGAATCTGACATTCGTTTTTCACGATGCGGTCGGAGACCACCCATAGCTTTAACAAGGGTGATCCAGGCAAAGTCATCGATTTCGCTGAAACTTCGTTTAGGGGGGTTATTTGGTGTGCTGATCACGAATCTGACATCCGTTTCACGATTCGGCTGACTGAATAATATAGATACAGGAAGGCACAGGATTACATTCTTAAAGTTTCTGCCGATGACGGCAGGTAGAGACAGAATCGTGAAAAACGGATGTCAGATTCGTGATCAGCACCCCAAATAACCCCCCCCCCCCCTAAACGAAGTTTCAGCGAAATCGATGACCCTGCCTGGACCACCCTTGTTAACGGTATGGGTGGTATGTTATTTGTAAACATGCTCTATAACACACTATAATACCCCTAGGTGGATTACCTATATGATAAACATGGATTTTGCAAAAGTGCAAAACAAACGCAGTCTGCAGGATCCAAACCCCTGGCCCTGCGTTTACGTGCCCGAGCCCTTCCCTATTACGCCACCTGAGCACTGCGCCTGGCCGCGATACGAGCCCTTATCTTACCACGCGCGCGCGCCCGTCAGCTGTGGAGCACGTGAATCAACAGGGCGCCAACCCGCGACTTCCGTCGCCCCTAGCTCTGCGCAGAGTTGTATTGGGGTCGAGATACCTGCAGTTTGTTACTACCCAGAGAGAGGCGGTTCTGCCCATATACAACACTTGCGCCGTTTCGACCTACCGTTGAGATAGTATCCTGGTTAGCTCAACTTTGATCTTAGCTCGATTTTGATCTTAGCTCGACAAGGCACCGTATTACGAAGCGATATTAATGCCTAGAAACTAGAATGAGAAAAAAAAACTGAAGAGATTGTTAGGAACGGTTTGCGAGGCTTTCTTTTCTTCTGCATTCTCTCTTCTACAATCTAGGTGTTACTTTAAATTCCGTTTCGTTCATGTTCATATTCGAGCCGATCTATCGTTTATGAAAAAGGGATTCCTTGCCATCGAGGAGATATCCTTTATCCTCCTTGTCTAGACTAGTCATGACTTTTCGGAGTGCAGCTGTGAGCAGATAAGCAAAAACTGCTTGCCTTACTCTTTTTTACTTGGATTTTCCTTCCATTTACACAGCTGGATAACAGATGGAGTATCCAAAAAAATCTTTGGGTAGATGTATGCAGGCATTAGAAATTGCAGCATATATAAAAAGCATGAAAGCTGTCATGAACAGCATTTGTTCCTATGGAGTCGGAAGCGTTATTTTGACCATAAAAGTCAGAACAGGAGGAATCATTTCGATGAGCTGGATGACATGCCTGCTTGTATGTGGTTCAAAGTAAGAGAATTTCTTGCAAAGACCGGCTTTCGTTCAGTGTTCTCTACATACAACTAAGAAGAATTTTAGCGGAAGTCTTCGATTGCAATTTACTTTAGTTCTTTATATTTTTTACTTATATCTTTAATTTCTCCCGTATTTATCACATATCTGGGTTTCTGTTGTACTTTTGCGCATTTTTACTTGCAATAAATAAATAACGTAATTGCTGATGATGGGTTTAACATAGCACAATAATCACGTAAGAGAGCATGTGGATAGTTCGTTTTTATGCTCTTAAGCAAGTTATATGTTCGGAAGTCAGCTGGTCGTACAAGAACTTTGTAAAGTAGGTGCAAGTAAATTTCTGTAGCAGGCTGGCGCTCTAGATGTACTATATAAAACATTGGATCCACACAACCACAACCATAGAAGGAAGATCCCAGTCATCTGACCATTTTTTATGATTTAATATAGCATCTTCGATTTCACTTGAAGCGCATTTTTTGATTTTCTTACAAATTTTAGAGTGATCAGCATACCTACTCCATTTGATTTTGTAGCAAAATAAGTGGTCTCGAAGGTGCACAAGAGAAACAGCAGTGGTGACAAATTTGTTCCTTGAGGCACTCCGCAATGTGAACTCCGAGCAATCGGCTCTAACTTTGACTAGGATATTACTGGTCTAATCGTAGCATAGATTCTAACTACTTTTATACAGAATAGCGGTTTTCTTAGCGGGACGTCGTCAACAGCCTTAGAAGAGTCGAAAAAGATTCGTTCGGATTCTACGTCCTACAGATCTTGCCCAACCGATCTAATAAAGTATCGCAGTCTCCACTGAAAGTCCTTCCAAAAGATCCGAACTGTTCCTTGGAAATGATGTTGCGCTATATGGACTCTCAATTCGAATAGAGCACTACATAAAGCTGCAGAAGCTACAACGGCAGAATAGTTTTCCGTTATTCTTCCAACCATCAAATTTCTTCGGAGACTTGAAACTCTTTAGTAATTGAGCGATTTTCTCACTGAAGGAAGTGGTGGCAGTGATAAATGTCAGCGATAATAAGCCATGCGGAAGTTTTTCAAAGGAAACGGGTTTGTAGTGGAGAGCAAAACACTTATTGAAGTGATGTGTGCTGAGTCATTCGGACCTCGGCTTAGCCAACTTTGCAAGGCTTCATTTCAATGCTATCTGTCCGCAGCTCTCCTCCTTGTATTGTCAGGACGTCTTTTACATCTGTGTGATAATTCGAAGTATATTTTCTTCTGCGTGTAATGTTTGGAAATTTCTGCTGAGGGGTTGACCAATACTCGAAAGTCTGCGGTTTTTTATTAATAGCACAACACACTTTATATATTTCTTAAACGGTTAATTATTTACTTATCGTTAGTGGCAAGATATTGTTTATATTTAGTTTTCTGGTTTGTCTGGGTAAATTCTAAAGAAGGAAGGTTAAATATTTAGCCTAGCCGTGAAACTACTGAAGGGTCTAGACGAACCGTGACAAGACGAGCATATTAAGTGGCCCTTAATGCTCTTTCGCTCCATAGGTGAAACCTTTTTTTAAATTACTCCACTCCTTTGTCTCGCTTGCCCATACAAAACAAGTTGAGGAGATTTCCCTCTGTTAACTCACGGCAATTAAGCGCGTGCAAGGCGAGCATTCTCTCCGAACGTCAGCTTGAGCTCCCAGCATTCGTGAAGAATCTTTAAATTTCTGCAAACTGCCAGTCTTGCTAGAGTAAAAGTAAGCCACAAGCTTGTTTCAGAGATGGGAGTTCCGAATGGAATCCGACGCTTGCGCTCATTCGCTCAGGGCCTGTTCATACTTTGCGACCATAGAGACTTGTCGCCTGTGCAAAGCATGCAAATCGATTACAAAGAGCAATCGCCCCCAAAAACCTCTTCATACTCGAGCGCTGTGGCTGCCGCTCTTGTCGATGCTATCGCCTGTTCATATCTATTGATTTATTTATTCATGTTTCCCGCCGTGACGGGAGCGACTGGGGCGACGGACAGAGTGTGGAATACGTAATTACACAACAGTGCACTATTATGCGAAGCAAGCTAATCCTATTCTGCCATTCCTCAGGTCAAGCTAGGGCACCTTTTTTGTGTGTAAGATTCATGATGCAGGCAATATGACTGTTTGCTGGTGTCCGTGTTAACTGATTGACTGATTGACAAGAAGTAGGCGTTATGGTGCACACCACACTATGACCGTCGCGCCAGGTGCTCCCGTCGCTCTCGTCGCTGCTGTCGCCTATTCATACTTCTAGTGCGCTGCCACCGCGAAGCACAGTGGTAAAGTTTGTTTTGCTGCGGCTCACGGAGTGATTCAAAAATGGCAACAAATTGTCGACTTGTGAATTCGTTTCAACTTACAGCGGGCTTGAGGAATGGAGACCACCGAGATAACCTGGGTGCTAAAGAAATTTTGGCCCACATTCGGGTTAAAATTGGAAATCCTATACAAATTCGGTTTGAAGTGAGCGCAACGAAATGACCAGCACCAGTTGCATGGAGGAGGATACGTATCCCGGACCTCCCGTCCATGGGTTATTGGGCAACGAAAGGACAAACGAAATTTCCATTCAAAGTTCAAACTTAGCCAGATTAAATGTAAACTATAAGCGTCCGTATTATTAAATAAATAATTTTAGAATGCATCACGTGCCTACTTCTAAGGAATATGGCAAAGGTATTACCCTATATAGTGAATAGCAGGCGGTAGCCAACAATGGAACATTCAGCGCTTTGTCCTTTGCAGAACTGTTTGGTACCGACCACGGGTAGACGGATAGCTTGGCTCGCAAATGGGGGATTTAGAGCCGTGTCGACTCCTCATTGGAAAGTGTTAACTGCTCCACACTTGTAACTAGGCGACAGGAGGGGCGCAAACATAGGAAGCGTAAGTCCAAGTGTCCCATTGCTGACTAGTTTAGCACTGAAAGCTGTAAGGGTTGCTATCGCATTTTTATTATCGTAATTTTATTGCTGGGTCCTTGGTAGCCTAGTCGGAAAAGGCGCCAAACTGCTCCAAGTGCGCGATTTCTAGTTTCTAGTTCGGGATTCGGCCGGGCAAATCATGACCTACATTGCTCCAATGTCATTGAATCGGAATCAGGTTTGTCTGAGAATGACAAAACGTTGTACATCAACAGGCCACTGCATACCACTTTCAACCGGTTGCTTAAATATCCCCTAAAAAAATTATACAGTAGTCGTGCGATGCGTTCGACCCGATTCAAGATCTATCAATCGATGATCTCCGATCAATCCCATAAGCGCGCGCTCCGGCTGGGCGCTGGAGCACTTTGCACCAATGTTTTTCTACGTTTATTGTTCTTTTTCTTTCGTTTTTATTTCTTCATATACGTCGACTTGCCTACAGCGTAACTGGAGGGTGTATGCCGGGTTCTATTCGATGTTTGCTGTTTTTTGTAATGCAATGATTGAATTTTTGACCGCACTGATGAGCCCACCGTTAGGATTCTGTTCAGCTGTCTGAGGTTGCAAGGGCGAAACAGCTATTATTGCAAATTTAAACTCAGCTTTCTGAAGCAGTTTTCTGTAGGGTAAGGACGGATGGAGAAAGCTGTGCTATGAGCTTGTCCACTGTAATGCGGTGATTGGATAAAATTGTTTAGTTGAGAAACCTTTCCTTCCTATAAACTGCTTCGCTCGACTGTGTGCGGTTGTAAGGACTCGGCATGCTATTTTTCATCGTTTTGTTTTCTTCGTCCAAGGTCTTCACTTGTGCAATGAAATCTTTAAAAAGAACATAATGAGCGGAGAAATTAGCGAGTGAATATAATTGAATGCAGGTGAAGGTTGTTGAATAAAGATTCTAATGAGAATGCTGTGAATGTTGTTTTAAAGACGTTTCAGAGATTTGACTTCGCCTCCCTATGCTCACTCCGCAGCGAAGAGCACCACAGGAGAGTGCTGTTCCAGTTGACTTCCTGCGCCATCGCCGCTTCGAGGATCATTTGCAGCTTCGCCTATCAGGACCACTTTGGAATCCACCATGCAGCGCCCGATGAAACCCATCTAGAAAAGTTCGTAGAAGACTGTCGGCATCCAAGCTCAATCCAAAGCGTCGGGAGAAACGGCCTAGAAAGTGGCGACTGGCTGGCCTCCAATTTTCACAGCGTAGAGGAGTCTGAATCGGTTTACGGAATGTGTCATACAGTCCGTTTCTGTGCGGTGTATCGGAGGCACTGTGTGGATCAACATTTTTAAAGGCGAAAAGCGGGTGAGAAGTGCCCAACTAATTTCTCTTATTTTAAGGGTCGACGCTGTGCTCGTCTGCGCGCTGAATCTGGTGCTTCACTTATCCGCCTCTAACGATAAGATGTACTAATGGCGCGCTTCGTGCTTGAAGAGGACCAAAGGCACGCTCATGTGTGCTCCCGGCCATTCGGCACCGCCTGTGTCGTGCCGTCTCCCCCTCACTTTTACGCTTGCAGGTGAGCCCACTGATGAGCGCTCGCTGTTGTCCTGCATCTGCGGGGTAGGCCCTATTTTGGGAGGGAAGAGCGCGGAGTGTGGTAATTTGGATTTTGATGTTCATCAACAGGTCCTCCAAGAATTTTCACAGTCCGCGTGACAATTCAGGCGTCCCCCAGTGGCATCGTGACCCTAATTATTGTTGACCCAGCTGACGGATAAATAAGGACGCGTTCGACGTGTTGGGTAACAACATATCGTGGACTAGATCGCCTTCGCAGATTTAATGACACTAATGCGACATCAAATAACACTTATGACGACCTACGTGTGGCCGGTCACAGGTCCCACAGTTACCCAGGGTCGTGGAGGGGCGGCGGGTCGACGACGGCGTGGCTGCTGCGGCGGTCGGCGGAGGGCCGTTTGTGACGGCGGACGGGCCGGCGGCGAAGGGGGGCCGGCAGCGGAGAGCCGGCGGCGAACGGGCCGACCACGCAGGGCCGACGGCGAGCGAGAAGTGCCGGCGAAGAGCCCAGCGGCATGAAGGCCCGGTGGCGTGGCGGACGACGAGGCCTCGACGTGGCGGGCAGCTGCGTAGCGGGTGGCCCGGCGGCGGACCGAAAGGGTCGGCGGAGCGAAGGTGGAGCAAAGGACCACCGCACATCGGCGACAGGTCCTCCTTAATCGTGGTAACCACGACAGCCTGCTTTTTTGAGATGATGCTTCCCTGTGATATTCTCCTGCAGATCCCTGGCCATGGGATCAGCTAATGCTGCTGATCCAATTGGATTCGATGACAGTCGAGCGCTGGTAGCACCGCTGAAAACCGCTCTGATGACACCTCCCCTAGCGTTTATCTGGTTGTCTGCGGTTGCAAGAGCGAAACGGCTTTTTTGGTGTTCTTCTTGTGTTTTCTTCGCGTTTCCTGCACTCAAAATGACGATAAGCCCCTCTAAAATAATTGTGTGAAGTAAAAAATAGAGCCGAGTGGATGAGAGTCATTTATCACAACAGACCGCTACTCGGACGTAATTTGTGATCAGTATAACCTCTTATGGGGCTATTATAGAGGGGTTTTTAGAAAGCTTTCAGAGCACCGATTCCTCTACGATCTTGGGCGTATCCTGCAGTCCATTGGAGTCGAGGATAAAAAAGAAGAATAGTTTTCATCAAGGTCTTGCTTGGATATGGTCGTGGGAGATTACCACGAATTTGGTCGTTGTTCGAATTTTCGACGAGGAGTGCCGTGGATTAGGAAGTGGCCGCTGTCTTATGATTTTCATACCGTAGGCGAATCTGAATTGGTTTACGGAATATACCATGCACTTCGCCTCCGTGCGGTACGTTGAGCCCAATTTGCGACCGTTTTTAGTCAATACGGTAAGTTTCGGCTGTCAGCTAGTGGAGCCACTCAACGTTGTCTAGAAGAACTCTGAAACAAGACCCCACATTCAAAGGATTGGTTGACATTGGTTGATCAATACACCGAAAGATGAAAGGGCCGTTTCCGGCCGTTTTTTATGATTGTTTGTCGTTCGGCACTTCTTTATGCCAGCTATGAGCTCCGAAAATGTGCTGTTACTTAGTCAAATTAATTTTCTGCTGTTCGCATAGAAATTTAAGTGATTGCGAATTTTTTCAACATCATTGATTTAGAGGCGTGTAAAAAACGTAGTAATCCATTTCATTTGGAAGTTCGTGGACTAAGAGCTGCATATTTGGAATGGCGCCAATGTTCTGCATTTTTGTTGTTTGATTTTATTTTTATTTTTTATACTTTAAGGGTCATTTCGGCTCTAGTATCTTACTTGTTAAGTACTTGACTTAACCAACATTTTAAAACCTTCCGTGTTTTAAAATCACTGGTTTGCGATCACTATGGCTTTGTTCCACGGACAACGCCAAGTGCCTTTTGAATTTATACAGCCAGACGTATTTGAACGGAAACTAGACCGAGCTCTACGTGACTCTTTTTCAGAGTCCTTTTATTATCGAAAGAGCACCGGCATGTGGTCGCCTGACGAAGCCGCCCTCTGGACGCACTTCGCGGACCGCGAGACAACTACACCGAATCGAAGGCCAACAGAGGTCCCTCTTTACTGGCCTTCCATCTTACATACTGTGTTGTCTGCATCCCCCTCTCGGCTCCCGCCTGATATTAGAAAACACCTCCGGCGCGGGCTTCAACTTACGGTCGAAAACTTACGTATTCAAACATCGTTCTGCTTGAGCCAGACAACATTGGCGTCAACGCACAGTTCTGTAAATTCGCTCTCCGAGAAGTTCGAGTCAGTGAAAGACCACCCTATTCTCCATGCTTTGCATGACTTGTCTGACTTTTTAACATCTGTTATAGAAGCTGCGGGCCAGGTCAACTACCGTCGTCCGAGAACCGAGACGTTCGAAGATGCCGTTGAAAGATACGCTCGCACATGTCGACGCGAGTACAAGCCGCTTCGTCTCATCATTTGCTGGTCTCAACACTTAGCTCTTATAAAGTTCGAGGCCACATGGTACATGGCACCTCGCGACTCAATTCTTATGTTACAAAACAAATGCGCTGATCTTATCTCAGTGTTCTGGTACACAAGTGTGGCCCAAGGAAATTTATTTCCGAACAATGCCATGGAAACACTTATATTGTTCCTCAAACGTTTGTGTAACATCGGGTTCATGTACCAAACCAAATCTTTCACTATTTTCAAAACTCTTGAAGCACTAGGAATAAGGGAAAGTCTTGTTGAATTAGAACAGTGACCCAATAGTGAGTTTTTGGCGGCGATAAATCGTGACCTCAATGAGTCAACCGGATTCAACTATGAGACCTCTGAGCTGAAATATCTACTGAGGTCTGCTGACGTCGCATTTCGTCATGAACTCATGTGCCTGTCTAAGATTCTTGGTCATCCCCTAGTAGACATGGAAGGAGGTGCTTACGACCTTCACGCGAAGGTTACGGAAAAGTATCGCATTGATATGTCGAAGATTGAAAAGGTAATATGTTATGTAAAAGAGAATTATATTCGAAATCATATAGCCAGGTATGGGAAATGGCCTCCTTGTAGTTTCTGCCCAGGTGCTCCTAGATCCCTGGTCCAAGCACATATTCGTAACATTGATCCAAACAATCCGCGCCATGTTAAGCAGTTTGGCGAGACCGACATCAATGCATACTCTGCGATTGAGTTAGAACCCAATATGCGTTTTTCTGTGCTAGAAAATGCAATCCCTTACCTGAAAGATAAGACTATCTCGCTCCTCAGGTCTCGTGTTTTCACAGAGCTTATTGAAAAGCAAGATCATTCACAGAAAGGAGGATATTCTTGGCAAGATACAAGATTATTGCTTGCCTACCTTCTCAATCCAGCGCAACTCCATGATCACGTCACCTATATAGGACAATACGACAAGTCACCCACCCTTGAGGAGTTAATAGACTATTTAGTCATTCGTGTGGTTCCTAAAGAGAAAGAATTAAAGGTCCATTTCCGAGGATTTGGGTGTAAAACTTTTGAGGACCGATTTC
Organism: Heligmosomoides polygyrus bakeri; assembly: GCA_947359475.1. NCBI lineage: Eukaryota > Metazoa > Nematoda > Chromadorea > Rhabditida > Heligmosomidae > Heligmosomoides > Heligmosomoides polygyrus. The sequence goes on from OX375868.1 coordinate 5,501,087, forward strand.
GTGCTCTAGCACAAGAAAAGAACGCTATGAGGTATATACTGAACCCAAGAAGCGAGCCGGCGCCTTCTTATTTGGCTTGATGGCGGCCGAGGAGGGCGCCAACGACTTGCTGTGGCAGCCGTCGCTTAGCCATCCTACTGAGGTGATGGTCGATTTTGACTCAATTTTTGAGCTACGTGAGGCAGATTTTGAGCCCGTCCTGGACCTGCTGCTTTATTTCTCTTGGAGACGTCCGGGGTAGTGTACGAACATCGTAGGGACACTTCTGAAGGCTTGAAGCAGCGCTTCCCATGGAAAATGGTGTTTTTCTGAAATGATCGCTTCAGAATGCAGACGACCTACACGACGTGACGTTCTTCTTCGTGGCTTGTTCGCAGTGGATCAGTGATTCACGTACTACGTTCCGAAGCAACGCCTTGAGGATACCTCAAAGTCCGTCGCATGAAGGGCCTCCTCCTGTTCGGTTTGTTTTCGTCTTATTCTACGCTAGCGACGACATGTTTTCGTCTCTTTTTTAGTTACTACACTGCCCTGCTTCCTCGGGCCATCGGTGGCACGATGCCATCGCAAGCTTCTTGTGAAAATCCTCTATTTCGTAAACCTACTTAGGCGATCAGTTGCCCACCCACATGGATGCCACCGCGGCGCTCCAGGAGCTAACCTCCAATATTCTAAGTGGTGGAGCCTTCGGCGCCCCAGAAGGTGCCTGTCAAACCCACCGCTCGCTATGACCTGTCATAATCGCAGTAGGTAGAATTCCTTAAAGGATTTTTATAGCGCACCTTAGAGAGTGCGATAGATAACTAAATGGTGCAAGAATTTGGGCATCTGGCAATCAGCATGATGGAAATCCAGGAAACGGGTTCACAGCAACTTACAAAGCTAGGGCCATAACGAATTCATCTCTTCAGAAGGGCTCGGCGATGAACGAGAAGGAAGTGGCTCCGCCACACGTACGGCTTAAGGATAGCTACAGATGATGCGACCTTCCTCAGCAGTGATGCAAGAATGTGAAAGGAAGCGCACAATCAAAATATACTGTTCAAAGCCATACTTCTATCTATGCTCCGTCCAAAAAAGAGATCAGAACGTAACAGCATATAATGTGTTGTGTGGCCTAGCCACCGCCTAACACACTCGGTTGGTTTCTACCTCTAACAGCCTCGCACCGCCGTTGATGAACAATGGTGGCAGCGTAACGAACCCCGCTCTAGGCTCAAGACTTGAAGCAGGGTGAGGATGGTGAGCTCTGAGGTGCCAAATTCGCCCAAACTTAATGCAGGGAGAGGGCCACGATCACGAATCTAGCATGCGTTTTTACTGCATGGAAATCAAAATCCGATATGTTTCTATTTTCAGGGAATTCGAAAAACGTAACTGAGACCTGCTAACAAGCGACTGTTCATAACTAGGTTCTACTTGTGGATAAAATTTATTCGAGGATAAGCCATATGGAACCATCAATTTGACTGATGTATGGAATGAGTCCGGCCAGAGCATGTGCTTTGAGGACCACTATTTTTGGACGAATATATACGTCACCAATTAACTCGTAAATTTTATTATCACTGAAAGCTCGACGTTCTCCGACAATGCGCATCAAACAATATACTTGATGGTTACCCAATATACACACAATGCACATCAGTTTGGAATACTATTGCCTACGAGTTAAGGCTGAGCCCCGCCACGTCACCTACGGGTCAGCCCCAAGCGCAAGCCGCAGATACTTCCTCGCTCCTACCCTGGAGCCTGCGCTCACGAGGGCGGTGGTCGGCCTCTGCGATTACCTCTGTTGTCGTTCCTGCGCGTCCTGTATTGGCCGTCCTGGAGTCCTGCGCGGCTAGTCGAGTCCATGCCCTGATGGAGTGGACACTGCGCTGATGACGAAGTACCGGAGCAGAGAGCGGACCAACCACTCGGAGCGACGACGAAGCCGAAGACTACCGGGTGTGCGCGGGAAGGCGTTTATAGTGCGTCGCGGCGCGTGCGCGCGACCGTGTGCCTTGCGCGTCGGGGCCAGGGCGCCTCCCAGCGTGTGTGCCCTTGAAGAGTCGTGATGGAGCGTAGCGAACGTCACTACAGCATTCCGCTTTTTTGAGTTTCAGCTTTCTGACGATTGCTCCGACAACTTAGGCCTGATGGCCTTCCAGAAAGGTAAAAAGAATCTTTATTCATGCAAGCAATCACAGGAGATACGTAGGAGGCTAGCATCAATATGGTGGCCCTACAAGGGAGACGATAAACAGAGTTACACGGCAACAAACTAGCACATTTGAGAATTTATGTAAACAAAATCGTATTGCGGTGCGACAAGGAAGACGATAAACTGTGTTACAAGGCAACAAACTGGCACATTTGAGTCTTCATATAAACAAAATCCCAAGCGAGCCTAATTAGGCCTTGTCGCAGTTGCGGTTGGTCTCGTGCGTTTCACTGTTACCTCTTAGTTCCTAAGAGCGTGACAAAAAGCTAGCCGTCAGCGGACGGGACAGACGCCTTACTGAGCTAGAACACATGAAACGGTATTACCCGGCTATCGGAGATTCTGAGTCTTCTGCTGCTTAGGGTATGCGAAACTATTCGGCTGTCAAACTCCACGTGACCTGTGTCATGAACACTGGTTCTTGATTTTGAACCACGCCTCTGCTTAAGCTCCGCCTCCTTGGCTTTACAGCTGACTCTGGCGGAGGACGTGGGAAGGAGAACGGAGAGAATACGGAAGGCACCGATCCCGTCTAAACAGCTCTATAACGTTTTATCCTCAGCCATAGATTGGACCGTTGCGAACTCCACTATATCAGCGGACCCACGCAGATACAACTAACCTAAGAAAGACTTAAATAAGTTATTAAGCAACGCAAGAGTTAAGATAATTCTTACCCAATTCAAGTATTAAGTCAAACATACGCTCTCTATCTATTTCTTGAGTTCAGTCTCTATTTCCCTTCCTTAGTAATGTTTGTTATGTTAGTTAGACCGAGGAATAAATACATATATGTAGCGATTGAGGTAACAAAAGGACCATCAAAACCTAATTGGACCGTAATGCACTTCAATCGACCTGGAGCTCGATCTCCATTCCACCAAAATGCTCAGGTTTTATGATAGTCGGTCATGAATACTCGAACATGAAGATTTCCTGTAAATAAGGGAAACCTACCTGGGTCGAATAAATGGGCGATCTGAACGTGTCGGGTTGAAGGCGGGTGAGGGGCGAAGTGGAAGCGTCCAGAAAATGATGGTGTGTTTATCAACGATCATCCGAGGTAACACACTGACCTCCTTGGGTCGAGGCGATAGGTGATCTGAACGCCTCGGGTCGGAAGTGAACGACATCGTGTGTGTTCTTTCCATAAATCTGTTTTATTTGATGCTTAAAACGTTGAGGCAATTATTAGGCAATTAGACCTTTATGGTCCTAACCTAATTTAAACTATGTTAAAAACCCACACTCTAAGAATCTACTTTAGAATTTTCCTATTTTATCATTGTAATTGCTTTTTTGGATGATTTTTTATGAAAGTCCTGCTGATGTAGAGGGAAACAAACTTGGCAGAGAAATTGAAACAAAATCGAAATTGGGTGGAGGAAGGTCGCGATAGCCATGGACACTCGATGCAACAGCATACTTCGGCGCCAAATGAAGCCGGTTTTTCGCAGTCAGAATGCAGCTGCCGAAGCACTTCCCGACAGTCGAAAATTGCTTGAAATCAGTACAGACTGTGGTGATAAGAAATGCCCTAGGTGACTTTCTTCGAATATTCTACCTACCATTCCTTAGGAATCGGTACCAGACGTGTCTTAGAAGGGCAAGGCATTGACGTGTTTATCGGATGGTCACCGCAAGTCGTTGTGAGGCATTCAGAATCGCCTCCACGACATCCCGTAGAAGTATTAAAAAAATGCATGGCGCGTCCCAAAAGGGATTGAGTGACGCCGTCCTTTATCTTACAGCCTATCACAAGCTTTTGTGGCGGTGATTTTCTGCCTAGGTCTCTCTGGTATATTTTGCTTTTATTCATGATACCTGGGCGTTTACACCACCTACGCTTTCGATTGCAAAATGTGGAACGGTCTAATGATGCTTCACCTCCTGGGAATGGTGTTTCTGCAAGACTGTCTCACTGGGTTTACCACGCTCAAAGTATCTCCGCGATATCACTTCGAAGTCGACTGGAGAAGGGACTGTCGACCATGCCTTTCCTTTACGCTTTCAGAAGACGGGAAACTTGGAGAATGGAGATTTTTGTCAAACCTCAGTGGAGCAACCAACTCGACAGGGGCCTATTTTTCCCACTGTTCGACCCACAGTTGTCCGTGACCTAAGAGAACTATCTACACGGGAAGTCGGTGGAATCCTAAAAAGGCGCCAGTTACCGCGAGCACTTGGAACTTGCCCTCGTTAACCTCGTTTGGAATGTGTTCGACACTCAGGTTATTGTTTCCCAGGAGCCTTTAGCAGCGCGTTCTTTCTTTATGAGTCCACTTCTGTCATCGTAGGCGTTGGGCCTCGATCTTGTTTCGTCGCAACGAGCTGCTGTTTGTCAATCAACATTTATACGGCGGAAGCCTTTGAGGAACTGGGTCAGCTTAGTCAACGTCAAAGCGGATGGGTGTCCTGCTGCATGGTCTTTGAATCGGCTCCGAAACTCTAGGCTGCTGAACAATTAACTTGAAAAATTTAGCAACTGTCCTTTGCTATTGATTGCTCACTATCTTGAAATTTCATCGTCACACTGTGTAAGTACGTGTCATAATGGACATTTTCGCTGCCTTGAGTCCTTCATCCTACCACCTCTTTGATCAAACGCTGTTCCACGCGCGTTTATGACAAATTTGAGCGCTTTGCATAATTTCTTCAAAATTTTCGCGATTTTCTGATCAGACCTGATTGGTTTTCAATCATTTGCCTTGCGCAGCTCTCGAATGCAAGCTCTTTAAGTAAAACAAGCAGTAAACAATGGCATCACTGCGTTATTTGGTGGTGGAGGGCAAATGTGGCTCAATCGGCAAGAGGAGCCAAGATGTTGTCCACCGCGAATCGACTTTTTAAAAGTTTGTTTCGTGTTCAGGTCAACCGATCTTTCCATCCTTGTGAGTTCGTGCAAGGAATCCCTGACAGAGCTCTGAGTTATCTGCAGATTATTCAACAACCTGGAAGTTATTCAACGGTCCTGCACAAACTAGGGTAAAGGTCCGTGATAATCAATTTCTCTCTGGGATGCGCCACATATTCTACTTCTGTGATTGTCTATTCTATTTCGAAAGAATAGCCGGCCTACACAATATTTCATACGAGCCAATCTTCCTTTCTTCCCAATCTGGAGCTCGGAGGGTTCACGTCCTTCCCACGATGTGAACTTTAAATCTAGACCGGGATGCCTCCAGGAGTCACAACTTCGGCGGAATACCGAAATGGGGGGGGCAGTACTTTGTAGGCCTCGAAATTTTCAAAAATTTAAATATGCAGCTACGGTAGGATAGAATACGTCGCTTTTCTAGCGAAAACCCACCTCCCGCTAGGATTGAGCTAGAGTAGTGAGCTCTAGTATGGAAAAGGCGTCAAAAATTCATCGTTACAAAGCTCTCCACTCCCCATACCCGTTTTACGCCGTAACTTCTCCGACTACGCTATAGTTAAAATGACAACAGAGGAAAAAATTTGACGACAGCAAGCCCTTGCTTAGGATGCGCCACATATTCTACGTCTATGACACGTCCTGGAGGAAATTTGAAGGCGTATTTGGCCTATGGTAGCGTGGCAGCGCATCGGATTCCGGGTCCTATATAAAACACTTATAACCGTGCGCCGCTCTCAAAAAATCTTTCATTATTGATTTATTGATTGTTTCGATCTTGGTTAATTTCCGTCCTCTTCGACAAGAATTCCCAAACCACGTACTGCTGTGGACTGAAAATTCTTAAAACATTAAGTGTTAAGCAGATAAAATGATGAGTCGCAGCTTGGTTGTTTCTCACTTTCTGATACGACCAACCTGCTTATAAGCGGTCCAGATTTAGGGTTCCTTGGTCGTAGTAATGCACCAACTGTTATTTAGAGTTTTATTTATCTGTAATTATTTGCTTTCTATTTAATTGGCGCGTGGTAGCGTAGCCGGAGGCGTTGGATTTCGCTCGTACTACTATTCAAGGTTCTTGGTTCAGATTTCCTGCCCAGGCCAACCAAATCTTCCATCCCTTGGATTCCAGTGAGCTGGTACCAAACTCGTCTGGGAAGGACAAAACACTGGCTAGTGCATCCGCTGGCCACTGCAAGTCATCGTATAGGCCAAGCTCACACTAGGAGTTCTTCCACAAGACCTCGTAGAAGGGAGATCTCTGGCGCATCCCATCAAAAACTGATTAACCTCGACTTTCATCCTTTACCCTGCGGTCGCGCGAAGCGCGCAACTACTAGGTTGGCCGGGAAGTTGTGACGGTTTTGACTGATATACTTCAAACGATCTCAACTTTCTTCGCGCTCATGGGATTTAGTCGAAATACATTCGAATCAGCACACGCTTTCCATCACGACCTTTGTTTATTTACTATCAGCGGAAAAGCTTGGTGGTCGAGAAGTCACAAATTCTAATAGAAAGACAGTTATGCGTGGTCCTAAATTCTGAAGATTATATCAGCGAGGAAGTTCTGAAACTGCTTAAAAGATGGTGGTCGGTTGGCACAAGGTCTGGTGAGTGTGGTGGGTGAAGCAGAGCTTCAACTCCTACTTCGTTCAATTTTCGCGTGGCGACTTGCGAAACGTGTGGGCGGAGGTTGACCTGCAGATTTTCCTGTGCATTTCGTCGATTTCGCTACAGCAGCACTCTGCTGTCATGGTTCAGCCTGATTCCACAAAGTTCTAGTGAATCACGCCAGCCGATGACCACCACACTGTTGCCAACGCGTTTGGCTGGTAGAATTTCGGCTTGGAAAAGTGCCTGGGGGGTTCGTCGATATCACTGTCCTGATCGCTTTGGTTACCGTACAGAACCCAGTTTTCGTCACATGTGACGACTTTTGATTCTGGAGAAATGAGGAACAGGTTTCGAAACGCGGCCATTTCTAGCGATCGGTCAAATCCTGGGCACCAATTTTCGAGCTTTTTCACCTTTCTGAGGCGTTTCAAACCATCTGCAACAGTAGTTTTACTGCCTTCCAAATATTCCGCAATTTCATGGAATTTTTGCGATGGAGCAGCGTCCACGAAGGCCTTCAGATCGTCTTCCTGGATTACTGTAGGTGTGCCGCTTTGGGGTGCATCTTCAAGGTTGAAATCTCCAGAACGAAATTTCTCGAACCACCTTTGCACGGTCCTTTCTCCAACACTATTCGGCCCCACAAGTGGTTCATTTGCCGGGCTTTTTCGACGGCGGATTGGCCCATTTTGAAATCGAAATAAAATATCGTTCGGAATTGCTTTTTCGACGTACATCAATAAGTCTTAGGAGAAGTACAAATTATACCGTCAGATAGAGAGGAAAACTGCACAGGTTCGACTTTCCACTAATCTTTGCATCACGTTGTTCAATTTTGATACGTTCTTGATAAGCTATCGATTAAGATTGTTAAAAACTTTACTCGGCCGACGTTTCAGCAGCTTTACCTTCTTCGCAGCCTGGAAAGTCGGCAATATTCACAATGCCATTCGCCCAAACATCATTCCATCCTACAGAGTAGCACTGACATTGCAAAAGCAAATGGGTTCCCAATACATATTGGCATAAGGGGCGTAGGCAGCAAGCCAATGCTTTGGCCCGACGCGGGGAGGAGCGTGGAAAGCTATCGTTTTGTGTGCCTTTCGGACCATGTGAGTGCGGAGATGCCAAAGTCTCTGCGCACAGCTGATCTTCAAGACATGGTGAGGGTCATTGATGTCCCTCCTAGGTCCTTGAAGGGGCAGCTTGTTCGAAACCGTATCTACGACAGGACCTGGTCAACTCCGTCCTGCGTAGTTTGCCCTAATGGGGAAGAGGGGGATTGTATGGTTTACCTTATGCCATGCAATGAGTGTGGAGAGGAACACATAGTGGAAACGGGCAGATCCCTATGTATAAGGGTTAATGAGCATTTGGATGGTCCTAGAAAAGACAACGTCAGTGCTTTGTGAAGTGCAGTATTCTTTCTTACTCTTTTTTATCCAATGCAGCAGCTTCCCCAGAGCCAGTGCCCAACGTGCGGATTTAGCTTAAAGAGGTGCAACATGTTGATAAGTCAACCAGAGGTAATTCATGTATAAATCTTATCCTAAGTAATGAACGTTCTCCTGTGAAAGATGTTAAGGTTGCGCCCCCGGTCGGTAATAGCGATCATAACGGGATTCGATTTACCCTTGATGTTAAGAGTATTCCGTCCAGGCCTAGATTAATCCGTGATTTCAAGGCTGCCAATTTTCAAAAAATTCATGACCACCTATCGGACATTGATTGGTTAGGCATTTTCAGGATAGCCAAAAATGTTGATGAGGCATATGAAACATTCATTAGCATCCTCCATCACGTTATTGACTCTTTTGTCCCAGTACGTAAACTTCTCAATTCTAGTCCTCGGTTTCCAGGCTACCTTGCCAGGTTGATTTCTAAGCGCGATTTAGCATGGAGTGCAGCGGCTACTCATGACTCGCCTCTGGCCTGGTCGTTGTATAGAAGCTGCAGCTTTAGGCTACATAAAGCTTTTAGGAAATTCAACTCATATGTTTAAAAGAAAATACTTGCCTCTAATCGAGTGTCCAAGTTCTACAAATACATCAACGCTAAGATTAAGGATCATCCTCACATACCTAGCCTTCTAACTGCTGATGGTGTAGCGGTGAACAAGGATGAGGATAAGGCTGAGTTACTTGCTGAGTCATTTCAGGCTGCGTTTTCGCACGATTATCATCAAATTTCCAACTTCTCTGACCCCAATGTTTCTTTGTTTCCGTGTATGGAAGATGGAGTCTGGTTTCACAAGGATGAAATAGTTGAAACTCTGTCCAGCTGGGAAGGGTCCCACAGTATGACCTCTGACGGTATTCCTTTGGTCTTTATCAAGAGAATTCTGGCATACATTGCTCACCCCCTCGAATATTTATTTAATCTTTCCTACATGGAGGGACATGTTCCTAGGCGTTGGAAGCATTCGTTCACAACTTGTATTCCCAAAAAGCCTCCCTACAGCTTCCCTCAAAATTATCGTCCTGTTAGTATCACGTCTATTTTCTGTAGGGTATTCGAGAAAATTCTTAAGAAGCGCCTTCTGCAGCACCTGGACAAACATAGAATAATTTCTGACTATCAACATGGTTTCTCCAGAGGTAAGTTCACTGAAACGGCACTGCGTTCTGCGCTTAATGATTGGACCAGAGCTGTCGATGCTAAGGCGCAAGTTCATGCTGTATATTTTGATTTTCCTAAAGCCTTCGATAAGGTTCCTCACGCCGGTCTTATAGACAAGTTGGAACAAATTGGTATTCATCATAGGATAATCCTATGGATTCAAGATTTTTTGTGCAATCGCACGTATCAAGTGCGGTTGGGGCAGACTCTATCCAAGGTATACCCAGCTCCCAGTGGTATCCCCCAAGGTGGGGTGCTATCCCCTCTACTGTTTCTCATCTACACACGGGATCTCCCTTTCGAGCTTTTGTCCACTGGAATCTCTGTTCAAATGTATGCTGATGATTTAAAGATTTATAGAGTTATTAAGAAACAGGAGGATTGCGAGGTACTGCAAGCAGCTATTGATCTCCTTAACAACTGGTCGATTGTGCATGGTCTCCCTCTAGCCCCTAATAAGTCCAACGTTTTAAGCATTGGTAAGTCTCGTTTTAGTCCTAATTATAAAATTGGTGAGGTCGTACTTAAAGTAGCTAAGAATGTTCGTGACCTGGGATCCATCATTTCTGATAACTTGTCTTGCTCCTCTCATTGCAAAAACATCGTTGGTAAAGCTAATGCTCGGATATATAATCTTTTCAAAGCACTAAGGACTAGTGATGTCCATACTTTAATAAGGGAGTATAAAACGTACGTTCGTCCTGTTGTGGAGTTCGGTACTACGGTGCTTAACTCCCTGTCTAAGAAGGATACCCTTTTATTGGAAAGCGTTCAAAATAACTTTACAAGAAAGTTGGCAATCCGTTGCCTCAATATGGACTATAGATCATTGCCTGGAGGGGCAGAGCGATGCAAGTTGTTTAATCTTAGTAGCCTTGAGAGTAGGCGAGACATTCACGACGTCCTAATGGCATATAAGATCTTGAGAGATTTAGTGCAATTGAATCCCAATGACTTCTTTGTTGTTACTAATTCCTCGGTCACTCGTGGTGGCTCTATTAAACTTAGACGTTCATTTGCTAGGACATGTACCAGGTCTCGGTTCTTCACCAACAGAGTCCTACCCACCTTCAATCGGTTGGTCGCCAAGGGTCTTCTTAGTATGAAACCAGCTACGGCAAAAAGATATTCCAGCGCTGTCCTGGCTAGCTCTAGTTCTATGGAAAGGAAGTGACAGTTCTTTTGTTTGGTTCTCTCTTTTGTTCTACTTCATGTCTAGTTCTCTCTTCTCTTTTTTGGTTCCTGTTTGACTCCTTTTAGAATGTTACATTTTAGTATTTTATAACCTTTGAATGGCTTGTTACACTGGTACGTTTTATGTTTCAATGGTTCTGCATTATGTTAACACACGGTGGCAACACTCGTGTTGAAATAAAGATAAAGGTGCTATCATACACCCACGCTGGAATGACATTGTCAGTTGCGCTGGAGCACCTTGGCGTGGAAGTCTGTATTTGACCCTTCCAATGTTCAATTTCTATATTCACTCTTTCACTGCTGGCTGTAATTCAATCGACCAGATTGACTAAAATACAGGATTAGTGGGCTTATTCGAGCTGGTCCGGCCAATACCTGACTGGATAGAAGAAAAGGGATGATGAAGTTATCAATTTTTTTTGTCTTATACTGCAGTGGCTGTTCATTTCCTATCGCTCGTCTTACGCTAGCTTACGTTTTAGATGTTATCATGCTTAACTTTGAATTTTCCGTCATCCATCTTTGGGCGCACTTGTAGTGCATGAAATAAATAAATAAATAAATAAACGTCCTGACTCCTCGGAGGGGGGGGGGACACAGAGTCCGCTGCCATGCGGGCGTGATGCTGCAGGTGTCCACCTCCATCTTGGCCCGAGAAGGTGGCATCTCAGCACACAGGACACTCGAGCAGCTCTAGATCAATGCTAGGAATCCTGGGGTCAACCGGAAGGAAGAGCGTCGAACGGCAACCAAAGAACTAGCGCCCTTCTTAGATCCCTGCGGGTTTCGATCTAATTGATCTGACCTGCTGAGGTATTTAAGTCGCGTGGTCCCAGGCTGAAGCTCATTCAGCATCGTTACTTCCAGCTACGAGTGAGCGGTGGTCCTCGACGGCAACCACGTGTCAGGTCAGTCATCCTCTGCAAATCCCATTTCTTATCCAGTGTCTATTTTCTACAAGAAGATTACTCTATTGGATGAAATGATGTTTGGGCGAATGGCATTGTGAATATTTCCGACTTTTCCACGTTCCGAAGAAGGCAAAGCTGTCGAAACGTCAGCCGAATAAGGCTGTTAACGATCTTGGTCGTTAAGCGGCTTTCACACTGCCGTTGCTGCTGTTGCGCAACCGATGCCGTAATGATGAAGCATACCGCAGAGATGCAGAGGAGCAACAACATCAACGAGGGGGTCTTTCACACTGCTGCTGCCGCAACTCCGCATCAGCAACACCGGCACCCGTTGCGCAACTGTTGCGCGGCCTCAGCAACAAGGAATGATCGCCATCATTGCTTGTTGCTGATGCTCGTCAACGGAGGCATATCACAGGTCTTATCTCATTATCTTATCTCACGCGTTGCGGCTGCAGCGAGCATCGAACTCCACCACCTTTTCGTTGCTCGCTGCTGCAACAGCAGCAACGGCAGTGTGAAAGCCGCTTTAGTTAGCTTATCAAGAACATATCAGAGCAAAGAACGTAAATAGAAATGCGAATTGCGTTGTATATTTATTCAGTAATGAACGAACGAAAAGCGGCTGCACAAAAACCTTCAGAACTTTCCGGTCAACCTAATACAGTACACGCCGTCAGACGTGTCGGAGCATATGTGCTGCATGTTTTGAGCAAATTCACTATTACATCATCTTTTGGCTGAACAAATATTCTTGTTCTTATTTTCGTACTCCTCTTGAATATTCGCTTTTTAAGGCAACTAAATGGATGGAGCTTGCACATTGCCTGTGCCCACATCAATGGCGCCCTTTCTGTTTAGACATACGAGCCCATAGAGTACCGATTGATCAAATACGGCGTCTGGCCATTATTCGTATTACTTCCGAGAGGGCTTGGTCATTAACCTAGTTCAGGACCACAACAAACCCAGACCCTTCCAACCCTGTTTTGTTCAGCTTCCAAATCGTCGATTCCCTAGCGAGTTTCGAAAATCGATCCAATTTTTCGCATCGCCTTCATGAATTCTCCGTCGGCGTTCGCCGACAGACCGGCCCCTCTCCTGTTTTCTGATCATGATTTTGACGTCGTCGACGTCAAAGAAACTGCGAAGCTTTTCTGTGAACTGGATCCGTCGCAGTTTTTGCTCTGCTTAAACACAAGCTCGGAACTCTTCATAACGCCTCTGTCAAAATTCCTTTGGCTCTGTCTAGCCTTCAGGCCACTTCTAGTTTGTTCGACGTTCACTTCAGTAGAATATTAATGTTAATCATTGTTATAGAATTAAAAGTTCCAGGACTCTTCACAATTTCTCTAATCGCCGACTGTTTGATTAATTGAATTGATTTAATTGGTAATGTTTAAATGTTTAAGTAATGCCTAGGTTAATCTGAGTAATACCTATTTTGCTTATTTTCTTAACTTTTTTATTTGCTTTAATTTTTTCGAATAGTTGCATTTATTCAACAAATAAAAATCTGCTAAACAAATTAAATGTTAAAATTTAGCAGTTTAAAAAGTAAAAAAAAATTAAAAAGTAAAAAGTTTAATAATTTAAAAGTGTAATAAATATTGGTATATGTCGCGTAGGTGAGCAGCATTGGTAGATGCGAGCGCCTAAACCAATCAGACCGCATTGAATGGTCGTGCCATTCAGCCATTCAGAGAGGGCATATACAGTTGGTACCCTAATGGCTGGCATGTGTTGGCCTGTGCTCTATTTAGTTACAATTGGCTGGCGCGCTCCCATCTACCAATGCTGCTCACCTACGCGACATGTACCCAAATATTAACACTTGAAAGAGTTAAACGATGTCTTATTAGCAATAGGACTATTTGAGCTGTGGAGCCAGATTGTTCACCTGTATCACCTGTCGTCCCGTTGATCATCGACTTGCTCGAGCGGGCGCCAGCAGCGTCTCCATTCGTCCCTGTCGCGTGCCAGAGTGGTCCAATGGATCCTCCTCGCTCGAGGGACACGAAGAGCGTCATATCGGTCGCTCAGGGCTTCCACGAAGAAGTCCGACCAACGCGTTGGTGGGCGTCCTGGTGTTCTTTTGACATCCCGCGGAATCCAGTCTGTGACGGCTCTCGTCCAGCGGGTGTCTACGAATCGCATTACGTGGCCGGCCCACCTAATTTTCGACGACTTGGCCCATGCGACAGCGTCTCTGATCTTCGAACGTCGGCGAAGCTCGGAATTCCGGAGGCCTTCTCTCACTTGCGTGAGTCGTGTCACTCCGAGCATCGTCCTCTCGATTCCACGCTGCGCGACGCTGATCGCGTGTTCATCCTGCTTTCGTATAGCCCAGGTCTCTGAGGCGTATGTTAGGGCAGGAAGAACAGTGGAGTCGAATAGGTGGGCACGGAGTCGGACGTTCTTCGTCTTCATCGCGACTTCTTCGACGCTCTTGAAAGCTCCCCAAGCCGCTCGTTTCCTCCTGCTCAGCTCTGGTGCTAGGTCGTTGGCCATGTTGACTTCGCGACCCAGATACACATAGCTGGAGCATTCGGAGACGTTCGTTCCGTTGAGCGAGAATGGGGCATCAGAAACCCATCCGTTCTTCATGAACATCGTCTTCGTAAGATTCAGCTGCAGTCCAACGCTTCCACATACACGATCGAAGTCGGCCAGCATTCGCTCCGCCTGACTGATGCTCGGTGTTATGAGCACGATGTCGTCAGCGAAGCGAAGATGATGTAGTTGCCGGCCGTCGACCTTCACTCCCATGTCATCCCATTCTAATTCGCGCATGACGTTTTCGAGGGTGGCGCTGAAGAGCTTCGGGGATATGGTATCCCCTTGTCGAACCCCTCTCTTCACGTCAATGACGACGTCGTTGTAGAATGGTGAGATCTTGGTCGTGAATCCACTGTACAGCTCTCGAAGGACTCTGATGTACTGAGTAGGAACGCCCTGGGTGAGCAGGGCTTCCATGACCGCTTCAGTCTCGACGGAGTCGAATGCCTTCTTCAGGTCAATGAACGTAAGGCACAGCGGCAGCTTGTACTCTCGCGACACTTCGATGAGCTTCGTAATGGTGTGTATGTGGTCGATCGTGCTGAATCCTCTCCGAGATCCTGCTTGTTCGCATGGCTCTCCTTCGTCCAGCGTTCTACTAATCCTATTCAGGATGACTCGAGTGAACAGCTTGTAGACTACGGACAACAGGCAGATCGGGCGATAGTTGCCAATGTCGTGCACGTCTCCCTTCTTGTACAGCAAGACGGTCTTGCTGGTCTTCCACTGAGATGGAACCTTGCATTCGGACAGGTAGCGTGTGAAGAGCCGCGCCAAGGTGTTGATGAGCGCTGGCGGGAGGTTCTTCAGGTGTTCAGCTCTGATCCTGTCAGGACCGGGTGCTGTACGTTTCTTCACCGACGAGATGGCGTGTCGGATCTCGGAAGGGAGAACAGAGGGGATGACGTATCCATCCTGCGGAAGATGGCGTAGGGGCAGGTGGACGTGGCTATCGAAGAGATCGGAGTAGAAGTCGTGGATGACTTTCTCCGTGGTCCTGCTGGAAGAGGTGACGGTTCCGTCAGGACGTCGGAGAGCGGTCATCTTGGTCTTGAAGTTGGCGAAGTTCCGGCGGGCATTGCGGATGCTCAGCCCTGCCTCTGCTGCTTCAGCCAACACTTCCGCCCTTCTCTCCTTCAGATCTTCCTTTATCGCCGCTCTGCATAGCTTTGCAAGCTCGGACGTCAGTTGATAGTTGCCTGACGCTCGTGCTGCTCCACGCTGGCGTATCAGCTCGAGAGTTTCCGGAGACAGGCGTCTCTTGGTGGTCTTCAAGCTCTCGGCTCCCTTAGCACTATCGTGGAGATGGTGCACGAAGCGATCGTATTCGTCGTCGACGTTGTCCATGACGGCATCTTCCCAAAGGCCGACAAGAGAGGTGTAGAGATCCCAGTTGATGGTCGTTCTGGGACTCCTCTTCTTGAACTTCGCGGCCACCGGGAGATTGCCGGGTCCATCGTAGGGAGGGAGGCTTCTGGAACTGCGAGTTTCCATGGATGGTCTTGGTCGACATGATAAACTCAGACAGCCTTTCACCTTGCTCGTTCCACTCGAAACCGTGGGTTCCGATGTGAAGTTCTTCCGGCGACCTTCGTGGCCCGATCTTGGCGTTGAAGTCGCCGACGATCACCTTGTAGAAGGTGTGATCTTCCTTATAGAACTTCTCCAGCTCCACGTAGAAGGCCTCGACGTCTTCGTCGTCTTAGTCGGATGTTGGGGCATACGCGACGAACACAGTCAAGGCTGGCACGGAGCCACATCGCTTCAGTCGCAGACGTCCGATTCGGCTTGTCAGAGACTCGTACGAATCGATGTTCATGGCCAAGTGCGTGTTGACGAGGACACCAACGCCGCCTACTCCCCTGCTGTCGCATGTTCCGAGGAACAGTTCTTCTCCGGAGTCGTAGGCGGCGTGTAGGGGGTGGTGTCTTCTCGTCTCGGTCAGTCCGATGACGTCGTACTTGATCTTCCTGGCTTGCATCATCAGGTCCTCGACGGATGCTTCCGACGCAAGCGTGCGGGCGTTGTAAGTACAGATCGTCATCCTAGTCCTTCTCAGTTTGCGCAGCCTGGTTAGGCCCTGAGATTTTAGCAGCCTCTCCGTACTCGTCCTTCCCATCGCTGCAGAAATGGGGGCTCTTTCGGGGTCAGGGGAATGAGGCCCTTTAGTGCTGCTGTGTTTGACTTCCATACAACACGGGTAGCTAGTCAGGCTCTGTCGTGCGGGCGAAGAACTCCGGGCAGCCAGCCAGACTGCCCGAAGGGACGGGGCGAGACCTTTCAAGCGGTCTCGAATCGCCTCACGATGTACTCCCAGTCTACCGAGTGCAAGCTTTGGGCCGAGCCGACACAGTTACAATCCGCACAGTCACGGACACATCCACGCACACTGTGCACGAACATGCCGCTCCCACGCACAAGGAACGCATCGACCCGACACAGCAGGAGCAAGGAGTCCATCCCCTGCATCCCACCTGCGTCTCTGGGCAGTACACGGTCGCATTTGGTTCGCGTTTAACTCATTCGCGACGGTGTCCACACATATGTGTGGACGGGAATTTTTGGGAAAAACTTCCTTTTTTGACGTTTTTGTTCGATTTTCTTTTCAAATTCCCAAATTGTAGTAACAAACCAATGTTCAGATCTTCTTCCAAAGATCGATTAAAATTTACTTACAGAAAGTAACTCTCGCGAGGGACGATGTCCACACAAATGAGTGGATACCCGCGCGCGCCAACAAGGCAGCGGGCCGTCGCGCGCATTGTGCGCGAGAGCGCTCTCGTCGCGAATGTGTTAATTCCCCTATCCACCACCCGGGGACGCGCCACGTGGCCCTGCGACAAGCGGCCCGAGATCCCTCTTAACAAGAGAGCCCGAAGGCTCTCTATCGAGGGAGCCAGATTGTTATCAACACTTTATTCGACTGACGCTTCGGCGTAATCGCCTTCTTCAGAGCCCGGAAAGCGATGTTTGAAAGGCTACTCGTCTAACAGCGATTTCAAATCACAGGAGTTCAGGGCGTATGCTATACTTCGGCGAAACGTCATGCCGAGGTTCCCACGCTGTCGACGACAGGTGGAGTATAACATCCCTGCGACGCTGTCGGCGACATCGTCGGCGACGCGGTCGGCGGCAGTCTTGGTGGGTAGCTTCGCACTGCGTACCACCGCGCATCACTGTCGCCGAAGTATAACATATGCCTCAGTAATTGATAAGAAAAGAAGACGAAAGGGGAGTGAGACAGCTTGACTAACCTTAGGGAAGCAGCCGAGAGGCTGGCGAGCACGAAGAGTGCACCAAAACCTTTTTCTTGGTACCCTTCATCACGGATGCTGTTGGCGCTCAAATACGGGAATGTATTCGCAAGGCTGACTTAGAGGGCCTGGTCAGGCTACATACCGCCTGCTAACCTCAAGTCCCAGGTTGACAGGCACCGGCTCTGCGACTGATACACCGTCCTGTGTGAACGGCCCGTTCATGAAGGAAGGGGATTGCACGGCCTCAGGAGTGCTTTACCGCTGACCTCTGTGGTTTTGACCCCCCCCCCTCCTACTCCCCTCTCATTTTTTCATACAACTATTTCCCTCATATTCTTTCTTTTATTGTCAACTCTATAATCCTCCCTAAATATCGAAAAAGCCCTAAGGACAACTCGTCGACGCGTCGGAGAGGTCTAACTGTTACCGACCAAGCTTATTTCGATTATCAATTACCAGCAATGGTACAAAAGCTCGTTTCTGTAGGGCGGTTGACCACGACTAAGTAGAAAAGAGGAGGGGAGAGAAAGATAGAAGTTGTTTTAATACATTTGTTGAAGCGCTACAAAAGAGGCTGGATGTTGTTACGGGATGTCTTGTTGTGATCAAAACGCTTGCGCCAGGCTGGACTCGAACCCGCACTGCTCTCTTCATTGCGAATTTGTCGTCATCGGCAAGGAGAGTGCGATATTTAGACAAGGCCCAAACTGACGCAACTTGCGACGGTGTCGTAGCGTGTTCGAGTCTTCTGCCAATTGCGCGTCTTCCGCATTCATCTAAGGCCTATGTTATACTTTGGCGACGCTGTTGTCGGCGACGTCGGCGACAGTGTTAGGCCTATGTTATGCTTCGGCGACGCATCGGCGACGCTGTGTTGCGCGGGTTGCTACGTACAGCGTAGCAGCTCGCGTAACACTGTTGCCGACGTCGCCGACAACAGCGTCGCCGAAATATAACATAGGCCTTACAAGAGTTGCTACTCAGTGCGTAACACTGTCGCCGACCTAGCCCGCGAAACACACCGTCGATGACGCGTCGACGAAGTATAACATAGGCCTAGGGTTCTTTTGCAGCCAAAGGTGCCTACGATAATCATCGTCATGCAGTATCAGCAACTACGGGCACCTGGAGTCCAGACGGAAGTGCTGCCTGTCGCCTTCCACCTCAAATGAGGTTCTCGGTTCGGGTTTCGCGTCTAGACCAACCGATCCGATGAATTAGTATCGGAATTGTCTGGAAAGGAGCTACACCGACTTCTTCATCGGTTGGCCATCGCAAGTCGTTGTATGACTTAATAAGCGTTCAAATCGACTCCACGACATCCCGTAGAAATCGAATGCATGGCACATCCTAAAAAGAATTGATTGGCGCCGTCCTTTATCCGTTGTCCTCTGATATCAGTAACTACATACACCCCCGATTAGAGGCGGATCGATTAATGCAAATCATTAATTCCTGTCTTCAAGGGTCGTTGTCCGCCACGTGAGCACCACTCCACGTCTGAACGTCACAGCTTCGAAATTTCTACAGACAGTGCACTACTCTTTCGCTGTAGATATCTGGTGCCTTTTCTTCAGTTTGATGCGGGTTTTTTTCTCGTCAGACCCCTTTAGATGTTAAATTTAAATTTGAAAACGAGAAATGATGGGCATCGGCCTTTTCCAGCACTTCTATATTCCTGCCTTTTTCTTCTAAATATGACTAGAATGAATACATGGATTGGCTTTAGCCAGTCTCTGTTTGGAATTCGCCACGCATTTTACTTCTGTGTCGTGGAGGCAAATTGAATTCAGATTTATCTTATACCATGACATCGCCAGCCAGCCAATGATCAAGTAAGTGGTTTACCCTCCAAGCTTGGTCTGGTACCGATTTTCTAACGCATGAGGGATGGAAGGCTTGATTGTCCTGGGGGAACCCGAACCATAAGCCCGGAAGTGTATGCGCGCGATAAAACCTTCGACTGTGCTTTTTTGGGCTCAAAACATGACGTAAAACTGTCCAAACCCAGCGCTGCACCTGATGCCCATTTGCTGAAGAAACCACAAACATGGATATCACATCTGCTTGGAGAACTTTGGAGCATCCCACATTGTCCTAATTTCCAAATCCATCACCTTAACGAGTCCCACCTTGTTGGAATGTCACCTTAAAATAAGAAAATGAGCTTCGCGCCATTATATTAAAAAGGGCAAGCGTGTCTCAATTGATGGATTGCCTGTGTCTCTTGGCTGATACATTGGCTGTTCCAATCACTTTTTTGAGATCTCTCCGGGATACGGTGAAAATAATTGGTCTTGAACAGGCGATGACAATGAGAGGATTCTCCTTATGGCTGCACTGTGCGTCCAATATTATCGTACATAAGTGACGTAGTTAAACGGCGAAATCCTGAATTCTCTCACGGTTTCTATTGAATAGTTTTCAAATTAAGCGTCAGTTAAATTATTGCCGTGGCATACGTAGTGTGTGTGTGTGTGTGTGTGTGTGGGTGTGTGTGTGTGTGTCTGTGTGTGTGTGGTAGCTCTGTCGACGGAGGCGCCGGCCGTGTGTAGAAAACGAGTCGAGGTTCTTGGTTGCGGGTTGCACCAAGTTCAGCCAAGCTTTTCATCCTTCTGGGTCAGTGGATCGATATTAGACTTACTTAAAACTGAATAAGACCCTCTCTTTTCATCGGCTGATCATCTAAAATCATGAAGTTCGAATAAGCAATCGGATTGCCTTCACGATAATACCAAGAACCAAAATGCATGGCGTATTCCAGATATGGAATTAACGACGTCGAGCTCTATTCTTTATTCTTTTAAAAATGAATCGACTATAGGGAAAGATTCTTTCGCTTGCTTAAACAGTACAAGCTCTGCGAGAAGCATGTACGTGGGCTAATGAATGTCTTGAATATAGATGTGGCAAAGCAGCAAATATTGACTGACAGCTCTTTCGCGTTTCTGATAGAGGGAGTCTTCTAGGTAGCTGATGCGTATTCATGGAGTAGGCCAGTGAAAATCATCATCGAGTAGGATTACAAGTGAAGCAAACAGTCTGGAGAAGCAACTGTTTAGAGCATTCCCGTTCGCCCAGCAGGAGGTGCGGATTCGAATATTGGACGAGGCGCTTAAGTTTTGAACGCAACAAAACACCGTTATAACAACAAATGGACTAGAACCATGGAGCTTCTCATCACCCTTTTCTCAACGGCGGTTTTCGACAACACAAACCTGAAGCAAGGGAGACGGCGTTGACTCATCCACTTCCAACGCGTTGCACATCCTACTTGTGCGGGGCATCGTTTAGGCGGGCGCGTGTAGCGCAGTAGGAGGAGGCGCGGACTGTCGCCTGCACCCGATATTAGGTTCCTGGTTCAGATTTCCCGCCCAGACCAACCAAGCCTTCCATTCCTCCGGGGTCGGTGAATTGGTACCAGACTTGTCTGAGAAGGATAAAGCGCTGACTTGTTCATCGGCTGGCCACCCCAAGTCATTGTATGGCCAAGTATGCATTCATTTCGTCTCCACGACATCACATAGAAGTAGAATGCATGACGCATCCCAGAAGACTAACGCTGTCCTTTATCCTTTATCCTTATCGTACAGGTGCTTTTAGTTCGCGAATCTATAGGCAGCCCCAAACTTTCATTCATACCACGTAGCAAGTGAGAAGTCACCAACCCCGGAAAGGTACAAAAGCTTTTCTAGCCTTGGCACAAGCCGAACTTACTGTCAATAAAATACGCAGAAATACGCGTGAAAACGGCGCTTCTGACTGACTGAGTCAGATGCGCTCCTTTAACGTAATTTGGTTTATCATGAAGAGATTATTAAATTCTATGACTTTCGCGTTTCTTCTAGGCACTTGTGTTCGTCTAGTTAGTCTTCGTCTTCTTTAAGAGGCAATTACCGCGAAATTTAAGAATAAGCTTCTGTGTTGAAGTAACCTCGGCCGTCAGAAGCTACTATGTCAAGATTCATGCTAGACTCAAATTTTCACGGTGCAACGACTTCTTGCTTGGGTTACGGAACCGGCCATGAACAAGCCAGCCCAACTGGGAGCTGGATTTTAATCCCTTCTCCTTTCTGCTTGTCACACTTCCAAGCTAGCCGCGGTTTAGTCTGCCATCTAATCTTTGGCATATTAGCGTAAGCTACTTTCCTCGCTAACCTAATGAATTTCGCACGTTTTGGCATAAAATAGGTAGGAGGGAATAAAGTTCATGAAAAGCCATTAATCAACGTATTGTGGTATGCGCCATGCCTCCGACCTCTACGTGGTATTGTGGGGACAATTTGAATGCACATTTGGCACATGCATATACATACACTTACGGGGACCACCCGATAAAATATCCTATGTACCCTCTTCGAGGAGATGGAAGGCTTGGCTGGCCTGGCCTGGACAATACTCTAATTCGACATAGACACAAAAATCGGCGGCTTCTCTTCCCCATAAAATAGCAAAAAGGATAGAAGACAACGTACTCAATCCCTTTTGGGATGCGCCACACGCTCTACACTGAAGGGATGTCGTAGACCGATTTGAATGCGTATTTGGCCAGGCCAGCCAGACGAAAGCTCCTTATCCTTTCCGGACAATTCTGTCAGCAACTCATCGACCTCAGAGTGATGAAAGGCGTGGTTGACCAGGGCGGGAAAAGCGAACCAGTAACCTGGTGCACGCGATAGCTGATACCTCCTCCGACTGCGCTACGCGCGCCTCATAGAACAGTTACTTCTGACAATACCTCAAAAAAATGCTTTTAATATGATATAAATTACAGAAATTTTAAGGCGTTAAAATGGAATGGTTTCTCGAAAAAGTCGTTGTATTGTGTTGTATTTTAGCCCTTGCAAATCGAGGGTGTGCGTTAAATTTTTTCGGCAAATTTTTAACAACCGCTTTTTAACGAAAAATATTTGCGTTAAAAACGGTAAATTCAGTAAATTCGTTAAATAAAATGTCTCATAGCTGCATTCAGTTTGGCTGCATTTTAGCATGTAAAAAGCCAGACCTTTCTTCCTTACTGAATTTTTTTCGACTCAATCTGCATGATAATTATATAACTATGCCTTCAACTTCGCAACAAATAACAAAAGTAGATCCATCACCAACAAAATTGCCAAGAAAGAGAAATCCTGGAAATTTTGAAACCAAACAGTAACAAGACTTCTAGAATAGGAAATTCCTTACTTTGCCTAGTTCCTTTGGATGGTAGAAAGTCGTCCAGCTTCTGGGAAGATCCAAGATGCATCGTATCGCGGATCAATGTTTTTGAGCTTTTCTTTTTCTTCTTGACGAATTTTTTCTTGACAAAACCTGGGCCCATTAAGCGGGCTTTTGCGGCCCAACTGATGAACGCTATTAAGGTAAATTCGCATATCAGGCAAAAAAATCCACACACATAAAGGAAATTTCTTGCTAGAGCCGGATCTACACCTTTAAAGATATGCCTTATTGATTACCTACCCTGATTCAAGTAAGTAGAAGGTTTCCTTGGCATACTGCGAAAGCTCATCCAAAAAAATCGTTCAAAATGGATTTGCATGGAGAGGAAGCAAAATTTCAAAAATGGTCACAAAAAGTCGTTAATGCAATTTAACTGATTTTTTCGTCGTTAAATTTCGTTTAAAAGTTTTAACGAAAAATGCCGGTAAATCCGGTAAATCGGTAAATCTTTAATCGTTAAACGCACACCCCTGTTACAAATCAATACGAGCCTTTATTTCCATATACCTTAAGGGATCCCTACAATCCTTCTTTCCAACCATAAGTAATATTGTTTGTCTTGTCCGTCTGTTTTGATTTTTCGTTTTGTTTTATTGTAAGCCAAATTCCTTTCCCTCGGTATGCTTGCAATTTTGGTCTCCATTGAGATATTGACACTTCTTCGGCTGGAAATTGCTCACAGTCTTGGTGACTGCCGTACGTTAAGGTTCTTTCTTTTCAGGAATCCGAAAACGGGAAGATTTTGTGAGAATGCCGTCTTCTCAGTCATCACCGCTCATGGACGGGATGATGTGGTCATTTCCGTCAGTACAGCGATACCACTCGAGGAATCAGATGAGCTCTTCGACGCCCACCGACGGCATGAGGTGAGCGTCAGCCACTTGCACTCGCTTTTGCTTCATGCTTTGTAGCAGAATAGAAGGTGAAGCCACCACACTATCTGATTCTCCTTCTGGTTTTACGTGTGCGTGACGGTTGTCTCTCTTTCCACCCTCGTCACATCGAACTGTTCCACCTCCTTCTTTCCCTATCTGCCATCAATCTACGCTCTGTAGTAAGGAAAAGTTAATGCGACCGCTTACGATTTTTCGCGTCTCGATGCAGAAAGCCCTTGACCCTTAGCAGAGTCTGAAATCTTAGCAGAATTATTTTTCTCTTTTTCTGTGTTCCTTTTCTGACCGACACTTTTTATGAATTGATTTTGATTTGGTTTTTTTTTTGATTATTGGTATGATTTGAATGATT
This sequence comes from Heligmosomoides polygyrus bakeri, assembly GCA_947359475.1. Lineage (NCBI taxonomy): Eukaryota > Metazoa > Nematoda > Chromadorea > Rhabditida > Heligmosomidae > Heligmosomoides > Heligmosomoides polygyrus. Next base: position 5,524,793 of record OX375868.1, read on the forward strand.
TTGCTTGGTTGGCTTTTTGGTTGATTTTTTTACAAAATGTTTTTCTGCTACGCGTTCGGCGATCTTGTCGTCAGAAAATCCTACATAGGCCATCTCCACAGTAATCATGGTGGTCACGCTCTCAGTAAGCTTGGCGGGGTCTTCTACAATTTTGAGAACGAAAATTTTCTTGAACATATGGTAATAACGGAAAGACAAATCCTAACATTTTTCGAACAAAAGCGCATGAGTTATTTCAACACTCGTAGGCAATGCCATTGCCTGTATATTTTAGGGCGCTGAGGGGACAAAGAGGGTCCCAAAAACGCATATGTTCGCTTGCTATGTGTATCGTTGTGCTACACATCGCTCTACACGTTATCGAGTTGTTCAAGAGTGCTCCGGCAATGCCTTCGTCAGCCCTTGTCGCGTGCCAGATTAACCCAATAGGTCTTCCATCGAATGGCACGAGAAGAAGCGTCGAACGTTCATTCGTTCAAGCACAGTATTTTATCCTTTCGAGGCAAACTTTGGTAGCAATTCACCGACCCCAGAGGGAAAGTCTAGGTTGACCTAAGGAGCAATGCGAAACAAGTACCTTGAACCGCTGTCCACGCAACAGTCAGTGCATCCTCCATTTGCGCTAGCACGCACTAATGCGCGCTAAATATTTGAAATAAGGGATAAAGAATAAAGGACGGCGTTACTCAATCCCTTTTGGGATGCGCCACGCATTCTACTTCTAGATATCGTGAAGGCGATTTGAATGCGTATTTGGCCATTCAATGGTTTGCGGTGGTCAGCCGATGAACAAATCAGCGCTCTGCCCTTCCAAGGCAGTCTGGTACCAATGCACCGACCCCGGAGGGATGGAAGGCTTGGTTGGTCTGGGCGGGAAATCCGAACCAGGAACCTGGTATAGGTTGCAAGCGACAGTCGGCGCCTCCTCCGACTGCGCTACACGCGCCCGTTATATTTGAAATATAGCAAGATAATATTCAGAATCCCACCGGTTTTGATGTGAAGGAACGAAGATTCAAACTGAAAGTTAAATTGTTGGTGGACGTAGTCGTTCAGGAAGTCGCAGCGACCATTAACAACCATCTGTCTTCGGAGGATGGCAATTCTTCTTGTCGAACCGCCAATCTACAGCAGACGCTTCCTTCTTCGGTGAGACGTCTACCACTTCTTAAAGGCGACAATTCGATTTTTCTTCTAGACGTCATGAAAGCAAGTTGAAGGCGTGTTTGGCCTATACAGTGACAGTGAAGTGGCCAGCCGATAGAGGAATCTATCGGCTGTTTTGTCGTTCCCATACAAATATGGTATCAATTCTCCGATCCCGGAGGGATAGAAGGCCTGGAAGCCTCGCTTAAAATCCGAACCAGGAACCTGGAATCGGGTGCAGACGTCAGTCAGCGACCCCCCTGACTGTGTTACCACCTGCATAACCAGCTACAAAATGACAAAAACCTTTGTAGCAACTCTTTAAAGACACTCATAGCGCGGGACAGCGACATTGTGACTACAAAACCATCTACAAATACATTAAAATTGACTCACCGCAGTCCAACTCTAATCAATTCTTTGGCGATGCGCCGTGTATTCTACTCTGGATTCTACTGTGGAATGGCTGAATACCAGCTGGGGAATGACCTACGGTAGGGACCTAGGAAAATGTGTTTTATACCTTTCTAAACAACTTAGGAATCAGTTCGACATACCCGTCTGTCTTAAACGGGATAGAACCCTCAAGGTACACACATGTCGCGAAGACGCGCAGCGGTGCGGGAACGTGCCGTTGCTCCTAGGATAACTGCGACAGCCAATCAGGCACCGGCGGCGTCGCACAAGCAGAGCACATGATTGGCTGCCGCGAAAACGATGGGAGCAACAACCCAATTAACCGATTCCGGAGTAGTGGAATACCTCCTCTAGGTTGACCTAGAGGAGGTATCCGAACCAAGAGCCTTGAACCGCTGCGCACGCAACAGTCAGTGCTTCGTCCGTCTGCGCTAGCACTCACCCATGTGAGTTAAAAATTAGAAACATAGCAAGATAACATTCAGAATCGCATGGGGTTCTGACGTGAAGAAGCGAAAACTAAAACCGAAACTTAAAAAATTGATGGGCGCAGCAACCATTAACAACCATCTGTCTTCGGAGGACGGCAATCCTTCTTGTCGAAACCGCCAATCTATAGCAGAACACTTCCTTCTTCGTTGAGACGTCCACTACTTCTTGAAGACGACAATGCGATCTTGAAACGGGTCATTGCTGTTGAAAAGGGCGAGGCGCTCCTCAGCTGTCGCTCTCGTCTTCAGAGCAATCGGAGCAGACCCTTTTGTCAAGCGCTTTCTCACCGCCAGTTTCTCTTCTACAAAACTGCGTGTTTCGCATTTTTCTTCCTCTGCCATTCAGGAACCGCTCTTAATCATTCTCTGCACCGAAACTCAAATCTTCAGAAAAAAAAACATAGAAGGGAAGTAGTCATGAAATATGCACTTGAATCTCTTTGCGCGTAAGCTTCTTCGATTTCTGAAGTGCTAGCGTCACCGCCGAAATTTCAGTAGAGAGTGGCCTTTTTTTGCAGAAGTAAACCCTAGCGAGGTGCAATGATTGATAGGGGAGGGGAGGGGGGTGCGCTGTTGTAGCGACGACTTTTTACTCCTTTCTAGAACAATACTTTTATATTTCGAAGGAATGCTGCGATGTTCCACGGTAAATAAAGAGCAACATTCTATTCTTCCGTGAACTCTACATCTAGGAAATCCACGCCTATGAAGAAGTGAAATGAAGGCGTTGCAAAGAAGAAGAACATGCGGATTCCTGCTTCTTCAGAGCGCAACGCACTCAACGCCGTTTTATTATTTCACTTCTCTTCATGTTTGCGAGTACTTTTTATTTGTTCCTTCCTTTAGCTACCCTTTTTAGAACATTGTTTATTTTGTTATTTTTGCGCTGTTTTTTCTTCTACTGAATCTGTTTAAAATTACATGACGATGTGTACAAGGCTATGCGCACGTTTGACTGCAATAAATAAATAAGTAAATACATAATAAAGCGCAATAACAAAATAATAAAATAAATAATTAAAAGTCGGCTTTTCCTTCCTCTAGTGCATTATTGTTTCAATCCTTGCGTACTTTCAATGTTTGTTGACGGCGTTTCTTTCAAGAAGAGATTAAATCTCCAATTGGTGGAGGCGAAGCAGTTGTTCGACAAGAGAGGTTGGCGATCGAGTTCCGCTGCAGAAAAGATCTGTTCAACCGTGAACACCTGAAGGACGTCTCCGATCGCTTGATCACGAACACGATGCGTCCGCTCTTCGCTCGTTTTGCAATTTTAAGAGGATGGTCGGGCAGATGTGGAAGAATGGGAAGAAGAATCTCTTCCGGCGGAGAAGCCACGCATTCTACTTTTACATGCTATTAGGGGGACCAAAGGTAAGGAGACTCTCCATGCCGTGCTCATATATTCGTGACTGCAGTCTGGTTTCGTGCTTATCGTATTTGTATCTTTGTATGCTACCTACTGAAGGCCACCTGAGAAGTTACCACTTCCACCCTTTCCAGAAGCATGCCAAAACCACAGTCTGTCTCATGCCGAAACCCCAGCCTGACGAGTCGATCTGTGTCGCGGAAATCTCTCCCGATTCCCAACCCCGAGCAGCCTGCACTCAATCTTAACGCAGGATGAGAAGTACGTCTTCTACCTTAACCCTGCCAAGCAGCGAATCCGGGTGAGGCTTGGTGACCTGTTATTGACCTTCGTTCGGCGAGATGTTCATGGCGAGAGCACCTTCGGAGCTTTTGGCGACCATGGACCGGTATACTGGAAACTGTTTACCAAAAGCACGACGATGGACTCCAAGGCCATGGTGAACGAAACAGAAGAGATAGACCTGCGACTCGCTCTTATTCATTCGCAGCGCTTCAAGAAGGTTCTCCTCTTCGACAACGCCGTACCCCATCGGGAGCAAGTAACCACGGATAAGCTTGGTCAGCTGGGCTACGTTCACATGCCTCACCCACCGTATCTCCATGCGACACTACTTCTTGAGCCTTCAGGACTTCCTGGTCGGAAGGGACACAAGAACCCAAACAGTCCTTGACAACCATAGCGAGCAGTTGATCAACACCACGCTCAAGCAGTTCTGGAAGGATGGGATCAGGAAGTTGGCTGAGCGATGGCAGCAAGGTCATTGCCCTTAATGGCATACACATTCCTCAGCATCTTTGATTTGCAATTGAGTTATAAAGAGATAAAGAATTTTTTTCAATTTCTCTCATTACTTTTGCCTCCCTCCCCCTAATACTGTAGAGGCAGTTTTATTGCTTGCTCTGTGACTTTTTGAGGATGTCGATAGCTTAGGTGTGTATCTGACCCTTCCTCACTGAAAATGGTGATATGGAGAACTGGTTAGTCTGGAGCGAAATGGACCTAAAATTGATCGGAGATCCACGCGAGACCTTCTTCCAACACTGCACACCTAAAGCGCATCTTCCTGGTTTATTTAGCAGATTCTGTAAGATCAGCCGCGACTTTCTTGCCCTTTATTCTTTTATCGTCGTTTCTTAAAAGTACTGTCTTAGTCTGTTAGGCTTTTGGTTCTGCTTGAGATTATTTGATACTATTTTTCTTCAAGACGCTTGGCACTGCAGACTATTAGTCGCTAAAAGACCTAAAAGACAGCTGTTGAGGCTAGCCACTGACGACCACCCGGAGCCCCAACACCATTAAGTGTTCTATTCAAAGTCTAGGACTCCGTAACTGCAGCCGAGGTGTTCGACATAGTTTACTCGCTTGAGGACGTTTTCTAAATAATATGTGTTGCGTAGTCGGAGGAGGTGCCGGCTCTCGCGTGCAACCGATATCAGGCTCATGGTTTGGATTTCCCACCCAGTTCCACGAACTTCCCATCCCTCCGGAGTCGGCGAATTGGTTCCAGGCTGACTGAGAAAGGTAAGACACTGACTGTCCATCGTTTGACAAATGCATGTTATTGTATAGGCCCATTCCAGCTACTCTGATGCGCTCTGATACGATGCGTTCAATATTTCTTCTTGAGGGAATCGTGCCGTGCACTGAACTGGAACATGGCAGTGTTTAGTTGATTGATAGTGTCAATACAGATTACCTGAAGTCACTAATGATGTAGTGTCTCTTGTCTTATTCTATTTGTATTCGTTGTTTTTAGATTTATGTGGTGGCGATGTCCGTTCCTCCACGTGGTGCCACTGGAAACTGCTTGCTTTTGCAAGCCGAGCCAAACACGGACATTCGAATGCAGGCGACAGGCCCTAGTGACAGGCCGGCCTACGAACATTTTGTGTCACATCATATGGTTGATGGCGTTTCAGACTTCTCGAGATAATGCTACGGCGTCCGCGGGAGCCGACGCGCACTCGCAAAGCCCGGCGAGTATGAAAAGTGTGCGAGGGTCCTTGATGCGAGGACGGCATCGGGGGGCAACTGAGCTAGTCCGAAAGTCCCGTAACGTAGGCAAGACCCGCGTAGCAACATTGAATGTGGGTACGTTGACGGGCCGCTCGTGCGAGTTGGTAGAAGCACTGGAGCGAAGAAAGATAGATTTCTGTGCGGTGCAGGAGACGAGGTGGTCCTGCAACAAGTCAAGGGACATAGGACGTGGCTTCAAGGCCGTTCTATGTGGAAGTCCCAGAACCACCAGTGGTGTCGGTGTGATCGTCTCCGAGCGTTTCCGTGACGCGATTGCAAGCGTAGAACGTTTCGATGACCGCTTGATGAAGATTGTTGTCGCCGTAGAAGAGCGACAATGCCATTTCTTTTCTGCGTATGCTCCGCAGACAGGCTGTTCCGAGCAAACCAAGGACGAGTTCTGGTCCCTGCTTGATGAGAAGACAGCGGAAGTACCGTCACAAGATATGGTTGTTGTGGCAGGTGACCTTAATGGTCACGTCGGAGCAACAAAAGACGGCTACAACTGTCATGGTGGTTTTGGATATGGGTCGCGCAACGCCGATGGTGAGCGTATACTTGAGTATGCAGACTCACATGACCTCACCATCGTGAACACCAAATTTCGAAAGCGTGACTCCCACCTCATCTCGTTTTATAGCGGGAATGCTAAAACGCAGATTGACTATGTCCTTGTTAGGCGTCGCGACCAAGGCCTTGTCACAGACGCGAAGACCGTGCCGTATGAGACGGTTGCCACGCAACACCGTCCACTGATCTGCTCGATGAAGATCACACCTTCGAGGTGTAAACATGTCGAGCGATGTGGGTCGGCTAGAATCAAATGGTGGCGACTGAAAGAGAAGGAAGCGGCAGTTATTTCTCGCATTCGGTTGCCGACAGTGACAACTGTCGACGAAACCTGGAAGGGCGCTACCGATGCGATAACTCGGGCTGCACGCCTTGAACTCGGCACAACGAAGCCTGAACGACGCTGGGTCGACAAGCAGGCATGGCTGTGGACTAATGATGTCAGAGAGAAAGTCCGAGAAAAGAAACGGCTCTATCACGTGTTTATCGGTGATAAAACAGTCCATAATTGGCGGAACTATCGAGAAGCAAAGAAAGCGGCAAAGAAGGCAGTGGCCGCTGCTAAAGCCGCATACTACGCTAATGTCAGCAAAAAATTGGAAGCGCGCGATGGTGAGCGTTATATTTACCGACTCGCCAAAGCTCGCTGTCGCCAAGCAGAAGACATCGAGAAGTTCTTTGGCATTAACGACGAGAGCGGTCATCTTCTGATGGACCGTAAGAGGGCTGTGAAGCGATGGCACGACTACTTCGAGAAAATCTCGAATGTAGAATTTGAACATCCTGCTGTTCCTTTTGCATCACCTGTATACGGTCCCGTTCAGAAGATCACAGTGAGCGAAACTGAAGCAGCCCTGAGGAAGATGAAGTCAGGCAAAGCCACTGGTCCCGATGACCTGCCAGCTGACCTGTGGAAGTCGAAGGGCTGGTGCCCTGCTGACTGGCTGACTGCGTTTTTCAATCAGGTTGTTGCTGAGAAGAAAGTGCCTGAGGGTTGGCAGCAAAGCACGACCATCCCGATTTGGAAGAAGAAGGGCAGTCCTGCAGACTGCGCCAGTTACCGTCCAATTCGTCTTCTTTCGCACACCATGAAAATCTTTGAGCGAATTGTCGACGGACGTATCCGGGATGTCGTACAGCTTTCCACGAATCAGTGTGGTTTCGTATCTGGCTGTGGCACCGTTGATGCCATTCACGCCGTTCGTCTTCTGCTAGAGAAGCACCGCGAGAAACAGAAACCGGTGCATTTTGCCTTCCTAGACTTGGAGAAGGCCTTCGACCGCGTTCCCCGAGATGTTATATGGTACGCGTTGCGACAACATGGTATCCCTGAAGAGCTTATTGAGTGGGTGCGCATTCTATACTCTTGCCCAAGGAGTCGAGTGCGAGCGCCAGCGGGCACCTCGATGGAGTTTGCCATCTCTGTAGGGGTGCATCAGGGATCTGCGCTATCCCCACTGCTCTTCGTGGTCGTGATGGATGCAATCTCACGAGATCTCCAAATGGCGGCACCTTGGACGCTGCTGTATGCTGACGACGTCATGCTTGCATGTGAAGACAAAACCGAACTCGAGCGACAGGCACAGGCGTGGTGCGATCGTTTGGCATTGTTCGGTCTCAAGCTAAACGTCAAAAAGACGGAATACTTGACGACAGATGTGAATGAGCACGGATCTATTAAGATCGATGGTACTGAGCTCTCACGAGTGACATCTTTCAAGTATCTTGGGTCAACAGTCACGTCCGATGGCAGCTTAAAGATGGAGGTGAATGCGCGTGTGAGTGCAGCCTGGTCCAAATGGCGCTCGCTGACTGGGGTGCTTTGCGACAGGACAATACCTGAGCACCTCAAATCGAAGGTTTATAGAACAGTAGTCCGCCCAGTAGCGACGTACGGTGCTGAGTGCTGGCCCGTGACGAAGGAAGTTGAAAGCCGCCTCAGTGTAATGGAGACGAAGATGCTACGGTGGACGGCTGGAGTTACGCGTTTGGACCGCGTTCGTAACGACACCATACGACAGAGGTTCGGTTTCGCCCCGATATCCGAGAAGCTACGCGAAGCTCGTCTTCGATGGTACGGCCACGTCCTTCGCGCTAACGACGGCACCGTGTGTAAGATTGGCCTGAATCTTGTGGTCCCTGGAAAGCGGCCCAGAGGACGCCCGAAGCAACGTTGGCTAGATACGTTGCGCTTGGACTTAGAGATGGCTGGTGTGCACCCTGATCAAGCATTTGATCGAGAGAATTGGCGTCACCACACCAGAAGAGCGGACCCCGCCACCAAGCGGGACAGACGCTAATGAAAATGATGATGATGTTTTTAGATTTATGTGCATATGAACAGCATCTGCTTACCAAGCAAGATCATACGTCATTATACCACCGACATGCGCATTCCAAGGTGTGTACAGCGCAATCGGAAGAGGCGTCGGCTTTCGCGTACACCCTAGACCAGGTTATTGGTTCGGATTTTCGCCCAGGCAAAACCTAACCTTTCATTCCTCGGGGGGGGGGGGGGTCGATGAAATGGAACCAGACCTCTCTGAAAAGGATAAACTACCGACTTGGTTACCGGCAGGCCTCCGCGAGCCATTGTGTAGGCCAAACATGCCCTCAAATCGCCTCGACGACATCCGATAGATGTAGAATTCGTGGCGCACCCCAACAGGGTCGAGCAACTTTGTTGCTTATCCTTCATTATTGTAAAATTAGACAGTTCCGAACCGTTATAATCTGAAACTTATATCATTGCAAGTTGGCTTGTGAGAAGGCGCATGGTAGCGCAGTCCGAGGAGGCTGTTTCGTGCGCCCGATACCTAGTTTTTAGTTCGGGTCCCGCTCAGGCTAACCAAGCCTTCCAAGTCCCTGGGATGGATAAAATATTTACATGTTCATCGGCTGGCCACTGTCATGGTATAACGTTCTAAAAACCATTAAAGTACGCACGTAAATTACTCCCACTACCTGAATTTTCTACGGCCAGGGTGAAGCTGTCAGAAACGGAGGAGATGCGGGGTGGTCCCTGCTCTCGAGACCTGCACCGAGAAGGAAATCCATTGCACAGTGCGTAGCTAGTAGCCAGTAGGTCAGATGTTTTTCGTGGGTGGTCCGGCGGTAGTGATGCGCGGCGCAGGTGCTGCCAGCACACTGACCGCTGTGCCAACAGCTTCGGCGAGCTGCCCAGCGCTCCGGACGCTCCGGAGCGCTTTTGTATACTGGACGTCCGGCGCTCATGCATTGCCTTCTATCGATCGGCTTCCGAAACGTAAATGGATCGGTCATGCCACTACTGCTATGGGCGAACTCTCGTGCCTTCACTTTGAATTTCTCATAGAATTCTTCGCCTTGAAGTCCTAAACAGCCATTTGAAAGGGAGTCATGAGCCGTTGCCCTTCTGAGAAGCGTAGATTCTGCACCATTTTGAATCATGCTTTAGGAATTGTTTAAAACTGACCCGTAGAAGGCGACGTCCACGTTTGGCTTGACGCTGGAGGCTTATTCCCTGAATTCCGAGGTTGAAATGAACTGAATGACATAAACATCTTCTTAGCGAAAATTTTGGGACTTTTTCTTAGAAATTGACATTTTACGTTGGAGAACCGCATCTTGTGAATGGCTTTCCAGAGCACTATGCGTTTCTCTGTTCCATTCGCTTCTATTATAAACGATAAAGGGCAAAGGACGGCGTTTCTCTACCTTTTTTGGGATGGGCCATGCGTTCTACTTCTACGAAATGCGTGTAGGCAACATGAATGCGTATTTGGCCACACAATGACTTGAGGTGGCCAGCCGATGAACAGGCGTTGTCCTTCCCGGACAAGTCTGGTACCAATTCACCGATACCGAAAGGAAGGCATTGAAGGTTTGGTTGGCCTGGGCGGGAAATCCGAACTAGGAACCTGGTATCGGGTGCACACGACAGCCGGCACCTCCTCCGATTGCTCTTCACGCGCCCTTCGCTTCTCTGTACTGAAAAAATTAAGGTTGTCTCGCAGTATATTCCATGATCGACTGTCGTTGAATCTTGGCATCAAGGTTGTCTCGTAGCACAGTCTGAAAAGGCACCGGTTTTCGATTGTACTGCGAATCTCTACCCTCTACGCTCTACCCTTCCGAGAGCACCGTTAAATAGTCCGTGTAGGATAAAGGGCAGAGCGTGGCGTTAAAAGCTTCTTTTGGGATGCGCCACGCGTTTGGGATGTCCTGGAGGCAATCTGAATACGCACTTGGCCTCTACAATGACTTGCAGTAGCCAATCTATGGACACTTCAGTGTTTTGTCCTTTTCAAACAAGTTCAGTATCAATTGCCACTACACCTGAGGGAGGATCGGTTGTCTTGGGCAGGAAATCCGAACCAAAAGCCTGCAATCGGGTGATGCAGATGATTGCTGGCGCCACCTCCGATCGCTCAATAGTCTCTTCACGGCTTCAATTTCTTTATCGATCTCCCTTTAATGTAGAATGCATGGCCCATGGGTGTTTAACGGCAAACGTTTCCTTAGCATTATTTATCAAAGTGAAAGAGTTGGCGACGTTGTTCCTTCCTGATGATTCTGTCACTCTTATTCTTTCACTGTTTAGCGAATTTTTAGAGTTTTTTATCCTCTGAGAAGCCTCTGAAGACGACAAAACGGTTGAAGTGTAACGCCAGTGAACATTCCATCTAACAACCGTGGCACAGAATAGCTTGAAAACAAAAAATGAAAACGTTTTCCATTTGTTTTCTTCGAAATCTTGGGTTTGTTAAAAGGATAATACAACATTTAAATGTTATTGTACTCGTCTCTTGAAAAAAGTTACAAATTTTGGTTATTATTTGTATCACTCAAATCGAGCTAAGATCAAAGTCGAGCTGATCAAAGTCGAACTGAGATCAAAGTCGAGCACAGATCAAAGGAGAGCTGAGATCAAAGTCGAGCACAGATCAAAGGAGAGCTGAGATCAAAGTCGAGCTGAGATCAAGTGAAGCTAAGATCGAAGTCGAACTGAGGTCAAAGTCGAGCTAAGATCAAAGTCGAGCTAAGATCAAAGTCGAGCTGAGATCAAGGTCGAGCGAAGATTGTTCGCCTTTTTCTTTGTTCTTCCACTAACTCAAATTGGCTGTATTTTTAAAGAAATCAAACGAATCTGCGCGAAGACTGGGCAGTATGTAGCAAGCAGCAAAGCTCGTCTCCTCACGATGGCTTTTGGTGTAGCGGTATAAAGAATTTGAAAAATAATATAAACAAAAATATAATGTAATATAATCATTGCACACGAGGGCTAAACACGCATTCCAAGCACTTTCCATATTCCATATTAGAATTTTCCGCTGAGGAAGCGAATCAATGGCGACCATTGTCTTGTTCAGTACCAGCGAAACGCCTTGTGCTATCGCTTCTGCTCTAGTCATCGTCGTCGCATCCCAGCACTGATAGTGAGTCAGGCGACCTTTGAAAGGCGGCAGCCTGCCAGGCGCAAAGGTCACGCTGAAGGAACTGGTGCGCCTGCGATCCTGATTCAGCGAGGAAGCATACGCGGCTACGCCATGCCTTCCACTTTACAAGCCGTCCATGTGGAATGCATGGTGATCCTGTCCAGGTGCGACTTGGGCACTCACGGGATCTTCAACGACCATATTAGCTGGAACGCCTCCGGCTTCAAGCGAAAACCTTCCAGATCCCGAAAGCGGACAGTTTTGAGCTGTTCAGAGAGTGCTCAAGAGTAGTGACGAATGACAGAGTGAAAAGCTCCTTGTTCTGTGCTTTGTCATGTCGTTAGGACCGCTACTGGCTACAGGACCACACCTTTATCCTCAACGTTTCTGCTGCTATAGAGTCGTGCACCAGCGGCCTTTTTGTTCGTCCTCGTCGTATGCCATAGTAGCCCAGTGGGCCTTCACTACTCTATGGACACAGACAGCATAGACCTTTTCCTTCAGAACTTCTACAGAGAATGAGGCCAACGCATACGGTCGTCGACGCATTAGGGACTTGGTGCTGCTCTTCCCATAACCCGTGCGATATCTGCCTACTATGCGCTAGAAAAGTGGGATTTATCCTAGTCGGTGGGGACCATGTACACTCGAGACCATGATTGGCGGGTGCTGTTCGGTCGCCGCTCTGATTGGTTGTGGCTGGTTATCGCTCTGCCGCTTCTCGTTGCGACCCGATTAACAGCTACAACTAACGTACTGGCTGAGAGTTCGATGTCAGGTAGGCGTGAAATCGCTTCCAATCGTCGCGCAGCATAGCCAAATCCTCTATTGGAATTTTCTACTCTTTTTTTCTCTATTTTCGATAGCGCTCTCGTTAGTGTTCTTGAAGCTCCAGTGAAATATTTTTAAAAAATCCGGATTGGTGTCTGTTGTACTAACTGAAGCATTCCTTTTGTAACCTTTGTATATTTCGTTAGAAATCATTAGGTTTGTGAGATGACAGGAAAAGGAGTGTCATGAAGCTGCAGATTGGGAGAAAAAAGAAAGCAAGAAAATAGAGAAGAAACTGAAGACATTGTTGGGAACGTTTTTTAGTGCTTTACTTTTCTTCATTATTTTTTTCTGGGATCAAAGTGTTCCCTTCATGTTCGGGAAATCGCTCATAGTGGCTGGAATATTGTTCAAAAATGAAGACTTCACTGCCCGACAACTTGTTTACTTACCAACCTCGTAAACAATTAAACAAGTAAATATTTTTGAAATTGTATACTCGGAAAGCGCTTGAAGCTAACTACGTCCGAGTTCCGTCACCATGATTCCTAAATGATTCGCTAACAATAGAAGATTGCCTTCTCTTCTCATCTTCGAGCAGTGAACAAGCCCTTAGATGTACTTACTTACTTTGATACTTTGATGGTCCTTTTGTCTGCTGGATGTCTCTTCCAGACCGCTCGATCTCTGGCTGCTTGCATCCAGTGAGGCAGACTCCGCTCTCTGAAAGATCTTGAGAATGAGTCTGCCCATCGCGTTGGCGGCCGTCCCAGTAGTCTCTTATGGTCTCTCGGGAGCCATTCTGTGACACGGAGACTCCATCTATCGTCCTTTCGTCGAAGCAGGTGTCCGGCCCAGCGATATTTGGACTTCTTCATGTACTGCAGCGGGTCTGCTAATTGCGACTTCTCCCGTAGCTCCGAGCTTCGTAGGCCTTCTTGCCATTGCTGACGAAGGCTTGTTCTTAGAAGACATCTCTCCAGTGCACGATGCGTAGTTTGCATCGCTCTGGCGATTGTCTTGTTGTCGGGCCAGGTTTCCGTCGCGTAACACATCGCAGGCAGTACAAAGGCGTTGAATATCGAGGCCCTGAGGTCGGGATCCTTGACCTGATCGGTGACTTCGCGAATCGAACTGAAGGCTGCCCATGCTGCACGTCTCCTGCGGGCGATTTCAGGAGCGAGGTCGTTATCCATGTTCAGCTCTCTTCCCAGATAGATAGACGGCTTATATATACTCAGCTGTTTATTTATTCATTTTTCCGTATGGAAACCTATGCAAAACAGAAAGCAAACCAATAAAGGAACGTATAAAAAGCAGGAGTAAGTATGAAAAAACAACACGGTGAGGAATAGAAAGCGATAAATTCCTGAGACACGCCTGAAGATACCGGTCAACAACTCTTTTGCACCCGTACAGTGAGTTTGATAATGTGGTTTTTTGACAACTTCAAGAATTCCTTAGCAGCTTGCAGGTGAAGAGTGCTGATCTTGTATTGGTTTTTGTCCTAGGAGACTAGATCTTCTACCACCCACCCACTGTGCTAGAAGAAAATGAAGAATAATTTTCCTCAACGGGAAGGCCAACTATGTGAGCCATTTATCAACATGAAAATCACAATTAGATCGTTCCTTCTTCTAGTATACTAATGTATGCAGGAAAAATCCCTCCAATTTCATGCTTGAAGTCACAGGGCTGTTTAGTTTTCAGCACCAAATCACGCTGTCGCCAGAGCATAAGAAAATGAAATGCCTAATCCAGTTAGTGCCGATGCATGGCGACGAGGATATAAGGTTTTAGAACGGTCATTAAGAATCATAACGCTGGCTTTTCCCCTAATTCGTCGTTCCATCAACACTCTGAAAAAGGCCTTCGCCTTCTTCGGCCAGCTGGTTTCATCAGGGTGGCGGTGGTCGTGCAGGATTTCCACCTTGACGTCTCCACGCACAGACAGACGCACCTAAGAACCTCCCCAACGATGCTGCCACTCTCACCTGCCAATTTAGCCGGCTCGCACCGCTGGTAGCATCTTGTTGCTGCTGCCTGCACCATGGGGAACCGTGCTCGTCGGTCAAATGGGCTCCTTCGACGTCTGAAGTCCTTTTTCGTGCCGTTCGTACGTATCCGTCGACTCGAACGTCGGATGGATAGCAACGTCGGCTGCTGATATGATGATTTCCTTCGGACGTCGACTCACCACGGCCGCTTCGCTAGCCGTTTCTCTTGATCAAATATGCCGCCGAAGTGTCTGTCTCATCGACGATGCCCTACATGGTGGCTGTGACGACAACCAGCCATGGCCTTCTCATGACATGACGACGTGTTGGCTGTCATTCTTTCCCACGCACAAACACTAACCTCATGGGAAAATGGATTCTAACGGATGCCTGGCATTCTTCGCCCGATACAGTAACGTTATTGGTTCGATCGAAATCTCAATGAGGGTTGAAAGCCGCTCCGCCGCTAGCTTTGGGCTATTCTGATTTTGCGCCAGGTATTCCACTAATTTCAACAAATCGCTACCTCCATTATTGAGAGAACTGAGTGAGATAACCCTCAAGGATATTCTTGCCACTTGCGAATTTTTTCGTGTTACCAAAATCAGCGCCCCTTTTCTACCGTGGAATGATTTTAATCCTCCTTAGAAGTGGGATACAGATTCGGGAAAACACTGTAGAGGGATAGCCTGGAAAGGTTTCTAGAGAGCTCCAGCAATGTCTTCCTTAAAATCAGCTGTTACGAACTCTCTCCTGAATTGGAGCTGCCCGCTACACCTTCTCCTCTACCTCCTAAGGAGAAGCATTGGTGCGTCCACGTCCAGATCCGCCTCGAACTCCTATGGACTTCCGAGTCTCTGCCATGGAATCTTCTTTGATCTTTTTTCCGATCCCTGACAAGATTGGCATAGCCTATAGTTTCTCAAACTTGGACACACTTAAACGCGGAGAAGTGTACCCACCTTAAGATTTTTATTTTTAATATTTTTCTATATTTATATTGTTGTTATATATTCAATAGGGCGCGTGTGGCGCACTCGGAGGAGGCACGACTGTCGCGTGCACCCGATACCTGGTTCCTGGTTCGGATTTCCCGCACAGGCCAACTAAGCCTTCCATCCCTCCGGGGTTGGTGAATTGGTACCAGACTTGTCTGGGAAGATAAAGCGCTGACTTGCTTATCGGCTGGCCACTGCAAGTCATTGTATGACCAAATACGCATTCATGTCGCCTCCACGACATCCCGTAGAAGTAGAATGCGCTGGCGCATCCGAAAAGGAATTGAGTAACGCCGTCCTTTATCCTTATCCTTATCCTCTATATATTCAATACTGGTTCAGGTTTTCAAGGATAAAGAATAAAGGAAGGCGTTATTCAATCTCCATTGGGATGCGCCACGCATTCTACTTATATGGGATGTCGTGGAGGCGAGTTGAATGCGTATTTGTCCATACAGTGACTTGCGGTGGCCAGCCGATGAACAAGTCAACGCCCTATCCTTCCCAGACAAGTCTGGTACCAATTCACCGACCCCGGGGGATGAAGGCTTGGTTGGCCTGGGCGGAAAACCCGAACCAGGAACCTGGTATCGGGGCAGGCGACAGCCGGCGCCTCCTCCGACTGCGCTCCACGCGCCCACAGGTTCAGGTTTTACATTGCTAAAACGTACAACTACTGCAAGTTCAGTTAGGCTACCTCACGAATAAGATCAACGAAGTGACCGTGGAGTTCCTCAAAGTGACCTGTACAGGACTGTAGGGCGCTGTCTGGGAAGCACCGTAGTGCTTTCCAAATTTCCTGCGGACCTCTGGGTGGGCAGAAGACTGTAGCGCTTCAGTACGGGCTGATAATGCAAAACTGACGCTTGAAATACCCCTGTTGTGCTCAGAAATCATCCTACAAAAGGTTTGAAGCAACGTTCACTTTGTGTTCTTGAAAATCTTTACATTATTCTTTTTATTTTTCTCTCTTTTCCCTCACTCTGTTACACTTTTATAGTGCTTCAGATGTATGGGTGCTTCCTTAGCTGGGTGTTGCCGCTAAGGACTGTCTCAAAAAATTTATAAGAATCAAAAAAGAAAGTTATTAAGTAATTATTGTAACAAAACACAAATTTCATTGATAACTCTTGAAAATCTCAATTTTTTGCCAAACGTTCTTATTGATTCGTCCTCGCCTCCACGCCTCCTCTCCCAGCCATCACCTGGGGTACGTACTAGCTCAACGAGGTCCTTGAAATTCAGGGCCCGGCCCGGTATGGCTCTGCCAGTTGCGTGCTGGGAGGGTAGTAGTTCTAGGGTTCCGGCGGCAAATTCAGTAAATGAACTTTTTTGTGTCCAATTATTTAACGTCTGCCTATATTTTTTGGTTATCTCAGTGACGTCCTACATGAATGGCCCCTCCTATCCGTGAAAGCTCCATGCCATTCGTTTCTCTTTCCTTTCCTTAGCGGATATTAGCTATTTTATATTTTGGTTATGAAGCCAATCTTACGCGTATTCTGTTTTTCCCACCATGGTTGAGTATTGTTATTGGCAAGCACAATAAACAGTAAACAATAAACAATCATTGATAAAACGTGGGATTTTGGTAAATTCCTAACAGTTGCCACCAGAACAGGTTAGGTTCCAGAAATAGGTGCGAGTTCGAATCGCGGCTGAATCCAGACGTTCCTCCTCGTTATAATCACGTAGAAGAAAAGGCGCTGCATCATTTTGGCCAATTTGTCTGCGTCATTTTCGAGAAAGAATTCAATTCAAACACGATTCGTGGCGCTAATGCGCATCGCATCGATACACTACGAACTGGATCTGACCGTTGGTCACTTGCGATTAAAAATGGCATGTATTATAGCAATTGCCCTTAGGACTAGGCCACGGAAAAAGCCGGCGATAGCGGGTTGCAAGCTTCTGGGTTGGACGCTACTTTTTCTACTGATTTCAATCACTGGCGCTCCTCGTCCACCACATGCTTCTCTCAGATACCATCCCTTATTGAAGACCTCTCTAACTGTGATGCCTTGTGAAGAGACTTTTTTGTATTTCTAAAAAGCTAAGTGTTTCTGTTTTGTGAACATCTTCTTTTTGCAGTTGTTGTTGACCTCAGGAGTTGTCTTAGAAAACGTTAACCTCATGTTTCCCTTTCGGAAAGAACGAAGACTTCCGTAATGCTTTAGCAGGCCTTAAGATGCCATGTAGTACTAGCCTAAAATGAGAGCGTTCACATCTCTCCTCAATTTTCTCACATCGTTAGTGTTCCACACCAATCTGGTCTCTATTTCGTAACGGTTCAGACCTATGTACAGCTGACGTGAATGCCCGTAACGCTTTGTGCACGGCCATAGAATGGGCTGTGAATAAACGCTGAATAAATTTTGCAAAAATAAACACTCTCGGAAGCGCTTCAATAGAGACTGCAGTTACTGGATTCGTTCACGCATTTGTACTCCTTCACTATCTTCATGATTCACTGAATATTATCCATTTGATTCATCATCGTTTTTAGCTTTTCTATTTATTATTGTGATTACTTGTTTGCTTCAGTGAGCCACATTTCGTGCGGTCTAATTTTGGACGTGAGGAAATACCTATCATACCTAGGGATGAAAGGATAAAGGACGGCGTTACTCAATCCCTTTTGGGATGTGCCACGCATTCAACTTCTACGAGATGTCGTGGAGACGATTTGAATGCGTATTTAGCCAAACAATGACTTGCGGTGACCAGCCGATGAACAAGTCAGCGCTTTATCGTTCCCAGACAAGTCTGGTACCAATTCTCCGACCCCGGAGGGATGGAAGGCTTGGTTAGCCTGGGCAGGGCATCCGAACCAGGAACCTGGTATCGGGTGTAGGCGACAGTCGGCGCCTCCTCCGACTGCGCTACGCGCGCCCCTATCATGCCTACCATCCGAAAATCCAGCTTTGCAATTATCTGTGCATTTAATAGTTGCTAATAGTTTGTTATTAAACAACGCCCTTTATTCTTATCCTCAGTGGGAAGCGCCCCTAAGGAGAATCTTGTTCGAGCGGGCCCCCTTCTGCTCATCGTTCCGTAACTAAAGTCGTCTGATGGGTGGGTGGCCGCTGCTGGATGTTTGCACTTGTTTTTATCAGCACGGTATCAGCACTGTTGAGGTCGGCCAATTAATAGCTGCTATTGGATAACGGAACACCGCGGACGTCTTTGACCCTAGTACTGCTGCTCTTCCCACAATCTAGTTTGCACTTTTATTTTTATTTTTATATTAAATTTTGAAAACATTGGTTTTGTTATAAAGAATAAATGATAAAGGACGGCGTTACGCAATCCCTTTTGAAATGCGTCACGCATTCTACTTCTACGGGATGTCGTGGAGACGATTTGAATGCGTATTTGGCCATACCTACAATGACTTGCGGTGGCCAGCCGATGAACAAGTCGGCACTCTATCCTTCCAAGACAAGTCTGGTACCAATTCACCGACCCCTGAGGGATGGAAGGCTTGGTTGGCTTGGTGGGAAATCCGAAACGGGAACCTGGTATCGGGTGCACGCGACAGCCGGCGACTCCTCCGACTGCGCTACACGCCCCCGGTCTTGTTATATCAATGCATTATCTCTGAAAATGGCTGACACTTTGAACGGATGCTCACGTTGTTTTCCACTGAGTGTTCTTCGATGTATTGCTTGCTTTCTCTATAACTTAAGGTAGACTTGAAAAGAACAGGGACGGGAGACTGCGAAGGATGACCTCCAAGAGCGAAAAGAAAGAGAGCAGAGATTAAATATTATAAAAGGGGTTTCTAGCGAGAAGCCGTATTGCATTAAAGAATCGACTATGGTTCTAAATAACAGGTTTAGCGGGGAAAATTTATATTCTTTTCGAGCAGTTCGAAAGAAGATGAATGCACAGTATTCAGCCAACTCTCTCAAGCCTATTCAATATATTAAGTTGTCCCATAAGTCCCCACCGTTTTTTTTACAACGATTTACTGCAGATTTCCCCGGCGGTCTCCTGAATAGCGCTGCATAACTTTCGAAAGAGAATGATTTGCACTATCAGAACATGTATGTATTGCATTTCTTTTTTCATCATGAATTTTGTCAGTTTTAGGTCGTCAAAGTGAAAAGTCAAAAATTGACCATCTGCGCGGTCGCTTCTCTCCGCTTAGGTTTGGAATTTTTGCGCAGTTTTTTATAGCATTTAGAAGGCAATGTTCTGCGCTACAAGAAAGCATGTTGGTCCTATTCGCTCACTTGTCCTTTATTGATTTTTAGGTCATCAAATTGGGACGTACGACTTTTCCGTCCGAATTCTTACCGAAACTACTGCTCTGTGGTGGAACTATTTTGCTCATTGTTATACGCCTTTCGAAAGATAATGTCCTTCTCTCTCTATAGGAATTCACGTTGCGTTTATTGGCTCATACTGATTCCTGTCGAATATCAACAGAATTCCAAAAAGAGAACAATAATCTTCACCAACAACTCCTTCTCTCTGCTCAGTTGTTCATATTCGACAGAAATTACCATGAGCCAATAAACACAACACGAATTCTTATTGAACAAGACATTCTCTTTCGACCGACATATACTATCTAGGAAAAAGTCCCATCACAGAGCAGGAGCTGTCGGTAAAAATGAATCTTCTTCTTCGGACGTCCCAATTTGATGGCCTAAAAATCAGTGAAGGACAAGTGAACAAATTGGACCAGCAGGTTTTCCTGTAGTACAGAACGTTGCTTTCCAAACACCATGAAAAACTACGCAAAAAGTTCCAAACCCAAAGCGGAGAGAACAACTGCGAAAATGGCCACTTTTCACTTTAACGACCTAAAAATTGACAAAATTCAGGAAAAGAAAAAAGAAATGTTCTGATA
The DNA here is from genome assembly GCA_947359475.1 of Heligmosomoides polygyrus bakeri. Classification (NCBI taxonomy): domain Eukaryota; kingdom Metazoa; phylum Nematoda; class Chromadorea; order Rhabditida; family Heligmosomidae; genus Heligmosomoides; species Heligmosomoides polygyrus. The sequence continues at coordinate 5,544,846 of OX375868.1, forward strand.
GAGCAAATGATTCTCTTTCGAAAGCTGTATAGCGCTATGCAAGAGACTGCCAGCGAAATCAGCAATGAATCACTGAAAAAATGGCGGGAACTTATGGGACAACCTAATAGTTATGCTCTCGAGATTTTCTCGAATATTCGAGTGGTTTCGAATGCTTAGAATTCTCGAGTATTCTACAGTATTCTACATTGTACTTCGAATACAATCAAAACAGGTGTTTTTTTTGAATTTTCGAATACGAATATTCAAATTCGAACAAGAGTCAGCCGGATTCCTAATCGAATAGGTCGTTCGAGCACAACTGTAACTTCTAACGGCTCGTCTCTTTGTCCGTTACGCTTCGCCGATGGTAAAAACGCCTTTGACCCTTTTTCCTCACACTATTAGTGCGACCAGATCTGCTCCTGTTGACTTTTGCTGCTAATGCCCTTCACTCTTCACTTCATTAAAAGTCATTTTTGAGCTGTATGGTTCGGGATACTCATTTATTGTGCCCGTGGAAGCTGAATATATAATAAGACCCATTTGCGCGGCTTTTATCGCTAAATGGAGCTGTGGTGAATTTCTGCTACCGATTGTTCGTACCCCGTTCGTTTCTCATCGTCCCTGCCTCATATCTTCTCCATTTAATGTTTGAAGGAGAGCACGAGAAAAAAGTTAAGTTAGTTGGTTAGTTAAAGTTAGTGCTCACATTTTACATACTTTTGAATTTTCAGCTTTGGAGTTAAACATCCTTAACTTTAACCTTTAGTCTATAGTTTGAAACCGGCTGTCAAGCAACAAAAGAAAAGAAAACGACCGTAAAGAGGTGTGACTGTTCTGGAAAGGAATAGAGGCTGCAAAGCGAGACCTATAGGTCTTTAGTGAAACAGCATGAATGCAAAATGCAGGTAGCTCAGACTAGAGGAGACCATTTTAGGAGCAGAAATCTTTTTTCACTCATCAGCAAACTCTATGCGTTATGGAGGCTTGGCAGAATCAGTTGTTGTGTGGAAATTTGAATACATAAAATATACCCTAAATAATATGGCTTAGTCATCTATAAAACAAACGATGTGGTTTACTGACGCAACTGTGATGCAGAAGACTACCCCTAGCTTTATAGGAATTAATTCAAATAAAAAATATTTACCCTTAGGCAATAGACAAATATCTACGTAAGATCACTCTAATCGTATTTAATTTCATTTCCATTTCAATCATCGAATCCTGATTCATTTTTTACCCTCTTTAGCTCCAGAAAAAGATGAAGGATAAAGAAGACCGTTGATGGATCCCTTTTGGGATTCGCCATGCATTCCACTTCTATGGGATTGTAGGAGCAGTTTGAATGCGTTCTTGGCCTATACATGGACTTGCAGTGGTCAGACAATAAATAGATCAGTGTTTCATCATTTGCAGTGATTACCAAACCCCCGACCCTGGAGTATGGAACGCTTGGCTGGCCTGGGCGAGAAAGCCGAACAAGAACCTGATTCAGGCTGCAGACGACAGCGGCACCTCCCCCCCCCCCCCCCTCCGACTGCGCTACCTCTTTAGTACTGCCATCTAACATCTTCCTAAAATTCTGAAGGATACGCGCTACTATTGTCGAAGTCTTATGCTTTCATCAGGTCTCTCTCGGTGGCATTTGGTACTCGGTACATGACGAGAAGACGGGCAACATTGGAAGAGGAAGTGCCCCATCCAATCAGACCGCATTGAATTTTGAATTATTGCCATCCATAGAGCGCGTGTACAGTCGTTACCCTGATCGGCTGGCATGTGCTCGGTCAGTGCTCTGCTTGGCTATTATTGGCTGGCGCGCTCCCACCTACAATGCTGCTCACTTTCGCGACATCCCCCATTTTTCTCCATGATGGAGCGGACATGTAGCAAAAGTCAAGGATTGAGATTGGACGACTTGACGCTGGTGCTTTATCATGCTACGTGGCCCGGTCAATGTCCTAAACACTGTTCCTTGGCAGGACATCTTCCATGATTTGCTTAAAAGATTTGGGCTTTCAGTAGCCCGTCACACTTCACATGGTCCACTCATATGGCTGGTCTTTAATCTATTTTTTTTACTAGATCAGCTTTATATGCGGACAAAAAGTATTCAAATCATAGTTGAAGTCATCTATATAAGGCGACGAATACAATATGAAGACAGGGATGAGATCAGTTACTGCTGGTGTGGTTCACTCGAAGAGAGCGGCCGTTAAAGTCCGTTCCTTGGAGGGTGTTGACAGCATTCTCGGCTCCGGTGGCGTCCGCGAACTCGCAGAAGGCGAAGCCCTTCGGACGGCCGGTTTCGCGATCGGTGACGATTCGGACGTTGGTGAATTGGCCGGCTTGACTGAAGAGATTGCCGACGTCTTCTTCGGTGCACTCGTAGGGCAGGTTGCCGACGTACACGGAGTATCCGGACTGTTGTCGTCTATCCATTTCTGCTGATTTGTTGGAGACTTCAGGAGGCAACTGTCACGGAAAACTCTCAAACTTGGGTAATTAAACCATTTAATTGCTTTAGGAACTATAATAAATAAGCAGTAGATGTCGGAAAGGCCTCGCATCCCCCCCGATGCTTTTCACACGGGACTCCCAGCGCGATGTGCATGATGGCGGGGATTAGTCAAATACGCGTCTGACCCACGTCGTCGCAGGTGCGTCATTCACGCCGTTGTACTGTTCGAACCGCGCACGTTGTGTGGTCCCCAGTACTCTCACTGTTTACATAGTGATAAAACGAGTGATGCACTTCCCTGAAGAGAAAGAGCCCATGCCCATGGCTGAATTGTTGCTCGTCCACTTTCTAGTCTCTTTAGCAGAGCGCTCATTATATTGGGTTATTCAATAATTATTCTCGTTATTTCATATTTTTCAAAGTGAATTTATTTATGTTAAAACCAACGTTAATAACTGATATATTGTTCGGGAAGTTGGGAAAGTTCAGAGCCAAAGTAGCTTAAGGACAGAATTTTTTAAGCACAGTCTTTCAGTAGTGTAACACTTTTGCTAGTAATCTGTAAAGTGCATAGGTAAGATCAGCTGCAGCCAGGCTTAAGGCCTTGTAAAAGCCCAATCTAAAAGTATCCTTTGTGATTATGCACAGGGCTACCGTCATTTTATCAACTGTGAGTCATTTTATCGGGTTGTTCGAAATAATTAATGTCGTTTTTCATCACTAAACCTCGATCAGCCGTTTGAGAGTATTATTGGGTGAAGTTTGTTCGACATACGAGGTATTTAGATGCGACAGATCCAGAAAAAAAGGTGGTGGTGTCGCTATCTTAGTCAAATCAGTCTTAAATCCCTCGCTGGTTTATTGTGAAACCGTTACAGAAGGTTACGAAATCGCCTGCTGCGATATTATAGCAAAACCTTCTTCCTATCGCTTGATAGTAGTCTACAGATCGCCACGATGTAGCGCTGAGAAAAGTGATCAATTGTTCAAGTGCATAAGTGATATCACCACGTGTAGACACCCTTGTGTGTTGATGGGGGATTTTAACTTCCCCGGAATAAAGTGGTCTGGTACTCCTCTACCTTACTGTGCTCAGTCTAAGCAGTTTCTGGATATGCTTGCAAATCATTATTACCGTAATTTTGTTCACAATCACACAAGAGGAAAAAGTATTCTTGATTTAGTGCTTTGTAATGAAAATGGAGCTATAAAAAATGTAAAGGTAGGGGATCCTCTGGGAACTAGTGATCATGTTGGTATTACGTTCTGCCCAAAGACTTACATGGAGATTAGCCCCTTTGTCCTCAAAAAAGACTTCAGAAACGTTAACTACTCTCTAGTCGGAGACTACTTAGACAGTATTGATTGGCTAGGTTCCTTTCAGAGTTGTGTGAGTGTGAATGAAATGTACGAGCTGTTCATCTTTGTCTTGAGGCACAGTATTGAACTTTTTGTTCCGTGGAAGAAAGTTCCCACCATTATGAAAAACTTACCTGTTCACTTACATTCGGCATTCGCTAAAAAGTCGCAGGCATACAAAATAGCCGTGCACTCAAATCGTGCTGATGATTGGTGCGCTTACAGGAAATTGGTGGAGAAATTCGAAAAGAGCCTAACCAAATATAACTGTTCAGTAGAGAAGAAGTTAGTTAGCGCACATAGGAAATCTCTTCTTTATAAGTACATTAATTGCAGGATCAGGGCAAGAGCTAAGATCGATGCGCTTAAGAAAGACGACGGATCGTTAGCAATAACGGATTGCGAAAAGGCTGAAGTTCTTGCAAATGAATTTGGAAGGATATATGCAAAACAGGATCTCCCAATTCCTTGCGGGGAAAACGTTCGCAGTTTCGATGTCATGCAAGATTCAGTTTGGTTTCATAGAGACGAGATACTTCATCTCCTGCTCAAATGGCCGTCCAGCTTCTCGGTGACACCAGACGATGTTCCCTTTAGTTTTGTAAAGAAAATTGCTTCACATCTGGCCACTCCCCTAGAGTTTATTTTTAATAAGAGTTTTTTCCTTGCCGAAGTTCCGTTGAAATGGAAACATTCACTTGTAACTCCCGTGCCCAAAAAGGCGCCTTTTAATGTGGCTAGTAACTATAGAGCAATTAGTATTACTTCTATTTTTTGCCGACTTTTCGAAAAGATTTTAAAGAAGAGAATTTTGAGGCATCTGGATAAATTTCACATTATTCCTGAATGTCAACATGGATTTAGAAAAGGAAAATCCACCGTTAGTCAGATGCTTGAAACTTTGAATGATTGGACTTCAGCTCTAGACAATAAATACTCAGTGGATGCGGTCTACTTCGATTTCACAAAAGCCTTCGATAAGGTTTCTCATAATTTGCTTATCAAAAAACTTGACATAGTTGGAATTCACCCTAGAATTGTAGCTTGGATAAAGGATTTTTTGAGCGGTCGCACGTTCCAAGTACGAGTCAAGGATTCTCTTTCTAACATTAAACCTATATTCAGCGGTGTACCGCAAGGGGGTGTTTTATCCCCCATTCTCTTTAATATTTACACTTTCGATTTGCCCGCAAAGGTTGGTAGTGATGTCGTTTGTAAAATGTTTGCTGATGACGTAAAAGTATACAAAACAGTCGATTGTAATTTAGATGTAATGGCGATTCAACAAGCGGTTGATAATGTATATTCTTGGTCTTAACAATGGGGTTTACCAATCTCACTTGAAAAGACTAAAGTCCTTCACTTGGGTTCCAACAACTCTGAAGCGGATTACATGATAGGAAACCATATTCTGACGAAAGCTGCTGAGTTGAAGGACCTCGGATTTCTATTAAATCATAGGCTTTCTTTTGATATGCATTGTGAAAGTATTGCCTCAAAAGCTGAGCAAAGAGTGTTCCTACTCTTTAAGGCGTTGCGCAGCAGAGATCCTTGCGTATTGTTAAATGCTTATAAAATGTACGTTAGGCCTATTGTCGAGTATGGAACTTGCATATTTTATCCACACAAAAAGAATATAATACAAAGGTTAGAACAAGTTCAAAATAACTTTACAAGGAAGCTCTTAATTAGAGCTCTAGGTTTCACATACAAGAGCATTCCACGTGGTGCCATCAGAAACAAGATTCTCAACCTTGAACCTTTACTGAGAAGGAGGGTAAAAAATGATTATATAATGGTCCACAAGATTTTGCATGGGAACATTGGGCTGAAGCGTCCGGAATTCTTTGGTCTGGCGTCATCTAATACTAGAGGTGGGTCTTACAAACTTCACGTAAAAACGTCAAAAACGTCTCAACGTCGCAACTTCTTCACAGTTCGTGCAGGCCTGGAGTACGCTAGGTTGAACAAAAGAATTCATTTTCCTGACAATCTCAATAGTTTTAAAAAAGTTCTCGATAAACACTTGAAATGATTCCGTAGTAGTTCCTGAGTTAGTGTTGTAGCAATGCTCTCTGTTTCTTTTCTTTTTTTGTAGGTACGTTCTCTTCAATTGTGTTGTTTTGTATTCCGTTTTGTTTGCTGTTACGTATAGGATCACCGGTACTTCTCGGTTCTTTTATTACCTCACATGCGCTATGTGCATGTAATAAAGTTGAAAGTTGAAAGTTGAGAGAGCACAGGCCGAATAACCGCTAGGATGTGGCCCATCTAAGGGCCCGTGTCTCACATCTTGGAGTTCCTCTTCTTTACCAGTTCCACTCTGTTAGTTTAGGTGCGCTACACGGTCTGTCTCACTTTTCTTCGACCGCATTGAACCGGCTATCCAGAATGGAATTTGCAGTCGGTGATTTTGATCACCGACTGCAAAAATCCCCTTTATGCCTCACTGTGTCGTGTTCATAACTGCTTGTACCGACAGCTCCATTCGCTACGGCTATTCCGATGTCGAGCGCGGGTCTCCGGTACCAGTTTAGGGACTACAGGGGGTTTTCGGCGCTTCGAGAACAGCACTTGCAATGAGACAGCATCTCGTCAACGACCTATAGGTGCCCAACCGTTCTTTGAGAATGCACCGCGACTCCCAGTGGTCCTTTTCCTGTGATGAATCCCGTTTTCGCTTTTTGTCTGCTTTCTGAACGATGCTAAACTTCGGTAATTGATGCGAAACCGTGTTGTATTCCTTACCCATCAACCTCAATCTGCCAATCATCATTTGTTTTCATTCGATCAGGGGTTATTGGCGTCTTTCAGACGTGCAGCACGGTGGCTGGTACCCTCGGAGGCTGGGGTCAGCCGGTCTAAACCGGTCCGTTGGCGGTTTTTCCACTTCATCGGCACTTTTGATAGTATAATAAACGACGTTCGGAAAACGATGACGAGCGTGGAAGACGAAGTTATCGTTTCGTAATGGTTTCTGTTGAAACTGCCTTCCCTTCATCTGGCTTCTGAACTTTGCAGATTGTGGAGAAGCAAGATAGAGTCTTTTCGACACGCCTTCGGTTTATTACACCCACATCTTCATCTGCTTATAACTTTCCACTAGATTCCTGCATTGGCTGTCTAGTCCTTGTTATGAACCGGATCTACACTCACTCATGGTAGCGCAGTCAGTTAAGGCTCCGGTTGCCGTGTGCAGCCGATTCCAGGTTCTCGGCTCGGATTTCCCGCCTTAGCCTTCCATCCCTCCGAGGTCTGTAAATTGGTGTCAGACCTGTTTGGGAAGGGTAACCCACTGATTTATCTATCGTTTCACCACAGCAAGGCGTTATATAAGTTCAAAAAATTATATTTCTTTAATAAAATTTGCAAGTTCGATTACAAAAGTTCTAGTGTATCTGTAGCAATAGATACATAGATCAGGAGGCATCGTAGATGAAGGTGGGCGTTAGACAATCCCTTTGAGACATGCGCTATGCATTCCTCTTCCAGGGGAGGCAATGTGTGTTAAGACCTTTTATCATCCTTTGTCCCTTATATCTATCCATTTTTTTTATCAATCCATTAAGATTTTTATAATTGAACATGCGAATTTTGTTGGAGAAATTTGATTTTTTTTGAGTAGAATGTTAGTTTATTCTCTCTTACATAAATTTTCTAATTGTTTTTGCATTTTTTTGTAATATATTCGCCTGTTTGTCTTACGTGATTTCATTTCTAAGTGCTCATCTTGGTCTAATATCTGTTAATACAATTTTGGTTAAAACCGCTGTGGGGAGTTATTGCTATTGGAACAGATTTTTTCGTTCCTTGTTGATGTTCAGAATGTTTCCTAAGTGCTGTTGTGTTTAAAATACCCATCAAACAGTATTTTCATTCGTTTCTTCGTCTTGCTAGGTTTCACCGAACCACTTCGTAATTAAATAATGTACAATAATTACCGAGTTTCCCTTCTAGGCAATGGTAGACTTCATTTCACGTTCGGATTCCCTCTTCGCACGCCTCCGATTTCCCACTCATTTCGCATCTCCTATGTCGAGCCACACATACATTTCGTACTGGAGAAGCTATGTATTCAGTGTTATCGATTTTTCAGCCAATTATCGATTAGTAGTGTCTCTTCGTCACTACCGACGCAAGAGAACATGAACGTCCAGAATATACGCCCACAAGAGACACCACCGAAGGGACTGGTGCAGAAACGTCGTGAGCAGTTCAGTCACTCTTCGTCGACCGAGGTGTCAATTTTCGTTCCATTTTCGCCTTTAATTTTTTAAAAGAACCTTGTGTTTTACTTCGGTTTCGTTTTGCGTTCTTTACTTTTTGTACATTTTTATATGTTGCACTGAACTGAACCATCGGAGAGAGCCAATTTTTCAACACTTCTGATACTTTTATAAAGTGCTTCATCATCTTGATCGAGATCAACATTTACCACTATGTTTCGTCGTATCAGACATAGGGGCGCGTCGGAGGCGGCGCCGGATGTCGTCTGCACCTGATACCAGGTTCCTGGCTCGGATTTCCCGCCCAGGCCAACCAAGCCTTCCATCCCTCCGGGGTTGGTGAATTGGCACCAGACTTTCTGGGAAGGATAAAGCACTGACTTGTACATCGGCTGGCCACCGCAAGTCATTGCATGACCAAATACGCATTCAACTCGCCTTCACGACATCCCGTAGAAGTAGAATGCGTGGCGTCTCCCAAAGAGAATTGAATATGTCGTCCTTTATCCTTATCTGACATAGATCCCATTCTCATACTATAATAGAATAAAAAGTAGAAAATAAAACGTCAGTGCCCACTAAAGTGTAGAAAGCGCAAAATTTTCATTACGATAAGAAGGACTCGTGCCAACACCGATACCACGATGTGAACCTTAAAGCCTTGAAACATTAAGTAGCCACGTTGTCTTTCTGTCAAGAACTAACTTTCACGGCCAAAATTACCTCCATTACCTATAAGTTGTTTTTGAGAAAGTGAGGAGTCATGGATTTCCCCATTACTGTTCTAGGTAATAAATAGACGATTCCTTTCTGGAATGCGCCACGTAGTTTAAATCTACGGGATGTCGTCCAAACTGAGTGCGCATTTGCCCTATGCAGTGACTTGTGGTGACCAGCGGACCCGCCATGAAGCGGGACAAACGCTGAAGAAGAAGAAGAAGAAGAAGAAGAAGAAGAAGAAGAAGAAGAAGAAGAAGAAGTGACTTGTGGTGACCAGGCTTTGATCAGTTCAGTGTTCTACCTTTCAGAGGCAATTTTTGCACGCATTCACCGATTCCGGAGGTAAAATAGACCACATTGTCCTTCGCGGGACCCGAACCGAGAACCTCGATACGGATGAATGCGACAGCCGGCGCTTCGTCAGACTACACTACCGTCACGCGCATCACCTTCCGTTCACATTGAACACATTTAGCAGCGAGTTGCCCTTGAAATTTTAGGCCAAGCATCAGCAGCGATCATAGAACTTCATCGCTGTTAAATGGCGTGGAATCTTTCACTGGAAATTAGGTTTTTCATAGAATGAATAGCGGAATTTTGCACTTCTTGCTGGACGTAACGGCCACTAGCGGAAGCGGTCAAACGGCGATGGGTGTGGAGTGTTCTTAGGAATTTGTGTGGTTGTTAATGTGGTGTGATCTTGCAACCAAATGCTGTAAAAACGTCACGAATACATAATCACTAAAGTCGGAAGTGTTCCGATTTCGCAAGGATTATGCGTTCTGTTTCAGTGTCGTCCCTATCGATCTCGTTCAGTGCCGATTTCAGCCGTTATTCTGAGTGCTCAGCAGCCAGAGCCATCTTACATGGAAGAGAAGCAGTACGTTTCTTCATTTTTAGTTTTTTGTAAGTGGTCTGCTTGTTGTATTTTTGAAGGTTTTCCTGCTTTATTTTTGTTTTGGGCGCGTGTAGCGCAGCTGTAGGAAGTGCCGGCTGTCGCGTGTACTCCGAGTCCAGGTTGTTGGTTCGGATTTCCAGCCCAGGCCGTCCCACCAAGCCCTCCTCCGTTCGGGGTCGCTGGATCGGTTCAAGACTTTAACTGGAAGAATGAAACTGGCTTCTTTATCGGAAGGGCATTACAAATCACAGTATAGGCTAAATACACATTCAGGTTAACTGCTCGACATCCCGTAGAAGTACTAGAATGCGTGGCACATCCCAAAAGGGGTTGCTTAACGCCGTCCTTTATCCTGGTCGTTCTGCAGCACAATTGCAGTCTCCTTTTCTTGCGTCACTGTCCTAGGTCAACGTTCGCTTAAATAAACTCTCAGATTGAATGCTTGACATCTTGTATGTACGAGTTTTCGTTTTAAATGAATGAACCATGAGACCTGGAAGCCTGATCGCCAAACAAAACCTTATTTTGCCCCAAATAGGCAGCAGTTATTAAGAAAAACATGATGAACGCCCAACGTCACATCTATGCTTTAGGTATTTTCGCCTATTGGGTTTACGCTTCAATAGTAAACAAAGGTGAAAATTAAACTGAGCGATCTAAATATATAATTTTGACGTCGATTTGGACACTTCTAAGGTATCCTAAGACTTGCAATCAGATCGAACTCTTCCAAATTGCAACGAGCTTCTTCAACAGGGTGGTTCATAAGTCCCGCAACAAAACATAGGCGTATAAAAAATCTAAGAATGCACCAAATTTGGTACGCTTTTGAACAGCGTTTGCCCATGGATTGTAGATTATGGTGGAATAGTAATATTCATAAGGGACCACTCCTGGAATGATAGATAAGAGCCTTCAGATCGTGTGGGTTGCTTTGCAGCTCGCATAACAGCACCTCGTACGGAGTTTTGTTTCTTATTCATTCCAAAGAAGATATTGAACAATAGTTTTTCCAGGCTTTATAGAGCAGGACATTTTCTTTAAGATGATTAATAAACAAGGATTGAAAATCTAAAGATTCAGGAATTTCACAGCTAGTCTTTCGCAGGTGCAATATTTTGCAGATGGACTGAGAACCGCTACCACGTCCTTTTCTTTTGCTGTTAGAAGAATCGCTTTACCAGAATGCGCATTTTGTCTTTAAACAGCGCGATTGAGTCTTCAATATATGGTGTTATGTTTTTGTTCCCATCAAACGAACATTTTTATTGATTTTCACTCTTTTCACACAAAAAGCTAGGGTGTGAGGGGAGGGGACATTTTGAAAAATCGTGTGTGACAAAAACCTGCCATGCGTGGCCATTGTGTTTATATCAGCAGGTTTTCGCAAAGGTAGTATTAAAAAAACTGTTATTTTTACCCTTCTGGGATCGCTCAACTTTGAGAAGTTTTTCATCAAATCAGGCAGAGGCTGAATACCCATTTCGAACGACGCGCTCCAACTGCGCTTACAATTTTTCTTTCTACTTTCTTTTCCTCATAGCTGAGTCCTCGCCTTACTTGTGGGCTTGTAGAGCTTTTATTGTAGTTTTCTAGAAACTACATATTGTTTAGCAATAGATTACACACTCGGCTGAATATTGCATTTATTGTAGCTGGCGGCTGCATCGTGTATGATCAGAAAATTAATGGCGATCTTCTACTATAGTTCAGATCCGTTCATCTAATGTCCACTTTTGAGAAGCCTCTGAACTGCCTTATACAATACCATCATACCGTATGTTCAACAACGAACCTTCTGAAGTTTAGTCACATCGGAATGGGAGCGCTCCACCACGGGTCAGAGAAGAATATCCGGTAGTTTTACGTGAGAGCGCATTATTTTGTAATACGAGCAGCTACAACCATGATACTTTCCAGAAATATAGCAATAAGTATATGCTACATAACAGTTGGTATGCGGCGCTTTGCAATTGGAAAAGGACAACCAATAAGGTCGCCTAATTCTGTTGCAGGACCTATGGGCCACCCTATAGATTGAACTAGAGACTCTTCAGAAAGGTTAGAATAATTTTTGGTCTAAAATTTATGTACTAAAATTTTCCCGGACCAAAAATTATTCTAAATTATTCAGAAAGGTTAGAATAATTTTTGGTCCGGGAAAATTTTAGTACATATAACTTTCGTTGCCACGGATCTCCCTCGATAGAGAGCCTTCGGGCTCTCTTGTTAAGAGGGATCTCGGGCCGCTTGTCGCAGGGCCACGTGGCGCGTCCCCGGGTGGTGGATAGGGGAATTAAACGCGAACCAAATGCGACCGTGTACTGCCCAGAGACGCAGGTGGGATGCAGGGGATGGACTCCTTGCTCCTGCTGTGTCGGGTCGATGCGTTCCTTGTGCGTGGGAGCGGCATGTTCGTGCAGAGTGTGCGTGGATGTGTCCGTGACTGTGCGGATTGTAACTGTGTCGGCTCGGCCAAAAGCTTGCACTCGGTAGACTGGGAGTACATGTAAGGCGATTCGAGGCCGCCTTAAGTCTCGCCCCGTCCCTTCGGGCAGTCTGGCTGGCTGCCCGGAGTACCCCGCCCGCACGACAGAGCCTGACTAGCTACCCGTGTTGTATTCCAGTCAAACACAGCAGCACTAAAGGGCCTCATTCCCCTGACCCCGAAAGAGCCCCCATTTCTGCAGCGATGGGAAGGACGAGTACGGAGAGGCTGCTAAAATCTCAGGGCCTAACCAGGCTGCGCAAACTGAGAAGGACTAGGATGACGATCTGTACTTACAACGCCCGCACGCTTGCGTCGGAAGCATCCGTCGAGGACCTGATGATGCAAGCCAGGAAGATCAAGTACGACGTCATCGGACTGACCGAGACGAGAAGACACCACCCCCTACACGCCGCCTACGACTCCGGAGAAGAACTGTTCCTCGGAACATGCGACAGCAGGGGAGTAGGCGGCGTTGGTGTCCTCGTCAACACGCACTTGGCCATGAACATCGATTCGTACGAGTCTATGACAAGCCGAATCGGACGTCTGCGACTGAAGCGATGTGGCTCCGTGCCAGCCTTGACTGTGTTCGTCGCGTATGCCCCAACATCCGACTACGACGACGAAGACGTCGAGGCCTTCTACGTGGAGCTGGAGAAGTTCTATAAGGAAGATCACACCTTCTACAAGGTGATCGTCGGCGACTTCAACGCCAAGATCGGGACACGAAGGTCGCCGGAAGAACTTCCTATCGGAACCCACGGTTTGGAGTGGAACGAGCAAGGTGAAAGGCTGTCTGAGTTTATCATGTCGACCAAGACCATCCATGGAAACTCGCAGTTCCAGAAGCCTCCCTCCCTACGATGGACCTGGGAATCCCCCGGTGGCCAGTTCCACAACGAGATCGACCACATCATCTTCAATCGCAAGTATTGCCTGACCGATGTCTCCGTTGTCCCCAAGTTCTACACGGGATCGGACCACCGCCTCCTTCGCGCGAGGTTCCGCTTTTCGCGTCAAGGAGAGAAGGCCGCGAAGTTCAAGAAGAGGAGTCCCAGAACGACCATCAACTGGGATCTCTACACCTCTCTTGTCGGCCTTTGGGAAGATGCCGTCATGGACAACGTCGACGAGGAATACGATCGCTTCGTGCACCATCTCCACGATAGTGCCAAGGGAGCCGTGAGCTTGAAGACCACCAAGAGACGCCTGTCTCCGGAAACTCTCGAGCTGATACGCCAACGTGGAGCAGCACGAGCGATAGGCAACTATCAACTGACGTCCGAGCTTGCAAAGCTATGCAGAGCGGCGATAAAGGAAGATCTGAAGGAGAGAAGGGCGGAAGTGTTGGCTGAAGCAGCAGAGGCAGGGCTGAGCATCCGCAATGCCCGCCGGAACTTCGCCAACTTCGAGACCAAGATGACCGCTCTCCGACGTCCTGACGGAACCGTCACCTCTTCCAGAAGGACCATGGAGAAAGTCATCCACGACTTCTACTCCGATCTCTTCGATAGCCACGTCCACCTGCCCCTACGCCATCTTCCGCAGGATGGATACGTCATCCCCTCTGTTCTCCCTTCCGAGATCCGACACGCCATCTCGTCGGTGAAGAAACGTACAGCACCTGGTCCTGACAGGATCAGAGCTGAACACCTGAAGAACCTCCCGCCAGCGCTCATCAACACCTTGGCGCGGCTCTTCACACGCTACCTGTCCGAATGCAAGGTTCCATCTCAGTGGAAGACCAGCAAGACCGTCTTGCTGTACAAGAAGGGAGACGTGCACGACATTGGCAACTATCGCCCGATCTGCCTGCTGTCCGTAGTCTACAAGCTGTTCACTCGAGTCATCCTGAATAGGATTAGTAGAACGCTGGACGAAGGACAGCCATGCGAACAAGCAGGATTTCGGAGAGGATTCAGCACGATCGACCACATACACACCATTACGAAGCTCATCGAAGTGTCGCGAGAGTACAAGCTGCCGCTTTGCCTTACGTTCATTGACTTGAAGAAGGCATTCGACTCCGTCGAGACTGAAGCGGTCATGGAAGCCCTGCTCACCCAGGGCGTTCCTACTCAGTACATCAGAGTCCTTCGAGAGCTGTACAGTGGATTCACGACCAAGATCTCACCATTCTACAACGACGTCGTCATTGACGTGAAGAGAGGGGTTCGACAAGGGGATACCATATCCCCGAAGCTCTTCAGCGCCACCCTCGAAAACGTCATGCGCGAACTAGAATGGGATGACATGGGAGTGAAGGTCGACGGCCGGCAACTGCACCATCTTCGCTTCGCTGACGACATCGTGCTCATAACACCGAGCATCACTCAGGCGGAGCGAATGCTGGCCGACTTCGATCGTGTATGTGGAAGCGTTGGACTGCAGCTGAATCTTACGAAGACGATGTTCATGAAGAACGGATGGGTTTCTGATGCCCCATTCTCGCTCAACGGAACGAACATCTCCGAATGCTCCAGCTATGTGTATCTGGGTCGCGAAGTCAACATGGCCAACGACCTAGCACCAGAGCTGAGCAGGAGGAAACGAGCGGCTTGGGGAGCTTTCAAGAGCGTCGAAGAAGTTGTGAAGAAAACGAAGAACGTCCGACTCTGTGCCCACCTATTCGACTCCACTGTTCTTCCTGCCCTAACATACGCCTCAGAGACCTGGGCTATACGAAAGCAGGATGAACACGCGATCAGCGTCGCGCAGCGTGGAATCGAGAGGACGATGCTCGGAGTAACACGACTCACGCAAGTGAGAGAAGGCCTCCGGAGTTCCGAGCTTCGCCGACGTTCGAAGATCAGAGACGCTGTCGCATGGGCCAAGTCGTCGAAAATTAGGTGGGCCGGCCACGTAATGCGATTCGCAGACACCCGCTGGACGAGAGCCGTCACAGACTGGATTCCGCGGGATGTCAAAAGAACACCAGGACGCCCACCAACGCGTTGGTCGGACTTCTTCGTGAAAGCCCTGAACGACCGATATGACGCTCTTCGTGTCCCTCGAGCGAGGAGGATCCATTGGACCACTCTGGCACGCGACAGAGACGAATGGAGACGCTGCTGGCGCCCGCTCGAGCAAGTCGATGATCAACGGGACGACAGGTGATACAGGTGATAACTTTCGTTGAAGTTTTAATTCACATTCCAATAAGTCAACACATTGTTTAGCATTTTATGAAAATTTTAATTTTCGTTGAAAAATAGTGGTTTAAAGCCTGTTTCAAAAAGCAGAAAGGCGGCCATTTTTAGTGTCAGAAAAGAGATTGCGCCATGTCCTCTTCCAGAGCGTCGCAATTTTCATCCGATTAGTAGCAGAATTTCTGTTTGCATGGAGTTTTACACCTGATAACGACAGGACAAAAACAACTGCAAAGATCCCACAAATCCTCAATTTGACGACGCATGTAAGTGGCATTTACACTATCGATCGAATAAAAGTTGCCGCGAGCTTTTTGAGGACATGGTGTGATTTGATCTTTTAATACGCTATGTGCTTGATTCTTTGCTGTGATTCAGAACAAATTCTAATTTATAATTTTTTCTCTAATAGTGAAAAATTAATAAAATTGTTACACTTTTGAAGAGGTAAATTTAAAAAGGTAAAAAAGTTATAAAACAACATTTTCCTCAAACAAAAAATTATTCTATCGAGTAGTTTAACCTGCCTGAATGTAGTTTCGATTTGGATTAATTCGCTTCGATTCCAAGACTTGATTTGAAAAGTGTCCAGTTTGATTTAAAAAGTGTCGACTTGAAGGTAGTGTATTTAGGTGTACTAAAGAGTGTTTTGTTTTTCAGAAGTCCCACAAGAAAGGTACAAATCGATCGGATCCGCTATGATTTCCGAGCCCCGGCTGAGATTCTGCGTAGAAACCCCGGCGATCCTATAGGTGACGAGTGCTGTGAGACCACCACGACTACAGAACGTCTGAGTGACGGCGAGAAGCGGATGTTTCGAGTAGCCCGAGAAGTCGGCGACGATAAAGGTAGGATGGTTGAGTTGGTTCTCGCTGCCTTGTCTTCTGGCCATCTATTTCCTACTGAGGATTCCGCTGTGTCTGTAGGTTACTTCAGAAGGAGACCTACCTATAATTCTAAAATTAGACGCTAAAAACGTAACTCGAGCGGCTCCTCCATGTATGCTTACTAAGGAGCCAACTTATTCGGGGAATTCTATGCATTCGCCCTAAGGAGCCTTCCGAACTCGAACCGCTTCCAGAACGTCGCTTTACGCAACCTCTTACTCGGTCGGTAGCCCGAGCTGCGTCACACTCTGCTCCTCGTGGCTTCCCCATCGTCACCGTCAATGTCAGTGATCCGAAGTCGTCGAGAACACGGTCAACCAGCGAGTTCTCCCAGCACTCGGCCGTGATCCACGTGGGTTTCTGCAAAGTTCAAGAATCCTTCTGGCACGATCTCTGAGCTCTATTCCAGGTCCGAGACAAAGATCCAACCCGACCTACAGTGATTCCTGTGACGCGATCGTCGCCCGCGCCTTCCCACTGTTCGTCTTCTCCGGTGAAGACGTCACGACCGAGCAGTCGGCGAGCAGTACAAGTTGAGCAGTTCGACTCAAAGTCCGTCACGATTCCCGCTCCAACTGCAGCAAGCAGACATCCCCGACCAAGAGAAGAGAACATGTCCTCTCCCGCTCCGCTTCTGTGGACGCCGTTGAAACGACCTCCAGATGAGAGAGATTCGAGAAGGTGGCAAGAAATAGACGTCGAAAAAGAGATCTCAATTCGCGAACAGGAGCTGTACATCGCGAGGCAGACAATAAGAAAGGTTAGCAGCTTGAAAAACTTTGAGCGACTTCGGGAGCGTTCATATGAAGATGGTAGTTCAGAATCCGCTTCAATTCATGAATTTGTTTGAAATTAGAAATAATTTGTCAAAAACCCTACGACTAACCTTTTTTTACATTATTTTTACTGTTTTTAGAAACCTCTAGTGATCTTCTTACTTACCATAGGGTCCTGTTTTTAAAATATGGCGATTTTCTTTCGTTGAGGGAATCTGAATTCGGTAGTAGTTGTTAATGTCACCGCATGGGGTAGACCGGAGGGCACCAGTCAATCAACTCACCGGCGCAGGCTATCTGGCTGGGTGAAATGCAGGCCACATTAGCGACTAGCACTGTGAAGCACTCCTTTTATTTTTTATTGTATTTCTCTTATTTATTTTTATTTATTTTGGCACGTGTAGCGCAGTCGGAGAAGGCGCCGACAGTCGCGTGCACCCGATACCAGGTTCCAGGTTCGGATTTCCCGCCCAGGCCAACCAAGCCTTCCATCCCTCCGGGGTCGATGAATTGGTACCAGACTTGTCTGGGAAAGATGAAGCGCTGACTTGTGCATCGGCTGGCCACCGCAGTTGAATGGCGAAATACGCATTCAAATCTCCTCCACGACATCCCGTAGAAGTAGAATGCGTGGCGCATCCCAAAAGGGATTGAGTAACGCCGTCTTTTATCCTTTTATACTTATTTTATTTTATTATTTCCTTTTGGGAAATCTTGGGGAATGATTCTTAGCCCTCAATTTTTCATGCTACCATACGATGTAATAAAAAGTGCTATATATTGTAATTAATGTAATGTAATCAATGTAATTAGACGACTACGTGACCATTTTCCTAACATTGTAGCCTGTGATGCAGGATGAATCCTTTCCTATTGCTTATATAAAGAAAGAGCTAATCCACCTGTTCATCGCTCTATATCCCTGTCTGTCTGTCTTTATGTCTGTTTGTCTGCATGTCTGTTCGTTTGTTTGCATGTCTGTGTGTCTGAATGTCTGTCCATCCGGTTTCCAGAATGGCAAGATGGCCGAATCTCATCATTTTGATCAGCCTCGTTGTTCGTTTCTCAGTGTCATTTTTTTTCAACGTGGGAATAACGTTCATTATCGACCGCTTTAATCGATTTTTGCCGAGAAATGATCTCTTGAAGTAGGAACAGCAGGATTATTTTAGCCTGCGAACAAAAATTACAACTAGTGAAAACTCGAAGGACCAAGCGTTATCGATTAGATTTATCGATTTTTGTCTGGGATTGATATTCCGAGGCTGGAATCATTCCAATGTGTCGGCCGCTAAAAAGGCCGTACAACAGTTAGGCAATATCAAGTATCTCCATTCATTGTGGTGAAGTCTTAGCTGGTTAAAATTACATTGAATTATGCCAGCGACTCATTTTTTCTCATTTCACCCATCATCATCTCACAAAAGTCAAGGCATAATTTCATCGCCGAATTTTGGCGAAATTTGCGTCGAAAATACTGCAGTGAATTTGTCCGGATCATAGCACTTTTCAGCTCTCAATGGACTTGGCACGTCTAGAGCGAGACAAGCAACAACTCGAAATTGAGGCACAACTTCAACGGCAGAAATCGGAGGCTGAGCTGGCGAGCCGAGTGGCTGGTACCGACAAGAGATTGTTCTTCTCATTTCTCTTTTGCCAAGTCTCGAACAATCCCAGGCTCCATTGCTCTTTTAGCCTGCCGTCATCTCTTTCATCAAAAAGCGTTCCAGCTGCAACGCAGGCATCGAAAAAATCTATTTTGATGACGTATTTCCACCTATTCTTTAGTTCTCCTCTTGGACACGTCTCAAGTGCATATATGTTTGAGCTCGAGTTCAAGGACTAACTTAGTGGGTGTCTTCAGGACCCGGAACACGGCCGCTAGGTAAATCCTACCCCGATTTACCTCGACGGCCACTTAGCCGCCAATTTTCGGGAAACCTACCGGTAAGTCGTTCATGAATCCGGGCCCAGGCCTTTCGAGAATCTGCCCATACCACTTGGGTCGGATTCATGAAAGACGGCGGAGTGGCGTTCTATCCCCCGCCCTTTAAACAGAGGCGTGGCAAATGTCTGCGTCTCCACTATCTCGTAAGGCAGCCACTGGAATCTCGAACAAGCCCAGGGGATTGGGAGTGGGCGGTCCACGGGGACGAGGGGGTAGAACGCTCGACCCCCATGAACGGCTTACCTGCGGATAAGTGCAAGATTTACCCCCGCTCCCCACCTACGCACGATTCATCAACGCACGGCGGGGAAAACCCGAGGTAAGTGTCGGGGTAAGTGCTACCTTGTCAGCGCCTAGGGAAACATTTCCTTCAAGGCGAGGGTTTTGCTCCGCTGCCAATTTCTGACCCAATGCATCCCTCCGCTGCCCCCCCCCCCCCCCACCCCAGAGCTGGTAGCGGGCCAGCGGAGGGATGCATTGGGTCAGAAATTGGCAGTGAAGTAAAACCTTTGCTTTGGCCGTCATGAATCGGAAACAGAGGTAAGTTCAGGGAAAGTGGCGGGTAAGTGGCTGTCGAGGTAAATGAGGGTAGGATTTACCTCCGGCAGCGTTAATGTATCTGGCCCCTGGAGTGCTTTCTCCATAGGTTCCTTTGGATTTAGATTCGCTTTGCACCTACATTTCCACTTCTGCTTCGCATTTTTCTTGCCAGATCCATCCGTAAGCCCACCTGGATCCGGATTCATGAACGACTTACCTGAGGGCAAGTGCAAGATTTACCCCCACTCACCCACCACTTAAGTGCGATTCACCAACGCGCGGAGGGAAAGTGTCCGGGTAAATGCTACCTCGTCAGCGCGCAGGGAAACATTTACCCTCAAGCCGAGCGTTTTGCTCCGCTGCCAATTTCTGACCCATTGCATCCCACAACTGGTCCGTTACCAGTCGGAGCTGGCAGCAGGCCAGCGGAGGGATTCGTTAGATCAGAAATTGGCCGTGAAGCAAAACCCTCGCTTTGGCCGTCATGAATCAGAAACAGAGGTAAGTTCAGGGAAAATGGCGGGTAAGTGGCGTCGAGGTAAGAGGATTTACCTCCGGCCGCGTTCATGAATCCGGCCCCTGAACACCTAAATTTCATCAGCGACCAACTGTCGTTCCTGCGTTTTACCCACGGCCCACTGACTCTTCGCGAAAGGAGGGCAGAACTCACTGCTGTTCTATGGCACCACCCTTTAAGAGGCACACACGAGTGTAGAGGATTCCATTGGAGTCGCTGCACCTGAGCCTTCTTCGCCCCTAACAGCCTGGTTCACACTTCCTTGGATAGGTCGCTTCCGAGGTTTCTCTGCCTCCTTAATGGCTCCATGTCTGTGCTGGTCTCTGCTAGATCCTCTGTTCAGAGCTGACAAACTTAGTCCTCATAAGGTTCAGCTCCAGTGCGTTCTCTGAGGGAGCTCCCTGCCACACCTATATACATCCTTTCTAGAATAGTGATCATACTGAAGTATTTTCTAAAGGTTATGAGATAGTTGGGCGCGTGTAGCGTGGTCGGAGGAGGCGCCTGCTGTCGCGTGCACCCGATACCAGGTTCCTGGTTCGGATTTCCCGCCCAGGCCAACCAAGCCTTCCATCGGTGAATTGGTACAAGACTTGTCTAGGAAGGATTAAGCGCTGACTTCTTCATCGGCTGGCTACCGCAAGTCATTGTAAGGTCAAATACGCATTCAAGTCGCCTTCACGACACCCCGTAGAAGTAGAATGCGTGGCGCATCCCAAAAAGAGATTGAGTAACGCCGTCCTTTATCCTTTATGAAGTAGTTCTGAATCAAAGACACATTCGGCGCAGTGCAAGTTGCTTTAATCTCGCAGGCCGTCGAGTGTACCCAGATTTTTTCACGTGCAGGTGAAGCGATTCTTTCTCTACTGATTTTTTCTGCACTCGAAGAATTGCAGCCAGATGCGTGTAAGAGATGCGAAACGGTGAAGCGACCTTAAACGTGTCATCGCAAGCTCTTTTGTTGACCAAATACGCATTCAAAGTGTTGCCAGGATACCCTATGGAAGTAGGATGAATGTCTGGCGCGGTCCAAGCGACGTATTTCTGACGCCGATCTCTATCATTTTATCTCACATCATGAGCAAATTTTCAGATGCGATCACTCACCTTCGATGCAGCAGTGCAGAGCCAGAAAGTAAATCCGCCATGGAAAAATCGGTACGCTTCAACCTACCCTTAAAACAAGGAATTATCACGTTGTTCCTCTATTCCACTTGCAAGTTCGAACTTTCAGCAATGATTTCAGCTAGTGAGAAGCGATCTAATCTTCTTCAGTGATAGACACGTGAGACTAATGAGTATTCTAAGTTGGCCGCCATAGCTTCTTCTAACAGCTGATGAACTGCCATGGCACTGATGACAGCTGGCGATTATTCCAGAAACGTTCGCCTGTGATGGGGACGCCGACGAAGTTTGATCCAGCGGCCATCAAGCTGGAATGCGAGCGGATGATGGCGGTGCTGCGTCAGGAGCGGTCCAGCGAAGAAGAGCTCGCCGATGCCAGCGAAGTGGACCGGGAGATCGAACGGCTCAAACGCGAGGTTTGGCACAGCTCTTCGCGTAGTTCATTTTTTCCATCCGATCTCTTCAAAGCCTTCGTTATTTCTCTGTCCCAACTTCTGACCTTTGCTTTTGACTTTTGCCCTTTGTTTTTTATTGCTTTTTCACCTTAATTAGTCCTGTTCTGGCTGGTAGCACATCTCTTTCATTCCACCCGAATTCTGAGGAATTGCATCCAATGATGCAGGCGAGGATGAGTCAGTCGGAGGCCTTCCAGGCAGCCTCTCACAAGTTCCCAGTGATCTGACCATTTTTTAATAAAATGAATAGCATCTTGTATTTTACTTGAGGCGCATTTGTCGACTTTCTTAGAAATTTTATCGTGATCAGCATACAGTACTGGACACTTGCGTTTAACAAGCACAAGCGGCGCCAAAGAAGAGAAGCGGCGCAAAAGGGCGCCGCAGAGCGCCGTTTTCCGCTCGCCACGCGTCGCGCCGGATGCAAATCGCTTTAGGGCGCTTTAACCCATTCACGACATTGTCCGACGATGTCGTCGGACACTTCTTTTGCTGCGTGGGACAATGTCCGACGATGTCGTCGGACACCATCATAAAAATAGTTCATGGAAAATTATCTAGCATTAAATAGTAGAATATTAACCAATGAGTCCACTGATATCTACGGTCAAGACGATCCTTGGGAAACTTCATTCGTTACTGTTTTTCATATTTAACAAATAATACAAATAAAATAAGTCAAATAGTCAGCGCGCGGGAAAAATGCGCGCTGTCCCACGCGGCAGTCACCCGAAAATCGCGCGTGTCGTGAAAGGGTTAAGGCGATTTGCATCCGGCGCGACGCTTTAGGGCGTCCTCAACTTCTGGACGTTAGCCTGATGGAAGGAACCTACTCATGCGCTTGGACGAGCATGACCTAGTGTTTGGAGCAAACTGCCGGCATGGCGTGCTGTGAACAATGCATACAGGCCCGACAGAATCAATCGAGTGGACGCGTCCGCTCGCAGAGTAAGGTTAGGCTGATGGGCTGATGGAAGGAGCCTATCCATGCGTTTGGACGAGCATGGCCTACGGATTAGAACTAACTGCCGGCATGACCTGCTGTGAAAAATGCATATAGGCCCGACAGAATCAATCGAGTGGGCGCGACAACCTGTGGAACGAGCGACAGCTTGTAGAGCGAGTGTATGGGATGCTTTAACGGAAATTCCTAGCCTTCCTACTCAGGAATTGCTCATATCACATTTGGTTTTTGAAACAAACGCAGTGGTCTCTAAAGAGCACACCAAAAACAGTAGTGGTCACAAAATTGCTCCCCGAGGCACTGCACATTGTGAACTCGGAGCAATCGGCTCTGCTCAGACTTCAAATGTTCTGCTTGAGAGGCTATTCCTGGTCCAGTCGTTGCACATGTAGATTCCAGCTGCGTTCATATAGAATAGCGATTTTCCTAGCGGGACCTCAGCACAAGCTTTAAAAGAGTCGAAAAAGGCTACATTCGTTGGGTCTTTAACGTTCTATAGATTTTGCCCACTCGCTGCAAGAACAAAATAACGCAGTCTCCATTAAAAGTCCTTTCAAAACATCCAAACTGTTCATTGGAGATGATGCTGCGCTACATGTATACTCTCAACTCTAGCATGAGCACCCCATAAAATAGCAGAAATTACAGCGGGAATAGTTTTCCGTTGTTCTTCCAATCATGAGGCTTCCTAGGCGACTTGAAACTCGTTTCGTGGCTGAGCGACTTTCTCACTGGAGACGTGGTGGTGGCAGTGATAAATGTCAGCGACAATGAGCCATGCAGAAGTTTCTCAAAGGAAACGGGTTTGAATTGGAGAGCAAAAACACTTATTGAAGTGATGTGTGCTGAGTCGTCTGGACCTCCGCTTCCGTGAGAACAGCGCAGCCTTGCAAGGCTTCATTTCAATGCTATCTCTCTGTAGCTCTCTTCTGTATTGTCAGGACGTCTATTATATCAGTGTATTATTTCGAACTATAGCCATTCCTTTGCAAATGAGACAAATTCAGCAAATTTCTTAATCTCTTTATAACTCAGTTCCAACTCAATGGTGCTGTGGTTCGTCATTAAGGTGAATGACCTTGCTGCCGTCGATTAGCCAACTTCCTGATCCCATCCTCCCAAAACTGCTTAAGCCTGGTGCTGATCCACTGCTCGTTATGGTTGTCGAGGTCTGCTTGGATCCTTGTAGCCCTTCCGACCATAAAGTCCTGTAGGCTGAAGAAGTAGTGGTATTCGCATGGAGAGATGTCCGGCGAATACGGTGGGTGAGGCATGTGAACGTAGCCCAGTTGAGCAAGCTTATCCGTAGTCACTTTTGTCCAATGGAGTGCGGCGTTGTCGAAGAGGAGGACCCTCTTGAAGCGCTGCGACTGAAAAAGTTCGAATCGCAGATCCATCTCTTCTATTCATCGTCGTGCTTTTGGAAAACAGCTTCCAGTATATTGGTCCATGCGCGCAGACCAAAAAGCTCTGAAGGTGCTTCTCGCCGTGAACATCTCGCCGAACGAAGGACGGTGACAGGTCACCAGGCCTCATCCAGACTCGTTACTTGGCAGGGTTAAGGCAGAAGACGTACTTCTCATCTTGCGTGACTATTGAGTCCAGACTGCTCGGGGTTGGGAATTGGGCGACATTTGCGCGACACAGGTCGACTCGTCAGACTGGGGTTTCGGCATAAGACCGACTGGGGTTCTGGGATGCTTCTGAAAAGCGCGAAAGTGGTTACTTTTGAGGTGGCCTTCAGCAAGTAGCAAACAAACATACAAAGACGAGAAGCACGACTCCAGTCACGACATATATGGACACGGCTTGGAGATTCCCATTGCTTTTGGACACCCCAATATATGTACACCTCGAAGGACTATTTATATATTTATTTAGTCGCCAAATTTTATTCATATTGAGTTTTCTGGTTTGAAAAAGTTTAGCAGGAGATGACTAGTTTGTGTAAATCTCAAAGAAAGAAAATTAAATATCTTAGTCTACCGCGGTGGAACTGCTGATGGACCGTAAACGAAGCGCGACAAGACGACATATTAGGTGGCCCTTACGAATGCGCTTTCGCTCAACAGGTGAAACCCCTTTTTCTGAATACAGTACTCCTTTGTCTCGTTTCGTCATACAGACCTGATTGGAACTTGATGAGGTTTCACACAGTTTAAGCCACGGCAATTAAACACTTGCAAGGGGTACAATTTCTCTGAACCTCAGCTAGGAGCTCGCAGCATTCGTGAACATTGTTAAACTTCTGCAAATTAACTGCCAGTCTCGATAGAATAAAAGTAAGCTATAACCTTATTTCTGAGAGGAGAGCCCTGGAGACGGTGGAACCCGTCACTCTCGTCGAGGCGCGTTGATTTGAGTTCGATTTCGAGAACAGGGGACTATCTTCTTCCTCTGATGTCTACGCATAAAATTTGCTTGAATTGGACGTAGCATTTATTTCTTATAGAATTTGAATCTCCTCTGAATTTAATCTAACAATTCGCATCTAACAATTCCTGATTAGGACGGCTGGGAATTTTCGATAAAACTCCCAAAACGCTCGCTCTACAGGTTGTCGCGCCCACTCGATTGATTCTGTCGGGCCAATATGCACTGTTCAACTCTACTGAGATTTATTTGTCAAAAGATAGAGCTCGAGCTGGTGAGCTCAAATATGCGTTTATTTTCACAAATACTTCATTTGAAAAAGGTCATTTAAAAAGCCGCTTTGGAACGTTATTTAATCTCTTGACGGATGCGCCACGCATTCTACTTCTACGAGGTATTCCGTGTGATGCACTCTATACTCTATTCTGTATTTCCAAGGATGGTACTCTTTCCCCTGTTTGTTAGTGGTTGTTCTTTTCATCTGAGCACGCTCTTCCTCGAGTATTTTGAATACATAAATAAATAAATAGACAATTAAATAATTAAATGTCTGGCTTATTTGTGAATTCCGATGGTCAACCGATAAACAGTTTAGCATTTTGACCATTGTTGCCGAAATTGGTACTAACTGTCGATCGTAGAGGGCCGAAATGCTTGGACGACCTAAGCGCGACCAGAAAATCGATTCGATTCGTTGAGTAGACGAGAGCCGGCACCTGATCCAACTGCACTACATACTGCCTTTAACCAGGTGCTTTGCTTACAGCTTGTTTTCATGTCCAGAAATGGTAATAATAGCTGATTTTTAATACTGGGACCTTAGGAGTTCTACAATCAACTCTAAAGGGGTCTGTTGATCTTAACTTATTTATTTATTTGTTTATTCAGTTAGGGCGCGTGTAGCGCAGTCGGAGGAGGCGCGACTGTCGCGTGCACCCGATACCAGGTTCCTGGTTCGGATTTCCCGCCGAGGCCAACCAAGCCTTCCATCCCTCCGGGGTCGGTGAATTGGTACCAGACTTGTCTGGGAAGGATAGAGCGCTGACTTGTTCATCGGCTGGCCACCGCAAGTCATTGTTTGGCCGAATACGCATTCATGTCGCCTCCACGACATCCCGTAGAAGTAGAATGCGCTGGCGCATCCCAGAAGGGATTGAGTAACGCCGTCCTTCATCCTTCATCATCATCATCCTTATTCAGTTATTCATCCATTCACTCATTCATTGTGCGTATTGATCAGCTCAGAACACAGTGAATATAGGCAGAAATTAGAAGGATACAATTACATAGTACAACAAAATATCGATGAAAAACCAAACTGCTAAGGATCCTCCTGCAGATACCTGTCATTGAGGATTTTGCTATGCCTTATAGAATTTAGTTACCCATTTTTCGTACAGAATTTCAGGAAGTCGTTGCCTCATGTGTTTTGATCTTGAGGCCGGTCAAAGCCAAGGCTCGGAATGCGTTCCTCTCGCCGCGTCCATCTCGTTCTAAATCTCTTCAGTTTCACATTTCCGTCACTTTCTCTGGAATTTATTTAACGAGTACTTTTGCTTCTTACTACTACCAACGAACTTTAGAGTTTATTTAAGGAGATACTTTTCCAGAATATGAGTCATAATCATAAAATGCTACTCTTTCCTTTCTTGGAGGCACTCATTTAGCATTTTAAGGTTATGACTCATAGTTCGAAGAAACTCTTTTTCTAAATCTTTGCCGTTACCCGGTTCAGCAACGAAACCAAGTGTAACGACCAGAGCGCACCCTAGATTCCCCAAACTCTGCCTGCTATATTTTAAGTTTATCGCCGTTCTAGGCACAGGCGTTCTCAGAGGAATGTCTCGGTCTTGCGTCATCGGCTCTTTTTCGTTTCTTTTCCGAGAACGACTTCTCCGCATGTAATGAATTTGGTTGTTCTATGATAGTGACATGACGATGTGTGGCGGCGTCAGCCGCGTAACGATCAACCGACCGGCCGACCGGTTGTGGTGGAGAACACTGACCATCCATCCGGTCGCCGGTGACGCCCAGACTCAATGTGATGGCGCTCTCTTATCCACCTAAGTCCCATGATGTCCTTGGCATGTGCTTGTATTGGACTGTTTGGACTTTCGTTAGTTTTTTTTGGCTTCGAATTATCCTCATTTCGATTCTTATGCAGGACGGTGGACCACATCCGGAAATATTACTGGAGCGATGGATTTTACATAGTTCTTTCAGGCGTGGGGCGCGTGCAGCGCAGTCGGAGGAGGCGCGACTGTCGCGTGCACCCGATAGCAGGTTCCTGGTTCGGATTTCCCGCCCAGGCCAACCAAGCCTTCCATCCCTCCGGGGTCGGTGAATTGGTACCAGACTTGTCTGGGAAGGACAGAGCGCTGACTTGTTCATCGGCTGGCCACCGCAAGTCATTGTATGGCCAAATACGCATTCATGTCGCCTCCACGACATCCCGTAGAAGTAGAATGCGCTGGCGCATCCCAGAAGGGATTGAGTAACGCCGTCCTTTATCCTTTTTCCTTTATCTTTCAGGCGCAATACGGATATGGACGGTGTGCCCTTATGACTATAAATCTTTCGGATCTATCCTAGTGGGAAGGGGCAACCGTAAAGTGTCATTTGAGGATATTACCCCACACAACCATATTCCTAAATTTAAAGGAAGCCTGCGTACCATGGAGCAGCAGCTGAAGCTCTCGCAGAGACTTGAGCAAGTGATTAAAGGATAAAGGACGGTGCTACTCAATCCCTTTGGGATGCGCCATGCAATCTACTTCTACGGGATATCGTGGAGGCGATTTGAAGGAGTATTTGGCCATACAATGACTTGGGATGGCCAGCCGATGAACAAGTCAGTGCTTTATCCTTTCCAGACAAGTCTCGTAGCAATTCGCTGACCCCGGAGGGATGGAAGGCTTGGTTGGCCTGGGCGGGAAATCCGAACCAGGAACTTGGTATCGGGTGCACGCGACAGACGGCGCCTCCTCCGACTGAGCCACACGCACCCATAACTCCGCAGGTGATTAGAGATACAAATCACTATATCGGGGAGAGGGACCTGGGATTAGGATGGATCCAATTTTCCTGCTTTTTTTCATATTTGAGCTTACTACTCGAGCGCAATTCTAGTGTGGTGTGCCTCCGCTCGGAAAACGAAGTATTCTATCCTACGGCAACGGTATTTAAGAAAATTCTAAGCCTACAAGGTGCTGCACCCCTACTCTACCCGTATTGCTTCCTGTTTCAGCAGCTTCATAGGCTGCTCCCACTGAGAACGCACGTAACGCAGTCGGAGATGGCACCGCACTGGCTCTGGCTCCCACTTTAATCAAGGTTTTGGCTCAGGTCCGCCCAGGCCAACCAAGCCTTCCATCATTTGGCCTGGACGGACCCAGGGTCGGTGAATTGGAGAACGTTCCGGCTGTCACATGCGTCCGATACCAGGCTTCTGCTTCGGATTTACAACCGAAGACAACTGAGCCCTTCATCTCTCCAGGATCGATGAATTGGTGTCGGACTTGTTTGCGATAGATAAGATGATGTCTTGTCCACCTTCTTATCACACCAATGCATTGTATAGGCCAAATATGCATTCAAATCACCTCCATGTTGGAGGTTACAGCGTAAATGGCAGTGTCAGTCAATCCACTTTGGGATGAACTACGCATTCTACCTCTACATCTTGTCGAAGAGGCTATAGGAGTTTTGAAGCCGATGGACAAGTCAGCGCTTCCGCTTCCCAGTCAAGTCTCGTACCTATTCACCGACCCCGTAGGAGGGGAAGCTTGATTGGCCTGGGCGGGGAATCCGGACCAGGAACCTGCACGCAACAGCCGGTACCTCTTCCGACTTCGATACACGTGCCCAGAGTTACATAATGCAGCAATACCATGGTTTGTACAGGCTTTCTTGTCTTTCTTCTTCTTTTTATTACAAACACTGCAATTCAAATTTGATCTGATATACCGACAGCTAAATATTTACACCCATTTTGATTTTTCAATCACCACCACCAATTTTTTCTTCTAAAAAAGGATAAAGGATAAAGGACGGCGTTACTCAATCCCTTTTGGGATGCGCCAGCGCATTCTACTTCTACGGGATGTCGTGGAGGCGACATGAATGCGTATTTGGCCATATAATGACTTGCGGTGGCCAGCCGATGAACAAGTCAGCGCTTTATCCTTCCCAGACAAGTCTGGTACCAATTCACCGACCCCGGAGGGATGGAAGGCTTGGTTGGCCTGGGCGGGAAATCCGAACCAGGAACCTGGTAACGGATGCATGCGACAGTCGCGCCTCCTCCGACTGCGCTACACGCGCCCTTTTCTTCTTCTAATACTGATAATATTAATGCTTCTGCTGCTTCTACTTCTCCTTTTTTCTTCATTTTGTTTTCATGGATCCATAGATGGCAGCGCAGCTGTGTAGGAGAAAACGGCAAAATTTTCCGTGAGGTAATTTTAACAAGAGGCCTTCACGGGAAACAGAATCCTTCCGCCTCAAAGTGAGGATGTCTTGTGCTCGGCTCAAGTTTTCTGTGCTATATAGCTTACCTGTTAAAAAGATTATCCTTATTTCCGGTATTGTCCGTGTAGATTTTCGTACTAGCTAGCTTCGCTTTACCGGTACTTCTTCGTTCGCTACTGCATTGTGAACGATGCGACCGGCAAAGTGTATAATTAAAACCAGTTCTTTGGCACGCAAAGCAAGTCGTAAGTTCAACAAAAAACAGCAGATGGAGCACCCATAAGGGAATGGTGTGGAACGCCTTCTGGACTTTGTATTTCGTTTGCGACCGGGCATTGTTAAAGGATAAGAGGATAAAAGACGGCGTTACTCAACCCCCTTTGGGATACGCCAATTCTATTACTTCTACGGGATGTCGTCTAATGCGTATTTGACCTTACAATGGTTAGCAGTGGCCAGCCGATTGACACATCAGTGCTTTACCCTTCCCAGACAAGTCTGGTACCAATTCATCGACCCTGGAGGGGTGAAGGGCTCGGTTGGCCTGAGCGGGAAATCCGGACCAGGAACATGGTATCGGGTGCAGGCGACTATCGGCGCCTTCTCCGACTGCGCTCCACGCGCCCTGTTAAAGGATAAGAGGATAAAAGACGGCGTTACCCAATCCTTTTTGGGATGCGCCACGCACTCTACTTCTACGGAATGTCGGTGAATGCGTGTTTGGTCATCGAATCACTTTCGGTGGCCAGCCAAAGAACAAGTCGGCGCCTTATCTTCCCAGACAACTCTGATACCAATTCACCGACCCCGGAAGGATGGGAGGCTTGGTTGGCCTGGACGGGAAATCCAAACCAAGAGCCTGGTATTGGGTGAACGTGACAGCCGGTACCTCTTCCGACTGCGCTATATGCGCCCTCCAGGCATCGTTAGACTTTTATAATTACTAACTATGATAGTTCTAGGAATAAAGCACTGATATGTATATCGGCTTGTCGACTGTCTAGGACAACTGGTCAGACCGTCTCACATTGTCACGCACCCTACATAGAGTACTGTGCATGGAACGCTCTTAACAGGGATTGATTAGCCCCGATCTTTATCCTTCACCCTTCACGCTCAGCCTTGACACCGTGACGTCGTGCTGACAGCGGTGGACGCGATCGTGTTTTAGCTCTTCCATTAACACCGCTGACGATCAAATTCAACGAGAAACGTCCTTACTGGGTTTAGAAGAGAACGCTGTTGCTATCATCTATGTTTTCGATGTGCATCTACGTTCCACTTGACCGTTGCAATTCATTTTAAAAGATTTCAGTTCGTTCTCTGCTCCTTTTTCATCAAGTAAGTTTGGTGGCAACCCATATTATCGGTGCTTACTTACTTTATTATTATCTTTTTTGCAGACACATTTATTCGGTGGTTATCCAAGGTTGTAGTGGTGTAAACAGGATGTTGGGTACAGCAGTCGGTTGCCATTTCCAGCGTGTATTCCGGCTTAAGATTCTTGGTACGGATCCCTTCCATGGCTACCAAGTCTCTCATCCTTCCGTGGTTGGTGAACTAGCAACAAACTTGTCGGGGAAGATTAAAATTATTTTTTATTCATTGAATAATTACATCATTTTGTTTATTTTTATTTATTTACTTACATTATTTATTAGTTGCTTATTATTTATTACTTAAGTTGCTAACTTGTATAAGGGCTACCTAGGTCTACGTATAGGCAAGCTAGGCACTCAAATTGTCTCACCGACATCCCGTAGATGTATGATGCGTGGCGCATCCCAAAAGAGATTGATTTACGTCCACCTTTCTACCTTCTATTCTTTTCTCTGTGAAAATGTCAAAATTACTTATTTAAGGACTTTGAAATATCCGTTATAAATAAAGCATAGAAACAGTGCTGGCTCCCACTTTCATTTGAGCTAAAGTTAAGAGTCTCGCGACAGCGCAGCGCAAGGAAGCACCGGCTGTCGTGCGAACGCAAAACCAGCTGTTTTGGTTCGGATCCTGCCTAAGCCAGCGAAATCTTCTATCCGTCTTGGGTCGTTGAATCGGTACCACACTCGGCTGGAGAAGCTGACGCTCTGATTTCTCCATCGGGTGGCTACTGAAAGTTGTTGTATCGGCCAGACATTCAACTTCGTCATCCCGTAGAAGCATAATTGAACGCATGGCGCAACCTAGAGCAGATGATTAACGCCGTATTCTATCTATATTTTGGTGATGGAATCATTTTATAAATATAATAACCTGTCCACATTATTTTATTTTTATTGGTAAGATAATTATTCGCGTTTCATTCAGATGCAGCGCTGTCGGAGAAGGTGTCAGACGCGCGCTTCCCGAGTACAGGGTTTTGGTTCAGTTCCCGCCCTGTGAATCAAGCCTTCTGCACCTTCAAGGTTATTTTGTTGCTGCCAAACTTGCCTTAAAGAGGTGAAGCACTAATTTTTCTTTCGACTGACCACCGCAATTCATTGGGTATGCAAAATCTTTTGCATCCCTTAGATGTAGAATGCATGGCGCATCCCCAGGATCGTGTTTGACACTTGCTTGCTTGCAGTGTTTTAAGTACAGAGTACATCTAGCGTCGACTACATAGGTTTGCACGCCGCTCCGCACTTTTCCTCGACCGCAATTACCTTGTTGTGATTTAACGAGGACTTCGTTTACCCAGAGAGCATCGGTCTTACTTATACCTAACCACCTTCTGCCAATGAATTCCATGGAGTTGCGGGTTGATGTGCAGGTTTGGTCATCAACCCGCTATACTGTGGCGTGCGGCTGCTGCCGC
This sequence comes from Heligmosomoides polygyrus bakeri, assembly GCA_947359475.1. Classification (NCBI taxonomy): domain Eukaryota; kingdom Metazoa; phylum Nematoda; class Chromadorea; order Rhabditida; family Heligmosomidae; genus Heligmosomoides; species Heligmosomoides polygyrus. The sequence continues at coordinate 5,576,987 of OX375868.1, forward strand.
TGCGTCACTGATCGCGTCGGCGTCCACGTGGGTATCCGATCGATGGGCAAGCCGGTCGTGGGGCAGTGGTAATGACGTTGCATCATACGGAGAAGGTTGAGGGTTCGGTTCTCCTGCGTTGCTGCATTTTTGTACCACATCCTGTAGTCCCTTCTCTAGGCTGGGTTTTGCGCTCTAAGAGCGACTCGCCCTGGGCGACGAAAGCAGTTTCCACACGAGCAACTTGGATAGCACACACCCTGGAGTCCCTTCCCTGGCCTGGTTCTGCGCTCGAGGAGTGCAGAACCGAGCTGCGGACTCCCCTGGACGACGAAAAAGGCCTCCGATGACAACGGCTCGATAATGTAAGCAGGCGCTTACAGATGGCCACGGCAGCAGGTGGTTAGGTTTAATGGCTATCGAGAGCACCTCCCGCAACGTCGGCTTCCGGCATCCTGCTTTTGTCACTGCGAGTACATATAGTTTAGGAGAGATGGCTCCGCAGCAGTTCTCTATGGTCACGGCAGCAAGTGTTTAGGTTTAATGGCTATCGAGAGCATCTCCACACCGTCGGCTTCCGGCATCCTCCATTTGTCACTGCGAGTACATATAGTTTAGAAGAGATGGCTCCGCAGCAGTTCGATATGTTCCTGGTCTGATTTTCAAGAGCGGGTTTTGCGCCTGTACAGCAGCTTTTACCGTCCCTGTGTAGCCTGATTACTCCATACTTGATAAGTTTTCTTGCTTTACTTGATACTTGATAAGTTTTAAGTTTTTTTTCGACTCGTTCAGCTGCGAACAAACTATTCAATCAACATCTTCCACATCAGATAGGTGATTCAAGCGTCATCGGTTTTTAGCTATTTTAAGGCCACTAATACAGCACTCAGCGATGGCCCAGCAATTAGCCGCTGTCGCCGAATCGGACACGCATTGATAAGCGTTTCCTTCGGATGCGCCCGCGATCCAGTTCTTCTGTTCGGCGATAGCTAGCGATATGAATAAGTAGACACGCTGGATGTGATGGGAAAAGACAACAATGGCGCGTGACCAGTTGCTCCAGTTGTGTGGTCGTTTTTCCTGCAATTCGCGCGCCTGGTGTCTTCCTACTTGAGGAAGCGAGTGGCTAAGAGGTCATTCACCACACTTCACGCAGCGAAGACTCATAGTCGGCGTGGAGGAAAGGAGCACGGCTTCTCCAATGGTTTCGAATGACGTGAGTCGTTCAGCATTCCTACTTCGAAAACCATCCTGCTTCTAGATAGCTCATTAATGCCTCCGGACCATTTTTGGAATGTAAATGCTTGCAGAACATGACTCAAGTCTTTTTCTGTAGCCTTCGACTGCTTCTTACCGAGACCGAAGCTGTTATCTTTCTTTCGATCAATACCCGATCGTCCCTGCACCCCTGCTTACCGGGCAGGATGCTATGCCACTACACCACCGGCGCAGTTTTATCAGACGCAAGTGTTTTGATCACACCAAACATCGTTATAACAGCTTGGAGATCATTTCGAGGAAAAAAGCGACACGTGAAACGCCGCAGATGGCTCCTAGGCATAAATTCACCTAGTTACCATGTACTGAGCGCGTTTGCCTGGGAGGGACCTGAGCCAAAAACCTTGATTAAAGTGGAAGCCAGAGCCAGTGCGGTGCCTTCTCCGACTGCGTTACGTGTGTTCTCAGTGGGAGCAGCCTATGAAGCCGCTGAAAGAGGAAGCAATACGGGTACAGTAGGGGTGCAGTGCCTTGTAGGCTTAGAATTTTCTTAAATACCGTTGCCGTAGGATTGAATACTTCGTTTTCCTAGCGGAGGCACACCACACTAGAATTGCGCTCGAGTACTAAGCTCAAATATGAAATCATCATTTTCATTAGCGTCTGTCCCGCTTGGTGGCGGGGTCCGCTCTTCTGATGTGGTGACGCCAATTCTCCCGATCAAATACTTGATCAGGGTGCACACCAGCCATCTCTAAGTCCAAGCGCAACGTATCTAGCCAACGTTGCTTCGGGCGTCCTCTGGGCCGCTTTCCAGGGACCACAAGATTCAGGCCAATCTTACACACGGTGTCGTCCTTAGCGCGAAGGACGTGGCCGTACCATCGAAGACGAGCTTCGCGCAGCTTCTCGGATATCGGGGCGACACCGAACCTCTGTCGTATGGTGTCGTTACGAACGCGGTCCAAACGCGTAACTCCAGCCGTCCACCGTAGCATCTTCGTCTCCATTACACTGAGGCGGCTTTCAACTTCCTTCGTCACGGGCCAGCACTCAGCACCGTACGTCGCTACTGGGCGGACTACTGTTCTATAAACCTTCGATTTGAGGTGCTCAGGTATTGTCCTGTCGCAAAGCACCCCAGTCAGCGAGCGCCATTTGGACCAGGCTGCACTCACACGCGCATTCACCTCCATCTTTAAGCTGCCATCGGACGTGACTGTTGACCCAAGATACTTGAAAGATGTTACTCGTGAGAGCTCAGTACCATCGATCTTAATAGATCCGTGCTCATTCACATCCGTCGTCAAGTATTCCGTCTTTTTGACGTCTAGCTTGAGACCAAACAATGCCAAACGATCGCACCACGCCTGTGCCTGTCGCTCGAGTTCGGTTTTGTCTTCACATGCAAGCATGACGTCGTCAGCATACAGCGGCGTCCAAGGTGCCGCCATTTGGAGATCTCGTGAGATTGCATCCATCACGACCACGAAGAGCAGTGGGGATAGCGCAGATCCCTGATGCACCCCTACAGAGATGGCAAACTCCATCGAGGTGCCCGCTGGCGCTCGCACTCGACTCCTTGGGCAAGAGTATAGAATGCGCACCCACTCAATAAGCTCTTCAGGGATACCATGTTGTCGCAACGCGTACCATATAACATCTCGCGGAACGCGGTCGAAGGCCTTCTCCAAGTCCAGGAAGGCAAAATGCACCGGTTTCTGTTTCTCGCGGTGCTTCTCTAGCAGAAGGCGAACGGCGTGAATGGCATCAACGGTGCCACAGCCAGATACGAAACCACACTGATTCGTGGAAAGCTGTACGACATCCCGGATACGTCCGTCGACAATTCACTCAAAGATTTTCATGGTGTGCGAAAGAAGACGAATTGGATGGTAACTGGCGCAGTCTGCAGGACTGCCCTTCTTCTTCCAAATCGGGATGGTCGTGCTTTGCTGCCAACCCTCAGGCACTTTCTTCTCAGCAACAACCTGATTGAAAAACGCAGTCAGCCAGTCAGCAGGGCACCAGCCCTTCGACTTCCACAGGTCAGCTGGCAGGTCATCGGGACCAGTGGCTCTCCCTGACTTCATCTTCCCCAGGCTGCTTCAGTTTCGCTCACTGTGATCTTCTGGACGGGACCGTATACAGGTGATGCAAAAGGAACAGCAGGATGTTCAAATTCTACATTCGAGATTTCCTCGAAGTAGTCGTGCCATCGCTTCACAGCCCTCTTACGATCCATCAGAAGATGACCGCTCTCGTCGTTAATGCCAAAAAACTTCTCGATGTCTTCTGCTTGGCGACAGCGAGCTTTGGCGAGTCGGTAAATATAACGCTCACCATCGAGCGTTTCCAATTTTTTGCTGACATCAGCGTAGTATGCGGCTTTAGCAGCGGCCACTGCCTTCTTTGCCGCTTTCTTTGCTTCTCGATAGTTCCGCCAATTATGGACTGTTTTATCACCGATAAACACGTGATAGAGCCGTTTCTTTTCTCGGACTTTCTCTCTGACATCATCAGTCCACAGCCATGCCTGCTTGTCGACCCAGCGTCGTCCAGGCTTCGTTGTGCCGAGTTCAAGGCGTGCAGCCCGACTTATCGCATCGGTAACGTCCTTCCAGGTTTCGTCGACAGTTGTCACTGTCGGCAACCGAATGCGAGAAATAACAGCTGCTTCCTTCTCTTTCAGTCGCCACCATTTGATTCTAGCCGTCCCGCATCGCTCGACACGTTTACACCTCGGAGGTGTGATCTTCAGCGAGCAGATCAGTGGACGGCGTTGCGTGGCAACCGTCTCATACGGCACGGTCTTCGCGTCTGTGACAAGGCCTTGGTCGCGACGCCTAACAAGGACATAGTCAATTTGCGTTTTAGCATTCCCGCTATAAAACGAGATGAGGTGGGAGTCACGCTTTCGAAATTTGGTGTTCACGATGGTGAGGTCATGTGAGTCTGCATACTCAAGTATACGCTCACCATCGGCGTTGCGCGACCCATATCCAAAACCACCATGACAGTTGTAGCCGTCTTTCGTTGCTCCGACGTGACCATTAAGGTCACCTGCCACAACAACCATATCTTGTGACGGTACTTCCGCTGTCTTCTCATCAAGCAGGGACCAGAACTCCTCCTTGGTTTGCTCGAAACAGCCTGTCTGCGGAGCATACGCAGAAAAGAAATGGCATCGTCGCTCTTCTACGGCGACAACAATCTTCATCAAGCGGTCATCGAAACGTTCTACGCTTGCAATCGCGTCGCGGAAACGCTCGGAGACGATCACACCGACACCACTGGTGGTCCTGGGACTTCCACATAGAACGGCCTTGAAGCCACGTCCTATGTCCCTTGACTTGCTGCAGGAAGAACGGCCTTGAAGCCACGTCCTATGTCCCTTGACTTGCTGCAGGACCACCTCGTCTCCTGCACCGCACAGAAATCTATCTTTCTTCGCTCCAGTGCTTCTACCAACTCGCACGAGCGGCCCGTCAACGTACCCACATTCAACGTTGCTACGCGGGTCTTGCCTACGTTACGGGACTAGTAAGCTCAAATATGAAAAAAGCAGGAAAATTGGATCCATCCTAATCCCAGGTCCCTCTCTCCGATATAGTGATTTGTATCTCTAATCACCTGCGTGGTAATTGGTGCGCGTGGCTCAGTCGGAGGAGGCGCGACTGTCGTTTGCACCCGATACCAGGTTCCTGGTTCGGTTTTCCCGCCCAGGCCAACCAAGCCTTCCATCCCTCCGGGTTCAGGGAATTGGTCCCAGTCTCATCCGGGAAGGATAAAGCGCTGACTTGTTCAGCGGCTGGCCACCGCAAGTCACTGTATGGCCAAATACGCATTCATATCGCCTCCACGGCATCCCGTAGAAGTAGAATGCGCTGGCGCATCCCAGAAGGGATTGAGTAACGCCTTCCTTTATCCTTTATCCTTATCCTACCACGTACCCCCCTCTTTCCAGTGCATAGGTTTTGAAGAGGAGCGCTTTTATGATACTTGCGATTATTTTTGTTTCCGTTTTCTATTTTGTATTTTATTTCTAGTAATCTGCTTTGTAAAATGCATTCCTATTAAAGTGCATACATATCTTCCTCCACATATCTTCATTCCTATAAGAAGCACAACGCGTCCTAAGCGGCTCATGCTCATTCTGCGTTTCACTTGAATCATCTTTCATCTCGTCGAACTCGGCGTGCTCGAGCGAGTATCAGCAATGTCTCCATTCGTCCCTGTCGCGTGCCAGAATGCACCAGTTGATCCTCTTCTCTCGCGGGATACGAGGAGATTCATAGTATTCGTTCAGGGATTTCACGAAGAATTTGGCAAAACATTCAAGTTCAAACTTCTCTGCCAGCTTTCCATCCACCCAGATCCCCGTCCATTTTTCGCTCAGGTTACTACTCTTGGCATTGCTTGTTTTTGCCTTTTTGTTTTGATGTCTTTAGCTCTCACTTCGTGCCAAGCGTAGATGTATTTTGTTCCTTACAAAAATGAAGAAGGTTTTTTGGTTGACCCTTACAATTGTCAGTTCCGGCTGCATTTCCAACTAATCCCGTTCTAACCATAAATACGAAGTTAGGCGCTTCTTTACTTTTGATATGGGCCGTGCAGTGTACTTTTGGAAGGGACAATGGCTTACCTTGTCAGCCTATTCAAGGTTTTGTCTTTTCTCCCTTCACAGAAACCTTCAATAGCGGTTCTATGTATTTCTCGGACACATCCACTCCCTTTCAATTTTTATAAACTTTAAAATTTTGTTACAGAGTGGAAGGTGTGCTATTACTATAATCTAGTAGATTATAAGGTAGTAGCATATGTAATAAAGTATGGTAATTACTGTCTGGGCGCGTTATCGCAGTCGGAGGAGGCGCCGACTGTCGCCTGCACTCGATACCAGGTTCCTGGTTTGAATTTCCTGCCCAGGCTAACCAAGCCTTGCATCCGTAAATTGCTGTCAGACCTGTCTGGAAAGGAGAGAGCGATGAACTATCCATCGACTGGCTACTCCAAGTCATTGTATGGCCGAATACGCATTCAAAGCTCCTCCACGACTTCCCGAAGAAGTAGAATGCGAGGCGCATTCCAAAAGGGATTGAGTAACCGGTCCTTTATCATTAACCCTTTATTTACTGTCTAAGCTCGGTCAGATATCAGCTCGAACATAGCGTCCATGCCTTCCAATGCTGCTGAAAATTTTGAGACTTAATAAAAACGTAAAAATTAAATTTAGTTAGCAAAAACGTTTCTGTAGAACGAAGTTGTTCTACAGTCTAGCTCAATAGACCAAGACCATATGTGTTTGTGTTTTTGAAAGGTGCAGCGCCACGGTCCGTCTGTCATAATAAACGGTTGTGGTGCGGAACTGTGAGAGCGAAATGTGGAGATTCGCTCAAAAAGACCGCTGAATTTTGAACTGAATTCTATCGTCTCGCACCGGAAGCAGTATTCCCCAATTACGCATCCAAATTAACTAAACTATAGGCCCATGGGCGCCGTCGGAAGAGGCGCCGGCTCGCGTGCACCCGATACCACGTTCCTGGTTCGGGTTTCCCGCCAAGGCGAACCAAGCCTTCCATCCCGCCGGGGTCGGTGACTTGGTACCAGACTTGTTTGGGAAGGATAGAGCGCTGATTTGTTCATCGGATGAAACCATTGAATGGCCAAATACGCATTCAAATCGCCTCCACGATATCCCGTAGAAGTGGAATGCGTGGCACATCCCAAAAAGGATTGAGTAACGCCGTCCTTTATCCTTTATTATCCTGACAATGGTGTCATTTCAGAGAACCAGTACGGTTTCGTGAAAGGGAGGTCTGTAGAAACCTCTGCACTTAGTGCCTTAAATGACTGGTCTCGAGCAGTAGAGGGTAAGTGTCGCACAGATATGGTCTTCTTTGACTTTCGAAGACCTTTGGCAAGGTCCCGATATCCAAGCTACTCTTCAAAATGGAGATGGTAGGCATACCCTTCAGAATTATAAGATGGGTCAAGGATTTCCTCTCGGGAAGAACCTATCAAGTGCGTGTTAAAGATGAGTTCTCACCTTCATATCTTGCGTGCAGTGGCGTGCCACAAGGCGGAGTCCTATCGCCTCTGCTATTTGTTATATATATACGTCTGAGTTACCTACTGCCATTTCGCGTTTTGGTGTGGTATGCAAGATGTACGCAGACGACAGAAAGATTTACAAGTGTATCAAAGGGATGGATGATGTTAGTGATTCACAAGCAGCAATTGAGTATGTCGACCAATGGTCTAAACAGTGGGAGCTCCCATTGTCAGCGAAGAAGACCAAGTGCATGACAACTGGTCCGAAGGGTGAGACATCGGTTCCATACAAATTACAATCCACAAGTCTCATGCCTGTAGGGGAAGTTCGAGGCCAAGGTTTTTTGATTAATACTACCTGGACTTCAGCAGCTACTACAGAACACTTGCGGGGAAAGCAAGCTATACCATTTACACTCTGGTCAGGCTTCTCCGATCGGAGGATCCCCATGTATATTTACGGGTTTATAAATCTTACGTTCGACCGATATTGGAGTTTGGAATAACTGTTTGGAATCCATGCAAAAAGAAGGATATCGATTTCTTGGAAAGCATTCAGAACAGTTTTACCCGAAAGCTATATTTGAGATGTTATGATGTCAACTACATGCAGCTGCACAATGGACTAGAAAGTGCAAAACCACTTGACCTTCCAACGCTGGCTAGTAGAAGAAGAAAGGCTGATCTCACCATGATGTTCAAAGTTCTAACTCAGAGGCTCTCCATAAATCTACTTTCGTTTTCCGGTGCACCGTTGACTAGATCTATGAGAGGTAAACTACGGCTTAACGTCGCGGTTGCAAAGACAAAGATTAGGACAAACTTCTTTACCTATACGAACCTTAGCCAATTCACCACGTTACTAAGTGATGACAAAATGCCGTTGGGGTTGTCTGTCCAGGCCTTCCGTAAACTTATTGAGAAGTAACTGTTATTGTCAATTCTTAGTCTTTTTTCCTGGAACTTGTCCCTGATTGTACTGTTTTGGTTACATTTAGCAGACATCACTTTGCAGTTATTTGTTCACCCATACGTTACTGTGTAGTTATTTGTTTATGTTTTTTTCTGTTTCTTAATTTTACACGTGTGATCACATTCCAAGTCTTTAAATAGATGAATAAATAAATAAAATTGCTTCCACGATGTCCAGTAGAAGTAGATTGCATGGCGCATCCCAAAGCGAGACTGATTATAGCCGTCCTTTTCGAGGGCGCGTGTAGTGCAGTCGGAGGAGGCGCGACTGTCGCGTGCACCCGATACCAGGTTCCTGGTTCGGATTTCCCGCCAAGGCCAACCAAGCCTTCCATCCTTCCGGGGTCGGTGAATTGGTACCAGACTTGTCTGGGAAGGATAAAGCGCTGACTTGTTCATCGGCTGGCCACCGCAAGTCATTGTATGACCAAATACGCATTCATGTCGCCTCCACGACATCTCTTTTAAATAACGCCTCGAGATTAAAAGGCTTCGCTGACCTGGGTCAAAACCGATACAAAATTCGTTCCCTAGTCCGGACGAAATCCGCTTCTCCTAACGACTCAACATTCAATTCCACTTGTGTACAATTTCATAACTGGATTTTCCTAGGACTCGTTGAAACAGCGTTTGTTTCGAAATGCCACTGAAGACTTTGAGACCTGTCCTTTATGTTCAGCATGATTACTCTATGCAATAATTGCTGGGAATGTGCATACTGTATGTAGCTCTTCAACAGCTCGCTATTGCATCCAACTGTTCAATGGTCGACTAGAGACCAGGCGCCTGTAGATGCACACAAAAACTTGCAGCAGTCTGCTGACTAAATTTGTTCCACCTGATTGCATACCAGTTATGAAGGTGCTGCCTCTTAAAACCAGTACCTTTACTCTGTTGATCTATGTGCAAGGTGCGGCAAAATTACCCGTTGACTGAAAATTCAATGGCATTTTGGAATCAAACTTCGCAGCTCAAGTCTAACCATCAAACGTATCTACTACAAACGTGAAAATTAAAAGCATGCTAACAGTTTTCGAAACGATCGCCTTCAGCCTCCACACAATGCTTCAGACGTTCGACAAAGGCTTCGCATGTGGCATGCAGGTACGGCTCATCAATTTCGTCCCAGGATTTCAAAAGCGCTTCCTTAAGAAAGTCCAAATCTGGGTGCCTGCTAGGGCAGACTTTTTCTCTATGACGGCCCACACAGAATAATCCACTGGGTTAAGGTCCGGAGAACTGGGAGGGCCATTCGTCGTGTATGATGAAGTCACGCAGCTGCTCGGCACAGTAGTCCTGGACCACCTATGCTTTGTGTGCTGGAGCAGAATCTTGTTAAAGGCACCAGTAGGCTTCTCCGAAACAGAAATCGGCCTACGGCTTGAGAACCTTTCCAGGATATTCATGTAAACCGCTGCGTTGACTTTCACGCCAGCTTCGACGAAAACAAGTGGAGTTGTTCCTGAAGATGTGACTCCTCCCCAAACCATAATAGATTGAGGTTCATTCGCTCTTTCCTGAAGTCGTCCGTTTCGCCCCTCATTTTGGGAGTTAAAGGCTGGATTCAACGTAAAAATCTTTTGATTGCTAAAGACGAAGTCTCGAGCGCGTGCCACCGTGAATCGTTACAGCAACCTTTTTCGCATCTTTCCAATCTCCTCTTCTTCACAGTGTCCGTCAGGAGTTGGCATTTCTGCAGACGGTAAGGGAACTTCTTAAGCTTCCCCCTGACTATCCTCCTTATTGACCTTTCGTTTATTCCTACGTCTTTTGCCAACTGGCGCATCGAGCTCCTGGAGTTTCTCGTATTTTTTCTCTCACGAGTTTTACATCTTTCCGGTGGGTGTGCTATTACTATAATACATTAGATTATGAGATAGTAGTAAACCTAATGAAGTATATAAATTAGTGTCTGGGTGTATGTAGCGCAGTCGGAGGACATGCTGTCTGTCGTGTGCATCCGATACCAGGTTCTTGGTTCAAATTTCCCGCCCAGGCCAACCAAGCCTTCCATCCATCCGGGATCAGTAAATTGCTGCTGACAGGCCTGTCTGGAAAGGATAGAGCGCTGATTTATCCATCGGCTGGCTACCACAAGTCATTGTATGGCCAAATACGCATTCAACTCCACTACATCCCGTAGAAGTGGAATGCGTGGCGCATCCCAAAAGTGTGATCCACACCGTCCTTTTTCCTTATTTTATTATTTAATTTTGTTTCATACTTCATTCATAAATGTGTTTTTATATTTTTTCTATTGTAGTATATTAAATTATTTAGCCCACTTTGGCCTATTCCGGAATTTACGCTCCATAGATCTATCCCTGTGACAGCAGTGCCACGTCAGAAAATGTGTGGAATTCAAGAAATGCACCAAGAACCGTGACCAATTAGCTATGACTGCTCTTGATGGAGAGGAATTTAAACTGCCAAGGTCTCTTTCACTTTTTGCGTTATTCTTTCACTTTGAGATCGCTTTTTTAGTTAAAGAACGACCTTTGCCAAATGGGGTTACTTCTTGTGTTGCTTTAATCTCTTGTCTTCGATGACTACGTACAATTTCATCAAGCCTTACGCTGGACCGTTTCTATTTTCTATTTGAATACTGTATCAGGACTTTTCCAATTCGGAAATAGTTCCTAAAAGAGGGGAGTGTGATGTTGTAGACTCATTCGTATGGCGCTTCACGCATGAGCAGACATGCTGGCAACACAAAAATCTTCTGAAAATTATTCCATGGCACAAATAGCCGTGCTTAATAATGAGCCGTTGCTTAGGCGCAAAATGCAGAAGAACACTTCTGTTTCCAGTAGGAGCAGCATAGAGGAGGCTATATGCTTCAAGATATCCGATTAGCCGTGCTTCATTCCAGGTTGCATTCCATAACTTGTTTGTTTGATTCTCGAATCCAGTGCCTCATCAACAAATCTTAAATTCGAACTTCTTACCATTATAGCGGTTGCCATACATTGTTTCCCTCTATCTTTCATCAGCTCCTCTTACTATAACCTGCTCTTTCGCTTCTGAAGCGATCTTTAGTAACGAGACAGTCGTCTTCGCGGAATTTTTCACAGCCGTCTCTTTTTGTTGCTTGGAATCTATTCAATATTGGATCCGAAGCCAATTCGTCGATTTCGAATCCGCCATTTTTTCAAAGCCGGTTGTAAAATTTTTGCGAATAACGGCATTTTTGAAAACCTTCGAATCTTGGAATGATTCCGGTAAGAGTAGTATTAACAAGAATGTTTTTAGGATAACCCAAATAACTGTTTCATCTCCGGATCTCATTTCGGATATGATCCGACTCCGGATTCGAAATCCGAATATGATAGGACGCCAAGTTTCTGACCAAAATCAGTTTCCCTGAATTATCCAAAAATCCGACTTCTTCAAATCACCTCTATCTGAATCACCTTCAGATCCAGGATTTTCGAAAATTCCACGGTTCGTAAGATCCTTCCAATCAGGGTTTGGGAAAACTGACGAATCCGAATTATCCGAATCGACATCGGATGCAATGTCTAGAATTATCACTTGGAATCACATTTTCGGAGTCGTGCACGTCTTTGTCCAGGGGACCACTGCAGCGGTTTTTCTACGTTTCATCTGCTGTCCTGCACTCAAATTTTGACCTAGTGTGTTCTTTAGACTGAACTGTTATTAATGGCGAGGCCTGTCTTTAGTCGGAATAAATCTGCTACGCATATTGGCGAACACCTTGAACCAGCCTCGTATCAACAGAGTCGACAATTCCAAGAATCATGGAAAGTCGATTCTGGAGAATATTAACAATGCACAATAACTTACCGCGTTGAATTGAATTTAGTCTTTTTGTCGGAGCTGGCACCAGTTGCACCAGTTACAGTTTATGTTTGAGTCGTCGCGGGGCAGAACAAAATGTAAGCAAACGATGTCAACTAGCCAGTGGAGGATCCGCACTGAACTAGCACTTGATTATGCGGCCCTAACGTCGGTCTTTTCACAGTAGATGTCTTCAGAAATTTATGTCCCTCTATGCCGCGCGCTTCTTGCGGATTAGTTCAGAAACATACTTACATAACTTCAACAGAGAATTCACAGCGGAAGACTCAGATAACGCGGCTTATAGTCCTCGTTAGGCCTATGTCATACCATCGCTCTTTGCTAGCGAAGGCGATGGACAACTAACATAATTGGGGAAGGGACGGTATCAGACGTTGCGGAGGGGCAAACGCCTGTAGCAGTTGTCCGATCCACCGCTAGCGAAGCCTCGCTAGCGGGGTTTCATACTTTCGAGCGATACGGCATCGCTACCGATGCGACCGCGTCGCTGAGCTGAGCAGAGCGTCGGCCAGCATCGGTAGCGATGCTACGACGCAGCTGCACACAACGCTATTAACTGCGCGCCTATTCGCTAGCTTCACGCTAGCGAAGAGACTTCGCTCATCGCTCTGTTCGTCGCCTTCGATCGGGATGAGCGAAGGTATGACATAGCCCTTATACAATCGCTCACCCCGAGCGACGCCTAATGATATGCTCTCATATCGATCGGGCAGGGAGATGAGATCAATATGGGAGCTCATCATTAGGGCGTCGCTCGAGGTGAGCGGTGGTATAACAATGGCCTATCGCTCGCCATATCATTGATAGCCGCGTTATCAGGGATTTCGGCTGTAATTTTCTCTGTTGAATTGCTGTAAGTCGTTGATGAATCTGGCCCCAGAAGTAGGAAGTGGTCATCCACTTTCTCGAGAATGGTCCCAGCCGTTCCTCTTTCACAGCACTCGTTTACCGCGTTGCTCACCTATCTCATGTTCGCTTCTAAGTCCATCTTATGGTTAGTTGCTACCATGTTCTCGTTGTAACTCGTTTACCATTGTTCTACGACGCGTGGTAACGCAGTCGGAATAAGCGCCGGCTAACGGTAACGCTCCGAACCGAGGTTCTTACCTATAGTTGGGACCCCGTCCAAGACCACCAAGCCTTCCATCGTTCCGAAGTGGGTGAATTGGTTTCAAAGTTGCCAGAGAAAGATAGCGCAGGAGCGCGCTGCGGAAATGAGAATGCTCAGATGGGCATGTGGATGGACCCGTCAGGACAGAGTGCGGAATGAGGATGTTAGGCCCCGTTTGTACTTCCAATGCCCTGCGACGCGACGGCATGGAAAGTAGCCAAATCGATCCATCGCGTTGCTTAATCAATACGGCCACTATACGTGGCGTCGCGTCGCTTGGCGTCGAAGTATAAACGGAGCCTTAGGGCAGTGATGAAGACAGCTCCGATCCAGCTGAAGATGAGGGAGCAGCGCCTGAAGTGCTACAGTCACATTCTGAGAAGACCAGAGAGTCACCCCATAAGGTTGGCATTAGATTTTGAGACAAGGAAAGCGTCCGAGAGGAGCCTTGAAGAAAACGTGGAAGGACGTCATCAAGTGAGATCTCGCCGAAGTCGGCGCAACGGCAGACGATGCCACTGATAGGATGAGGTGGCGACGGATCACAAAAACAGCGGACCCTGAGACTGCGCGGGACTAAACGCTCAGGAGGAGAAGAAGTTACCAGAGAAAGATAGGGCATTGACCTGCTCAATCACTAGTTCGTGTTAGGGGCTTTTTTGTTAACAGAGCTGGCGCTCAGTTTGACGAACCAACAAAAAGTTTCACACACCTAATACCTGCCGAATGAGTATCTCTCGTGGCAGTCCTTCTATTTATAGCTGATTCAATAGCTATCACGTCTCCTTTGTGTTGTAAATTTTTCATTTTTAGTTCACCCTGAGGCTCTTCTAAGTATTTTGTTGGTTCGTTCTGCTACTCATGTTTTTATTTCATTTATTGCAGAAGTTGTGCGCCTTAAAGAAAGAAAACAGAGACAAAAACATACGCTGCAGTCTGAGTGTTTTTCAATTCTTTAGTTCTGAGCTTTTGTAGTTCTATGTATTATATAATAGTAATCATTGTCGCGATTTATGAGCACAGAGGAGAGGAGTATTTACTATGTTTGCTTCTCGTTTAAGGGCTCACGCGAAGCGGAGACCAAACCTCATTTCCCTTAAGTCTCCCTCTTATCCTTTCCGTTTATTTAGCCATATCAACTCATTATATAGGTTAATAATGGAACCTCATTGTCTAGGCCAAATATGCACATGGCCTCCACGACATCTCAAAGATGTAGAACGCATGGCCCATCCCATATATGTAGGGATTGATTAACGCCGACATTCATCCTCTATACTTTATTATTGTCTTCGCAATGATCGCCTGTTCTGTTCACAGCTCTGGTCTTTTCCCGTCAGTTGCAAGATAACCCTGTCGATATGTTCTCTTCCATTCGCGATTACTTCACAAGCAGAAACTCCAAAGGAAAATTGTTGGGATTAAGAAAAGGAGTGTCAGTTACCAGCTGTAGATGAGCATCTGGTTTTGCTCCCAAGTGGTTGTCTAGCTCATTTTGCAAATATTAGCGAAGTGTAGTGGGCCAAGGCAACATTAGGCCAGAATTTGTTAAGCTCTGACTTCAGTAGTGTAACTGCTGCCTGTAAACTCTGACGCTACTATCGGGGGCCGGATTCATCAACGACTAACCCACGTGTATAGGGGGTAGAGATATACTCGATGAAGTCTGCTTCTCTGACTCTTACCTTATCTTTACCTGACTCTTATCTTATCTCTTGCCCTTATACCCTGCATGCTCATGGGTTTAATTGTTGATGAATCCGGCCCCGGTTTACAGCAAGGCTTAAGCCCATGTAAAAACTTAATCTAAAAGTATGCTTAGGATTATGTACATGCCTACGGTTATTTCATCAACTACGAACCATTTGATCTGATTTCTATGACTACGCATTTGTTGGCCTTCTGTTTATCAGAACTCATCGCTTTCTTCAGACCATCTTTTGAGTGGAGTAACAAATTTCAAGCATCTTCAGGTAAGCGCCAAGAAGGACTCTGTCATGCGAGCAGAGCAACAGCTATCAGCGATCAAGGTATGTTGATTCGGTGACTATTTTTAGTTCACTTTCTTTGTGTTCTTCCAATGCTGCACTCCTGCAGTAACTGATTTGTTCGGACAGCTATTAATTGGAACCTGTTTCCCATGTTCTGTTTTCGTCTAATGCAAATTGCGATAGGGACTGAAGAGGGCTGATTCCTATATTGATTCAGCATTTTCTACAGGGTGTGGCGTCATAACGTCATAACCTCAGAATGGCCTCGATGTTGCATGCAAGTGCGGGGTGCAGCCGAAGAGCTGCGATCATCGGAAGTATTCTCGCTGGGCGTTCGCCAGCTGAAGCAATTAGATTCTTCGGGTACCCTACACCAACTGCTTACGATGGTTGGGCTAAGTTCATGCTTCTGAGGTCTCTGGGAACGGTTTCGCAAACCTGGCGAGGTAAACCAATCCGCGAGAACGCAGAGGAAATTGGCGTCAGCGTTGGCTGCGTTAGAACTATGTCTGCACGAGAAGGGCGAGTTCAAGTTGGCTGGAAACAGCGACAACGAGCGAGCAATGGTGGCGCAGTGGGTAAAGGGGCGGCGTAATCACATTAATCGCTGTTTCCAGCCGGTTTGAGCTCGCCCTCCTCGTGCAGGCATAGTTCTGACGCTGCCAACGGCCCAACTTCTGTCGTCCTTAACCCTGCGCAGAGTTGTATTGGGGTCGAGATATTTGCATTATGTTGTCTCCCAGAGAGAGGCGATTCTGCCCATATACAACACTTAGGCCATTCCGACCTACCGTTGAGATAGTTTCCTGGTAAGGCCCTATGTTATACTCCGGCGATGCTGTTGTCGGCGACGTCGGCGACAGTGTTGCACGGGCTGCTACGGACTGCGTAGCACCTACGGACTGCGTAGCACCCGCCCAACACTGTCGCCGACGTCGCCGACAACAGCGTCGCCGAATTATAACATAGGCCTAAGGACCCGTTTATACTTCCGACGCCGAGCGACGCGATAGCATGTATTGTGGCGAAATTGATCGATCCCGTCCCCGATCAATGTGGCCACAATACGTGGTGTCGCGTCGCTCGTCGTCGGAAGCGTAAACAGGCCATAAGTAGTTCTGACCCCCGAATAGCCTGGATTTGAATCCTCTGGGCTTCTTATTATGCTCGTAGCGTAGTCGAGGGATCATTAACAAGACGAAGCACCCTAACGTCACTTCTCTCCGCCCCGCTACTGAAGCGGCATTCACAAATGTGGACGGCGCTCTTTTAAAGAGAGCATGCGAGCGCTTCAGGCCAAGGATGAAGGTGGTCAATGCGGCTGGCGGAGGATGAATTGAGTAATTTTACTCGCGAGATACGCCTCTGATTGTATGTAAAAAATTTCTATTCTATTTGTGTTTTTGTGAATAAATTTGTTCAAAAAGAGAAATTTTAGTTTGTTCGGATTTAAACGCCGACCCTTTATAATGTGCGGGCGTCCCAAAAGGGATTAATTAACTCCGCCCTTTATTGTTCCATTATTTTCTCTTATACTCGGTCTTCACTGGCGATAGCTCTGAAAACTGGTCAGCTTGAATGTGTTCTCCTCTTTGTCTCGGACGACCGCACACTTTGCACTTTGCGACGACGTTGTCACCCTGAAAACATGACCTCTCCGTTTTCATCTGTTTTCTCGTTGATGTGGAATGAGAATTTGTCGGTAGAAATAGGTTTTATTTATTGGACCTCCCCTTAGATACTCCACACGCTTGCGTTTCTGTGCAATAGTGGGGCGCCCATCTTTGTTTTTGTAGGTTGCGCCACGAGTTTTCCTCCACCCATTCTGGATATCGTGGAGCTCTTCGTTGATTGGGGCACGAACAAAAGCCTGGAAGTGTTGTGGGCACTTGTGGGCACCTCCGATGTTTCTGCTGCGCTTCATTATACGCACAAAATCTCCACAGTAATCTGCGACTGTGACCCAGGAGCTCCAGCTATTGCTAGTGGAATGAGCAGTCCATTCGGTATTTATAGAGACGCTGAAACGGGAAATTTCCCGACGGGTGCGCAAATGAAATTAGCTGCGCGAAACATGCTGCGCAAACGTTTGCGGGTCTCGAATAGAAGTAATCATATTTAGCTCTGTTGAAGCCAGCCTTTTAATTTATATGACTAATTATAGAAAATTTGAATATATTACAATTAAACAAAAAAAATTCTGTATAAAAATCACATTGATGTTATACAGGGCGTCTCATAAAAATGTGTACACTGTTAGAAAGATGACAACTTTGCTCACAGTAAAAATGTTGAAAGAGTTAAGAGCTTAAGTGTAAGCTTAGGAAAATGGAAACTTGCTGACATATGAGTGGTATGGATTGCGCCATGCACTCGTCTAAGTTCTTAATTTTGCACTCGATTGATTGTGTTTCACTTGAATACTTGTTGTAATTCCTCCTTGAAAGGATCGTATTGATTTATTTGTGCTTTTTTCAAGGTGTAAAACCTAAAAGCCCACTGCAGCTTACTAAGAGGCGAGTCCTAAAAAATTCACGTACTGTTCGAAAGGTTCTAACATTGCTGCTAGTGAAGCTTTTGAAGACGTTTGAGACTCATATGAAAGCACAGATTTCTGTGACATGTAAATAGTCAAGATTGCGCCATGCCAAATACAAGAAACCTTGCATTTTAGACTCGGTTGATCAAGCAAGGGCTGAATGCTGGTTGCAATCTTGCTACTACATGGCTACTTCGGTTCCACTTCTCATTTGTATCAGCTGTCATCCCTTTGATCATCGAGTTGTCCTAGCAGGCGCCAGCAACGTCTCCGTTCGTCCCTGTAGCGTGCCAAAGTGCTCCAATGGATCCTTCTCGCTCGAGGGACACGTAGAGCGTCATTTCATTAGCTAATTATAGAAGAAACTGTTTTCGCCTGTATTCTACTCTTCGATAGCATTGTAAAAACCTAAACGACTTAATATGAAAAAAGAGTACCAGCCATTTAGGTGAAGCCTCGGTCTCATAGTTACAAGTTCATGCGTCATATCTTTTTATTTATTTCTAATCTTTTTGCTTGGAGATTCTTGTACAGGGTGTCTCAAAAAATGTATACACTGTTTGAAAGATGATAACTTTGCTCACAGTGAAGACACTAAAGAAGTTAAGAGCTCATATGAAAGCTTAAAAAATAGAAATTTTCCGACGTATGAGAGGCATGGTATACGCTATGCACTCGTCTGAAATTTAGCATTTTACACTCGATTGATTGTGTTTCGCTTGAACACTTATTGTAGTTTCTTCACAAAGTGGCCCTTTCGATTGATTTGTGATTTTTCATGGTTTAAGCTTAAGAGCACATCATGGTTTGCGGGAGATGCAGGGTGTCCTAAAAAATGCAGGTACTATTTGAAAGGTTCTAACACTGCTTTTAGCGAAGTTTTTGTAAATATTTTAGACAAATATAAAAGCACAGTGTAACGAGATTTCTGCGGCGTACAAACAGTGAAGATTGCGCCATGTATTCGTCTGAAACCTTGCATTTCAGACTCGAAAGATTGTGCATGGGCTGAATGCTTGTTACTATCTTGTTGCTACTCGGCCAGATTAACCTGTGTTGTGCTTTTTTTTAACGTTTTACGTCGCCCAGTAGCCGCATTTGTGCCGAATAACCTATCCATTCAGAATAAACGCTGCTTTATAAGCCCACATAATCCGTCTTGGAAAATGGGGCTTCTGCCCCCATTTAAATTGTATAACCAATAAAATCGCATTTTACGTGGCCATGGCGTAGTTTTCAAGTTTTAAACGTTAGAAGGAGCACAGCACAGGTTAACCTGGCCAAGTAGCAACAAGATTGTAACAAGCATTCAGCCCGTGCCAATCAATCGACTCTGAAATCCAAGGTTTCAGGCGGGGGTATGGCGCAATCTTAACTACTTGCACGCCTCAAAAATCTCGTTGCTCTGTGCCTTCATATGAATCGCAAACCTCTTCAAAAGCTTTACTAGCAACAATGTTAGAACCTCTAAAGAAGTGCCTGCATTTTTGGGATATCCTGCATTTTTCGCAAGGCGTAGTGTTTTTTAAAATTTTAAACTTAAAATGAAGCACAAATAATTCGAAATAGCCACTTTGTGAAGAAATGATCACAAGTATTCAAGCGAAACACAATCAATCGGGTGTAAAATGCTAAATGTAAGACAAGGCATGGCGCATTCCACACCACTCATACGTCTGAAAATTTCCATTTTTTAGCCTTTCATATGAGCCCTCAACCTCTTCGGCACCTCTACCTTGAGCAAAGCTATCGCCTTTCAGACAGTGTATACATTTTTTTTTGAGACAGCCTGTATAAGGAGTTTGTTATTTTATTCACCGGTTCGGGAAACCCTACTGGAAAAGTGATTTTTCTGTGAGAACTTCTGATTCTAGACAGTCGCCATACTTGTTTTCTCGTTTGCGCGCTGTTCTAGTCCCACCCGCTCCTCAACAGCTCGTCTGTCTGATGAAGCGCTCCTGCTACATAGTGACTGCTGTTAGCCATACTTCAGTAAATCTTTGGTTAAGCCACGTCTCTGCACTTATGTCCGTTACCCTACCAACGTATACAGAACATTTCAGCGTTCACCTTCGCAAAGTATCGCTTCGACTTCGGGCGAAGAGGACAGCGACAGCTCACAGGTGGGCACCTTATCGTTTCGATACCGTAGCTCTAGATCTGAGTGATCGGAAATGAAATTCTCCGCACAGAACATGTCGCCGTGTGCATGTGCAGGCCCAGTAAATCTTCTCTGTGCCCTTTGTACCAGTTTCTGCCGCCGCACATTCCACTGCATTCCGCTTATTACAGCAAAATCAATGCAGTAATTGGACGAGTACCGTCGACACTGTTGCTGTTTACACCGGTACTTCTCGCCGGTGTTTCCATCTGCGAAAAATTTCAGTAATGTGCGGCTCGGCCTTGCGGTAACCGTTTTCCTAAAAGGCAAATTAGGACATACCGATGAGCGGCAGCTGCACGGCGTATCCTGATTTATTTCATGAATTTTTCCCTCAAGGTCAGGAAAAGACACAGAAGAATATTGTGTTTTTTTTCGATTAACTTCTCCATTATGAGCACGACTTTCCTTGAACCATCGAGATGTGCATGTTATCCTTCAGTACGCGCCATGCTCTCAACGTTCGCGAATTTTCCTGCAGCTTAGTGGCAGGTGCTAGGTACTGCCTTACACATGAGTAACGCTTTTTACAGCACTGTGGTATTGGTGCCATAAACCGTTCATTGTCGATTTTCTTCGCTTTCTTTCTTTGTCAGGCAACTTTGCTCCAACCGAACCAAATCTTGTAGCAAAATCCGTGGTATTCTGAAAAAACATAAGCGCTATATGAATCGCCTACCACTGCTGCTAGCAAGTAAAGGTTTTGCGGATGTTAAGGGCTCACCCAAAGGTTTAGTGCACTATCAAGTGCTACATTTTAAAAAGAAGAGTAATGTGGATAATTATTAACATGAATGTAACAAGGGCGCGTGTAGCGCAGTCGCAGGAGGCGCCGACTTTCGTCTGCACCCGATACCAGGTTCTTGGTTCGGATTTCTCGCCCAGGCTAACGAAGCCTTCCATCCCTCCGGGGTCGGTGAATTGGTACCAGACTTGTCTGGGAAGGATAGAGCGCTGAATTGTTCATCGGCTGGCCACCGCAAGTCATTGTATGGCCAAATACGCATTCAAATCGCCTCCACGACATCCCGTAGAAGTGGAATGCGTGGCGCATCCTAAAAGGGATTGAGTAACGCCGTCCTTTATCCTTTATCCCTCAACAAGAGTTCGGCCCAAGCAAACCAATCGATTCTGAAATGTATGGTTTCAGACGAGTGCATGGCGCAATCATGACCATTCGTACATCACAGAGTTTTGTTATTCCTTGCTTTTTCATACGAGTTTCGAACATCTTCTAAAGCTTGACAAGCAGTACCTGCATTTTTAAGGTGCCCAGCATTTTATCGCATCCTGTAGTGTGGTTTCAAGTTTTCAACTTTAAAAGAAGCACAACGCAGTCACTTTTTGGAGAAATCATGACAAGTGCTTAAGCGAAACGCAAGCAGTCGAGTGAAAAATCGAAGAATTCAAACGAGTGCGTGGCCCTTTTCCGACCGTTCATATGCCGGAAAATTTCCATTTTCTTTCGCTTTTATAAGAGCTCTTAACATCTCCTGTACCTGCAGTGTCAGCAAAGTTATAAGCTTTCAAACTGTGCCTACATTTTTTGGGACACCCTGTACTGTATTTGCACTATGTATTAGCGGTAAGTCGAATTTGGTCGCGCTTTCACGTGCGAGTCGTCGTGCTGTGCAGGGAAACCCCGTTGCAAATTCTATTTTGCTATTTTTCCTGAAGGGACTAAGCTGTAAATATCGCCATTATCGGCACTGGTTCAGTCTAAAAGGGAAGCTTGTTGCCTTCGACGTTTTTGAAAATAGGTCGTCTACTTCTTTTGTTGAAAACAGGCTTTCCGTAGGGCTGAATGTCGTCTACACCTTCAATAGAGAATAGCAGCCTAATCCTAAGACTTCTTCCTCTAATAGCGGCTGAGTGTAATGATGTACGAAGAAGAATAGAATTGATCTGAAGGCACACTGTCACATTGCGGATGTCTCAAACTCCCCATCGACTTCCGCTAAACAACAGCAGCTTTGCAGATTCTTTCCGTGCAGGACCAAGTGGTCATGTACAACGGTGGAGGCAGTACAGCAGGTGTCGCTGCTGACAATCGCACGTCGCTCATCAACAAGCTTGAACGAGAGCTCACCGACGCACAGCTTTGTGTGGGTTTTTAAAATGTCTCTATTGAATTCATTTATACCGTTTTCCCGTTGAATTGGACACTTTTCAAATCAAATTGGGCACTTTTCACGTCAAATTGGACGCTCTTCTAAGCTAGCCTAAGACTCTTGAAAAACTAGAGACTCTCCAAAAATGTTAGAAAAACTTCTTGTTCAAGGAAAATTTTAGTATAACTTACTTTGTAGTTTTAATTTTCTTCGCCTCTCTCCGAGAATATATAGTTTAAAATTTTATAAACATTTTATTTTTGCGGAAAAACAATTATTCAAAGTTTGTTTTAAGAACCAAGCATGCGGCTATTTTATATTGCTTAAACGGAGATTGCGCCGTTCCCTCATCCGAAACGCTGCGATTTTTATTCGATTGACAGCAAAGTTTTTGTTTGCGTGCAGTTTCACACCTGCAAGCGGCGCAACATAAACAAATGTGAAAACACATATGCCCTTACTTTCTCACTGTATATAAGCAGTATTTACACTATCAATCAAATAAACGTTGCGCTGAACTTTTTGAGTGCATGGCGCGATCATGAATGCTGCCTTACTGCGCTTTAACGTAAAATTTAAACTATTATTTTTTATCGAAAAGTAAAAATTTTATAAAATTGTTTTACTCATTCGGGCAGCTGAAGTAAAAAAATCTCAATAAAAGTTATTCTAAGTTTCCCTTGGACAAAGAATTATTCTAACCACCTTGGAAAGTCTTTAGTTTAACCTGCCTAAAGGTCGTTCCGATTTGGAAGACGTTCAATTTAATTTCGAAATTTATAGGCTAGCTTAGAAGAGTATCCAATTTGATTTGAAAAGTGTCCAATTTGATGTTAAAAGTGTTCAATTCGACGCGGAAATGGTATATTTGATGTCAGTTCATTGTTCAGTTCATTGCGATACTTTAGAAGAACTGTTAAGTTCTTCTACTACTCATCTCCACAGATCGGCTTTGAACTAGTGTTGAATTCACTCTTTAAAGGAAAAGAATTCAACCGTTTACTGCCTTCTAACGGTGAAAATACCGCCGAACGAACGAATTCTGATGAATGTCAATATTAGTGTTAGGGAATTTTGGCTGCGTTTTCACCGTTAGAAGACGGTAAGCGGTTGATGAATCTGGCCCAGGCTTACCACTGAACTGTGTATGTTCTCCAGCAACTTTTCATTCCAAGATGAACATGACATAGTGCTGAAGATCTGCATTGAAGTTCTACAAGCTTTTGCTCATTTTTTGTAAATAAGCTTGAATTCATCATTTCGCGGAAGAATTGATTGTTGTCGACTGAGTTCGGCTGATTGGAAAGACTATGTAGATTTTTCCTCTGTGCTTGTTAGCCCAATTTGTGATAAAGATAGACTCAGTGGTCTCAAGAACTAGATCGATATTTTGGTTCCATCGAGACTTATAAAGACTTATGTAATTTTTTTAAGTGCTCTTCTTTCGGGGTCGACAGAAAATTCAGTTTGTGTTTTTTATTTGTTTAGAAGAGAATCGGTTGGTGATTAAGTGCATGCAATTGCGGAACAGAGTGTGTCATAGAAAAGACTTTCACATCAAAATTAATTTAGAAGACTAGACAAAAATGAAGACAAAAAAAATCATACAAGAGCAATACTAACAGAATACTAATATAAAATGCACGGCAAAAATTTATGAATATTAATAGGTGTTTCAAAATAGAACGAGGTGTTCGCTTGCTAATCACTCACTGATAAGCGAAAAGGAAGATGGTAACATACATGTCACAATAAGGGTCGTCTGAAAGGAAGTGCCGAAACAAGCCGGTTGATTTCTTTTGACTTCATTTGATTTAAATTTAGCTCGATTAGAAATATAAGAACGAACGATTCGTTGAGGTAATCTTTTGGCACAGATAGGATCGAAGGGGTCACCTTGAACTCAGTGGATATTCGCCTTGGTTAGAAGGCGCATCTACGTCTAATTATTAGGTTGATCGAAAAGTCTTGCAACACTTTACGCTACTGCCTGTTAATTTGTTGAAGCTCTTACAGTATTGATCTCGTGTGGTGACGTCACAGAACATTCTCGAAGCTTCCTCAAGCATACTGTATAAGGCCTCGTCGAGTGCGAATACAGCAACAATGTCGACGATAAGCAGCGGCGTCCTACGACCTATCGTCTACTACGAATTTCTGCAAGGCCATTCCGCAAGGACTGCAGCCTCCAACATCTGCACTGCATTCAAGGAGGGAGTCGTCCACTATTCCACAGTGGCCCGTTGGTATCAGCGCTTCAAGGCTGGAGATATCTCTCTCTCTCGGAGATCAACCTCGTTCCAAAGTCCCGGTAGGGAAGATTATGTGAGGCCGAGTGAGCACTGCTGACCCTTGAAATCGCTAGCGATGACGAGAAAGCGGCGGGATTTCTCAGTGGGGTTAAGGAAGAAGACAGCTTGCGCGAAGCCTTCAGGTGAAGCCAAATTCAACCACTCGCTACGCAAAGCACCGTCGTGAGACAGCTGGAGATCCCTAGGTACCGCACAGTTTTGTCGTCTTGGGTATCACATGGGCTGCGGGACTCTGACAAGGCATGCCGAATCAGTGTTGCTGAGTCGCTGTTTCTTCGCCGGCACAGAAAGGACTTTTTGAAGGACATCGTTACTGGTGATGAAAGCTGGGTTCTTTATGTTAGCCACGCCCGCAAGAGCCAATGGCT
Source organism: Heligmosomoides polygyrus bakeri (assembly GCA_947359475.1). NCBI lineage: Eukaryota > Metazoa > Nematoda > Chromadorea > Rhabditida > Heligmosomidae > Heligmosomoides > Heligmosomoides polygyrus. Next base: position 5,601,625 of record OX375868.1, read on the forward strand.
CCCACGCGGAGAACCGACCCCAAGACAACCGAAACTTGAACACCACGAAAAGAAGATTCCTCTGCGTTGCTGGTGGGACTCAGAAGGCATGCCTTACTGGGAATTGCTGGATAGTGAGACCACAGTCACAGCATCTGTCTACGTTACCCAGCTCCAGAGCTTGGCCGACGGCATGCGCCAGAAACGTCCAGAACGGAAAATGTCTACCTGCTGCACGACAGCGCGCATCCTCATGTCGCAAAAGTGCGTCGCGAGAAAATCCAGGAGTTAGGCTGGGAAGTTCTGCCCCATCCACCGTACTCTCCAGACCTCGCCCCTTCTGACTACCATCTGTTCAGTGCTCTGAAGCAGCACGTTCGAGCTAGAGAGTTCGATGACCGACGTCAACTGGAAATAGAGGTTTCTGAATTCTTTTCCTCACAGCCCTAGGAATTCCGGCAGAAAGGCATTGAAAGGCTGCCTGAAAGACAGGGCAGGATCTTGGACGTTGATGGGGAATGTCGTGGACTGATTTTTTGTATAATGTATTATATTGTATTGTATTGTAATATTGTTGTGCTAGCGTTGCAGGACGTTTCGATCAACCCAATGCATTAGGAATGACCTAGCTTTGTTCATCATAGAAGTGAATCACACCGCTGCTGCATAAAAATTTCAATTTCGCGCAGTTAATAGGGCTACATGGGGACCCCTTCGAGCCTATTTATCCCTTTTTGTACAAATTTTTCTAGAATTTTGAAGATTTCCTAGAGTTAGACAAATCTAGATTTGGCTCCATTTACTTAAAGCAAAGTTCGAATTATTTGGCATTACGTCTTTCCAGCGTTGTATAAGCTTTTAAAGAGGCTTCACTTTCACTACAAAGTTATTAGGTTGTAACGAATTAAATGGCACTGGCACGCGCCATTTTTTGGCGCGTCTTTACGCGTTTGATCAAGAACAAACCGTAACATGTGGCATATCATTTAGAAGCGCAAACTTTGCTCTACCGGTGAGTACCAAATTTTCTATGTGAAAGTGGGAAAACTTTAGAGTTTTATTGACTTTTTTGCAGATGGACAAAAGGGTAATCTGAGGCATTTACTTGTATGAATTCAAGCTGGGCACTACAGCTAAGGAGGCGGACGAGAAGATCAACGCCGCATTCGGTCAAGGATGTTCCACAATTCGGACGGCGTATCGTTGGTATCAGAAGTTCCGGAATGGAGATGAGACTTGGAAGAACATGAAGGTCGTGGGAGGCATAGTGATGTTGATGAGGACAAGCTGAGAGATGTGGTAGAGGAGGATCCACACAAAGGTACCAGGGAGATAGCGAAGGTTCTTGGCGTCAGTCGCAACACAGCTGCCCGGCATCTGAAGGAGATTGGAAAGACCAAAAAGCTGGAAAGATGGGTGCCTCACGAGCTGTCTGAGGAGCAAAGAAACCGACGATATGAGATCTCGTCCGCACTGCTTCTACGGAACGAAACGGACCCATTCCTTGATCGCATCGTAACCTGTGACGAGAAATGGACAACGTACGACAACAGGCGACGATCGGCACAGTGGGTGGACAGCGATGAGAGCCCCAATGTTTTTGCGAAGCCGGAATTGCACCAAAAGAAAGTAATGGTGACAGTATGGTGGTGTTCGCTGGGAATTATTCACCACAGCTTCCTCCCTCCCGGTGAATCCATCACGGCGGAGAAGTACTGCATTGAAATTGAAGAAATGATGAAAAAGTTGAAGGATATCCGGCCGGCCTTGGTAAACCGAAGGCGAGTTCTCCTTCTGCACGACAATGCTCGCCCCCATGTAGCACGAATGACGTTGCAGAAATTGAATGAGCTGAGCATTGAAACTCTACCACATCCTCCGTTTTCTCCCGACCTCTCCCCAACAGACTACCATTTCTTCAAGCATCTTGGCGACTTCTTGGTAGGGAAAATATTCAAATACCAACAGGATGCCGAAAGTGCCTTCGAAGATTTCGTCAATTCCAGAGCTTCTGATTTTTATGCTACTGGGATAAAAAAGCTTGTGTCACGTTGGCAAAGATGTGTAGAATCAGAAGGTTTTTACTTCGATTAATAAACTTGCCTACAAGCCGAGATATTAACTGTTTAAATTTACAGTGGTTCAGTGCTATTTATTTCGCTACAACCTAATAGTATATGTTGTGTTGACACAACATCTACTAACTTTGAGTTGTTTTCTACGCTACTGAGAAATGGAGTTGATTTCGTTTATTTTAAGACTAAATCGATTTATTGATTGAGATTCTGCCTTCACAGAACCTGCGTCTGAACGCCAAGATCGGCTCCTTGGTCTCGAATGGAAATGCGACCATCAAAAAAGAGGTGCTCGATTTGAAGGTATGCATCTATCTATAGTCTTGTTGGTCATCTTGTTGGTCTACTTTAATACGAAACAGTCAATCAATAGGCAATCAATTATTCGAACTGTAATCCATATTTCGACAAGTCTTCACTTCGAGACACTAGTAGTTGACGATGTTGGCGATGATCGCCTGAAAACAAAACGGCGTGAATTGCAAGTGTCTACCGTCAGATTCGGTCGTAAAGTTAATTGTATGGTTCGTTGTCAACGCACCTGTTCCAACGCTCTGTACAACTTGCCCCACGTCCTTCTCACCGATTCGGTGAGTTCGCTCTGGCCGAAAACCCGAGCCAGCATAGCGAACATTCCTGAAAGCTCGGCTGATTTCGCACCTTTTTCTCCTTGATTTTGATATTTTGAAACACTAACCTCTCTACAAAGTCAGATAGTTAACTTTTAATGATATCCATTTTTCATATTTTTCGTTTTATCGCTGTTTATCGACACGTTTCTCCAATCAATTATCAAAAAGACCGACTTCTCCTCCAAGTCTTTCAACAAAATGTTGAAAGGTAAAGACTAAGTGTTGGCGCTGACCAATCCCTTTTGGGATGCGCCATGCATTCTCGTTCTAAGGAATGTCGTGGAGGTGATTTGAATGCCTATATTAGCTATGCAATGACTTCCGATCATTTGATAAGCAAAGTGCGCATTGAGAAGCCAGTACATGTTCTATCCCTCCTTGTAGCAGTTCACGGACCCCGGAGTGATGGAAAGTTTCATTGGCTTCGGCGGGAAATATGAACCAAGAGCCTTCTATCGGAGTGCACGCGACAGTTGCGCCTCCTCCGACTGTGCCACCTCGCGCCTTAACAAATGCTAGGACACTGTAGTACAATTCTGGACCATGTCTTTAGATCGTGAACCTACGGCAGAATTTGCTTCTAAATTTAATAAAGTAGTCGAGGCTTGTGGGCGCATGGTAGCGCAGTCGGCATAGATACGGGCTGCCGCCTGCGCTGAGATCAGGTCCTGGAGGTTTAGAACCCGACGATCCTATCATTCCTAGAGAGTCGGTGAATTGGTACCAGACTTGTCTTGGGTGAATGAATCACCGACTTGTGCATCGGATGGCCGTCGCAACTCACTGTGCAGGCCATTTATGCATTCAAAATTCCCCACGATATTCCGTAAAAGTAGAACACGTGGCCGATCTCATCCAATTAATGGCCAACATCGCTCTCCTCTCCACTCAGACGTCTGATCCAATGCCTCAGAAGAAGGCGGGATTGGATTCTGTTTAAGAAGGTGAAAACATCGACGTATTCAGTAGCACATCGTACTTATACATCCAAGGTATGTACTTATACATCCTTGTATCGCTCTATTCCAAGGTTTCGGAGCTTCTATGAAGCTCATCCTCGAGAATCCAGATTAGCCCGCTTTGCAAGCCACCTAACGCAACCCACGATAGGAAATAGAATTGCCCGATGAAGACACTCACCTTCCATTACTGCTTTCCGAGCGAACGATGGACATGTCTCCAGTACCATGCAAGTGACGACGTAGTCCTTGATGTCCGACACCAAACTGCAGAATCCCGTCATTTCTGTGTAGGACCTGATGGTGACTTCGAATGCCTGAACATTTTCCATTTGTTGACTATGACAATGCAACGACGGTGGCAATGTACCTTCATGGTCATTTCTGCAAATCGACTGAACACCTTACTGGTTCTTCGGAATGGTATTACCAGCTCCAAGCGGTGCGTTCCGATTAGCATCGTGTAGCTCTGGAAGTTATATGATAACCAGGAGTAAGCCGGCGTAGCGACCGATCTGACACCGGCGAGACCTTCCCCATAGCGTAGTGAACATTGGGTCGCGTGGGAGCGCAGTTCGAGGAGGTGCCGGTCTCTGCGTGCACCCGATACCAGGTACTGGTTTGGATTCCCGCCCAGGCCAATCAAGCATTCCATCCTTTTGTAGTCGTTGAATTAGACCAAACTTGTTAAAGCGGGATAAAGCGCTGACTTGTTCATCGACTTTACCACAAGTCATTGGCCAATGGCGCATTCAAATCGCCTCCACGACGTCCAGTAGAAGTAGAGTGCACGGCGCATCCTGGTGAGGGATTGGCTAAAGTCGACCTTTATCCTCTACCTTTTAATTAAAAGCAACCGATAATCAATAATGGTCGGCTGTTCGATACGACATTGTTTACTCGTAGCAAACCTTTCCACTGGAGAAGAAATTAAAGCTCCATTTCAATTCGCCAACTCCGAAAAAAATCGATAAGACGAATCGATCATGGTCTATCGATCTATGTTGTCTGTTTGTTGTGAAGTTTTCACATCGATCAACACATTTGCTTGATTCCCACCTTGAAATGTCAACCCTGAGCACTGGCCATTGCGCCGATGGAGGCGGTGGGAAGGAGAGACAGACAGATAGACAGACGGACAGACAGACAGACAGACAAACAGACGATCAGGTGGACAGAAAGAAAGACAGGCAGGAAGACAGACAGACAGACCGACCGCGAGGTAGGCGCAGAATAACAGACTGACGGAATTCTCCTCGGTAAAAAGATTTTTATATTGGTATACCGTATCTGCTTTCAAAAACCTCGCATATTCATTTTTTACCCCTTCAAATGTCCTTTGTGTAAATTTCATATTGATGTCTACGCTATTATTCTGAATGTATGTGAGTTTGGAACCGATCCCACTAAAACTATAAGCTTACTTGTATTGCGCGCTCGCAGACGATCTCACCAGCTTCTTGAAGTCCGAATTCCTCAATCTTCTCCCACTTTGATCTGAAACGTCTTAAAATGCCTTGAATTTTTTTCATAAAAAGAAACTCTTGGCTAGAGGAGATCAGATGAGACTGAAACTTTAAATATTTATGGATAGATAAGAAATACTGACGAATGAGACGGTTTTCTCTTGCGAACTGGACAAATGTTTCAAACTAAGATGCAAATTTTTACATTTTACAAACACTATTTTTAACCAGAGATCATACCGTATGTAGGCCATTTCCGCCGTGGTCATGCATTGCCGTAAGTAAGTGTTCCTCTGGATGGCGATGCCCTCGCCCATGAATGTTTTGATATCCCTAAGAAACTGCAAAAAACCTTTTTTTTTGGAAATGAATGACGTCAAATTTCGTCAGAGAAAAAACACTGGTTTAAGACTTACTAAAATCCACGAGTCTTCGGTCTCTGGGTCCATTTTTTGTTCACCCACAAGGCGGTTCTGCAGTGAGTGGATCATGGCTTCCTCGAAAAGCTGAAACGATTAATTACCTTCTAGAAATTCCTTTAGCATTGATTCCTCAAAAAGTTTAACTGAGCTTTTCCTTCTTTAGAAATTGGAGAATTGTTCAGATTAGTGGTGGAAGGATGAAACACTCTAATGTCCATCAGCTGGCTATTGAACTTCTTTATATTGGGCCAGATTCATCAACGATTTACAGAGATTTAACGGAGAAATTCCAGCCGAAATTCCTGAGAACGCCAACATTTTTCCATATTGCCTGTTGATAAGCCACGTTAATTCGCGTTTTTTCAGGAATTTCGGCTGTAATTTCTCCGTTAAATGTCTGTAAGTCGTTGATGAATCCTTCCCATGGACCCGATATGTGTGCTTTCAAAAGTCAACCCAATTATAACCGATCCAAGTTGAGAGCTGTGTCCTCTTAATTCATGATTTGCTCATGGTCCCTCAATCAGAGCTCGCACATTTTGAATTGAGTAATCTATTCTTAGGGCGCGTGTAGAACAGTCGGAGGAGGCGCCGACTGTCGTGTGCACCCGATACCATGTTCTTGGTTCGGATTTCCAGCCCAGGCCAACCAAGCCTTCCATCCCTCCGGGGTCGGTGAATTGGTACCAGACGTGTCTGGGAAGGATGAAGCGCTGACTTGTTCATCGGCTGGCCACCGCAAGTCATTGTACGGCCAAATACACATTCATATCGCCTCCATGACATCAAGTAGAAGTAGAATGCACTGGCGCATCTCAAAAGTGATTGAGTAACGCCGTCCTTTATCCTTTAACCTATTCTTCCGAAAGTTGCAGCGTGTGTCGGCTTTGCTAGACTGAAGTGCTAGGCCTCAACAAAGAAAAAAGAAAGTATTGGACGAGGTCATATCGCAATTAACACCATTCACATGTTAGATAATTTCTGTTTCCCTGCACATTAAAATAAGTTGTCAGTTTGTCCAAGAAGTGGATTCAGTGTTATGCCCGCTCGAGCGGTTTTTGAGACGACATGTAGAAGAGGATAAGGATAAGGATAAAGGACGGCTTTACTCAATCCCTTTCGCGATGCACCACGCATTCTACTTCTACGGGATGTCGTGGAGGCGAATTGAAAGCGTATTTAGCCATACAATGACTTGCGGTGGCCAGCCGATGACAAGTCAGCGCTCTATCCTTCCCAGACAAGTCTGGTACCAATTTTCCGACCCCGGAGGGATGGAAGCTCAGTTGGCCTGGGCGGGAAATCCGAACCAGAAACCTAGAGTCGGGTGCATGCCACAGCCGGCACCTCCTCCGACTGCGCTACACACGCCTCATGTAGAAGGGAGTCAAGTCAATTTGATCCTTTTAATTTCGAACCTTTCGCATCTTCAACAACAGCTTCATCAACTGAACGTACTTCTAAGTGCGGTTCATAGGTGTCGTAGAAGAAATGGTGAGCGCCGATTTCGTTGAGGAGTTTCTGCATGCACTCTCTGTCGTCCATATTCTCCATGATCATCGTGATAGCCGCTTGAATAGACGCACTGTGGTGCCTGGAAAACAGCCTCCTTTGTATTCTTGAACAAAATTGCTACGAACAACTGCCTTCTTCATCCAAGTGGTCATGAAGGCCATCGACAACCGATGACGCTAACTGTATGTTCACCAGAATGTCATCTGGAGAGATTTAGAAGAAGCGATAAAGCTCAGTTTACAAGCATAAAAGGAGCCAAAAACGATACATTTGGTTTCTGCCATTCGTGAAACACCGCTCATCTTGGAAGCGACCTCGAGCGGCCTCGTTCTATGTGAGATTGGACTGCAGCTAATGATCTTTTACCATATCAAATGATGCGTAATGCTATGTAGATTATACAATTTTTCACGTCGAATCGGGCACATTTCAAACCAAATTGGACACTCTTCTAAGCTTTAAAATTTTTGAAATCAGAGCAAGCTCTTTCAAATTGAAATGGCCTTTCTGCAGGTTAAACTAAAAGGCTCAGTAAGATGGTTGAAATAATTTTTGTCAAAGGAAAAGGTGGTATAACTTTTGTTGAAATTGTTTAGTTCTCTTGCCCCAATAAGTGTATTAATCTTATGTTTGTTTTTATTTTTGAAGAAGAATAATAAATTAAGATTTGACTTGAAGCGCCGCAAAAAGCAGGTTTACAGCTCATTAAAAGATAAGATCGCGCCATGCACTCAAAAGGCTCGCCGCGACTTTTATTTGATTGATAGTGTAAATGCCACCTACATGAGCCATCAGAGTGAGGAAATGTCTATTCTTTATAGTTGCTTTTGTTATATCGTTAACTGCTGTCAAACTCTATAAAAACAGGTACTCTGCTATCAATCAAATAAAAATCACGACGTCTTGGATGAGGTCATGACGCACCCTCTTTTTGGCACTAAAAATGGCCGCCTTTCTGCTTTCTGAAACAGGCTTTAAACCATTATTTTCCTCAGAAAATTTCAAACAATGTGGTTACTTATTGAGTAGATGAATTAGAACATCAAAGAAGTACTAAAATTTTTCTTAAACAAAAAAATGTTCGCTCCTTTTTAAAGAGTCGCGTAGAAGAAGAATAAGAATAAGAAGCTCATTTCAATTTGGAAGAGCTCGCTTTAATTTCAAAGTCTTAGGCTTGTCTAGCAGGGTGTCCAGTTTAATTTGAAATGTGCCGAATTCGACGTGAAAATGGTATATATTCGCATCCCGAAAGGTGTTAGGTAGCTCAAAGCGATTAAAGTGCCGATTTTGAATAAAAGAAAAAGCCGACATCATTAAATTTTCGCCTAACTTCATTGTCCGAACGGTTATTCTGAGCCCTGGACAAGATTCTGCCTTAAAATCCTATAATCCTTTTTTATTCTGTACTAATCTTGTCAACTTTCCTTACTAACATTCTACTAAAAGTCTCATGACATGAGAGTTTACAGCGATACCTAGTGAACGAGGCTACCCATCCACCTATTCACTCAATTATTTTATTTGGAATTTTTTAGGCACTTCTTAAGAAGGTAGAAGGGTACCTGAAGTAGAAGTCGTTGAACAGGTTATTCTTCCAGTCCTTGCATGACTCGTCGATTTTCAAGCCGAACTGCCATACCGGGCGCACGTGCTTGTGGTTCTCCACTATGTACACCAGAGCGTTTTGTACGACGATGGACTGGAATTGAACCCGTTTTCACACACATCTAAATAAGCTAAGATTTGCTCTTCTACTTAGAAAAGCTTCTAAATTGATGGGTCTTCCGAAAATGTTCATAATTTTTCAGTTTTTTCTACGTAAAAAGTCTTAACTCTTGCTCTTGAGGGCTCCAAGCTGTTGCGAAGAGCCCATACATTCTCCTTTTTTGAAGGTTTTTTCAATCCTGGTCGCTAAGTTCTGACCGAAATGAATGAGCTTGTCACTCAGAGGGCGTGTATGTATAGTCGGTTCCTGATTGGCTTGCGCGTATTTGGTCAGTGCTCTGATTGTCTTTGACTGACCACCGTCTTCTTACCTATATGCTGCCCAAATTAACGACTAGGACAAATAAACGACTGCTCCCTTCCTCTCAAAAACAAAATTTCTTCAAAAAATAATATTTCATATTCTTGAGTTCACTACCTCCTTGTTCATTTTGTTAATGATTGGCCATTAATGTAATGTAAAACAGTTTTTTGGGACTGGAACATACTAGAATGTCTTACGACTGACCTGTCTATTGAGTTTGTGCAGCTGAATCCAATGAGCTCGAGCCAGATTGTGTGTTTCCAAGGAAAGGCCGTCGTCTGATACCTCACTTTCCTTAAAAAAATACCATTCCTTCCAATGAAGCGACGGAATGTCTTCTGAACTTTTTGTTATGGGCACGAGCCATTACCTAGGATCTAATGGAACTTCTAAGCTCAAATAGGTAGATGCTTCATTCCTTAGGTTTACCTATTTTTCAGAGAACACGGGGCGGTGTTTATTTCTATTGACAGATGGCTGACTCCAACGATGTCGAAACTATTTCACACCTTTAAACAAAAAGAGTGGAAGATAATTTAATTTTCAATCACTTACATTTAAATGAGTTTTAACAATTTAGATTTAAACTTAAATAATAATGGTGGAGGATAATTTAATTTTAACGAAGGATTAACCAAGTAGAGTTTCACTGTGGCAAAATCGAAGTTATACCCATGAGTTAAGGGAGCCAGCGATATTGGGGATTTTAATTTTCACAAAATATGGATCACGAAACTACGTGGTGCTTGAAGAGGATCGTTGAATTTCCAAGCTCCTTCTCCTTCGCTATTCTGGATTACACTCCATTTCAGAAGCAAGGAAGGTATGAAGTGATGAAGAGCAAAAGATAGCAAGGAAGTTTTGCAAAAAAAAGGTTACGACTGCCTTCTATGCGTCGAATGTAGCCATTCTTCATTGTCAGAAATATTTCTCACCGAATTCGCCGACTCGTCTAAAGAATAGGCTAGCTCGTCATTCACGTCTTCTTTCGAACTGCTGTCGACAAGGGTCACAGCCATTCGGTCTGGATCGTAAGAACATGCCGCTTCAACCACTGTTTTTATGGTTTCGTCAACCAGCTGAAAGTGTTTTATTTTGAACTAATCGTGTAACTTCGTTCCTTATGATTTATCTGCTCGACACTTTAAAATAATAACAATTTGAATTTTTTTTTGAATTTTTGCTGTTTTGAAAGAAAAGGTCTACAAGTTGCCTTGCTGATATGATCTACAGTTTCTTTTAATGAATTTGACGGAAGAAAAAAAGGGGCTCATGTTTTGAACTTTCTTATAAAGGCATCTACCGATTCTATTAGGTCGGTCATCATTTCGATAGTTGGAATTCGTAAAACCTATGTGCTGTTTTTATTTTAATTCTCTTTAAATATTTTACTTCGGGGTGTTTTGGTGTTTTCGTTGGTTTCTTCATACCGTATCACCCGTCATTTTTCCTGAATGTAGATCACATTTCAAAGGAAAAGAAAAAATCTTCCATGTATTTACGTGATTTGCCAAAATAACTCCCTAAACCTATATGCTGTTTTTATTTTAATTCTCTTTAAATATTCTACCTGGAGGTGTTTAAACTTACCTCTCTGACTTGAAATTCTCGGTACATTTGCAGATTCATGAAAGCGACTGCAGTGTTTCAGATCTGAAAAAGCGCTTTCATTGCCATATTTCGCTGCGTGACAGCAAATGTTTGAAACACGGTAGAGCAAGGCGCTGAAAAAGAGGAGGCGTTTCAGATTTCAGATGTTTGTCAATGAATAAACTAGAACTCCATCCCAAATCATAGAGCAGCACCAAGTACGGCATTTTGAGGATCTAATCTGTTGCGTTTGGACGCGTGGCAGAGTCAGAGGAGGCGCTGGCTATCGCTTTAATCTTCAAATAATGTTATACTAAAATTTTCCTTAGACAAAAAATTATTCGAACATTCTTGGAGAGTTTCTAGTTTAATGTTGAAGAAGCTCATTTCGATTTGGAAGAGTTTCATCTGATTTCAAAGGCATAAGCTAACTTAGAAGAGTGTTCAATTTGACGTGAAAAGTGTCCAATTTGATTTGAAAAGTGCCCAGTTCGACGTGAAAATTGTAAAAATCCGCCTAACTCAACCGAGTTTTTATCACTATGAGGTCCATGAGTTGAGACACATCTCTGGGAAGAATAATACACTGACTTCGTCATAGACTGGATGCTGCAAGTCGTTTTATAGGCCGAATACGAAATCACATTGACTCCGTAATATCACATTGAGGTTGAATGTATGGCGCATCCCTAACCGAGATTGATCAACGCCCACCGCAACCATTAATGCTTTAAAGAAAGGCTTTTCTCGAGGTGCATAGTTCAAACTGACATCGAAAACTCGATTCTATGTGCCATCTTACCAATGTCTCACGTTACCATTTTTTCCGATTAATACCCGGACCAAACAGATCGCGAGCGGTACGTGTTTACCTGGTTGTCCTCGACACCGCCACCACCAACAGCAGCGGCAGCAATGGGATGTGTATACTCGCTCAGTTCAAACACACACGCACACACAGACAGTGCGAGTGCGGAGTTGGTACGCACAATTACAGACACACACAGAGACCCACCGCAGTCACACCCCGAACGCCACGGGTGAGCCTCGCCTGCTCCCACGTCGTTATTTTACCTGGCAGTTGTTGATTCTAGCTTCTTGAGGTGCCTTGAATAGCCGTTCGATTGAGTGTAAAACGATAATGGGGAAGAATCACATTAATCAATCCCTTTGGGATGTGCCACGCATTCTATTAGGTTGTAACGAAATAACTGGCACTGAACCACTGTAAATTTAAACAGTTAATATCTCGGCTTGTGGGCAAGTTTATTAATCGAAATAAAAACCTTCTGATTCTACACATCTTTGCCAACGTGACACAAGCTTTTTATCCCAGTAGCATAAAAATCAGAAGTTCTGGAATTGACGAAATCTTCGAAGGCACTTTCGGCATCCTGTTGGTATTTGAATATTTTCCCTACCAAGAAGTCGCCAAGATGCTTGAAGAAATGGTAGTCTGTTGGGGAGAGGTCGGGAGAAAACGGAGGATGTGGTAGAGTTTCAATGCTCAGCTCATTCAATTTTTGCAACGTCATTCGTGCTACATGGGGGCGAGCATTGTCGTGCAGAAGGAGAACTCGCCTTCGGTTTACCAAGGCCGGCCGGATATCCTTCAACTTTTTCATCATGTCTTCAACTTCAATGCAGTACTTCTCTGCCGTGATGGATTCACCGGGAGGGAGGAAGCTGTGGTGAATAATTCCCAGCGAACACCACCATACTGTCACCATTACTTTCTTTTGGTGCAATTCCGGCTTCGCAAAAACCTTGGGGCTCTCATCGCCGTCCACCCACTGTGCCGATCTGTTGTCGTACATTATCCATTTCTCGTCACAGGTTACGGTGCGATCAAGGAATGGGTCCGTTTCGTTCCGTAGAAGCAGTGCGGACGAGACCTCATATCGTCGGTTTCTTTGCTCCTCAGACAGCTCGTGAGGCACCCATCTTTCCAGCTTTTTGGTCTTTCCAGGGTTTCCTTCTGGTGCCGGGCATCTGTGTTGTGACTGACGCCAAGAAACTTCGCTATCTCCCTGGTACCTTTGTGTGGATCCTCCTCTACCACATCTCTCAGCTTGTCCTCATCAACATCACTATGCCTCCCACGACCTTCATGTTCTTCGAAGCTCTCATCTCCATTCCGGAACTTCTGATACCAACGATACGCCGTCCGAATTGTGGAACATCCTTGACCGAATGCGGCGTTGATCTTCTCGTCCACCTCCTTAGCTGTAGTGCCCAGCTTGAATTCGTACAAGTAAATGCCTCGGATTACCCTTTTGTCCATCTGCAAAAAAAGTCAATAAAACTCTAAAGTTTTCCCACTTTGACATAGAAAATTTGATACTCACCGGTAGAGCAAAGTTTGCGCTTCTAAATGATATGCCACATGTTACGGTTTGTTCTTGATCGAACGCGTAAAGACGCGCCAAAAAATGGCGCGAGCCAGTGCCATTTAATTCGTTACAACCTAATAAATACTTCTACGGGATGTTGTGGAGGCGATTTGAACGCGTATTGGCCTGCGGTGGCCAGTCGATGAACATGTCAGCGCTTTATCCTTCCCAGACAAGTCTGGTACCAATTCACCGACCCCTGAGGGACGGGAGGTTTGGTTGGCCTGGGCGCGAAATCGGAACCAGAAGCCGGGAGTCAGGTGTATGCGACAGCCTGCACCTCCTCTGACTGCGCTACTACGCGTCTGGGATTAAGTATTAACCAAGAAAGTGTTGAGGTTAAGAAAGTGCGATGACGTAGTGCATCTTTATTAGCTTTATTAAATCATGAAATCAACAAAAATATTCAAATAGACGAATACCTCATGTTCGGAGCGGGGATCTGTTAAATGGTAAATCACGTCCGTGATGGATTAATGTACCATTTTCACCTCGAACTGAACGCTTTTCAAATTAGATTCGACACTCTTCTAAGCTAGCCCAACACTTCTGAAATCAGTACGAATCCTTCCAGATTGAAGCGACCTTCAGACAGGTTAAACTACAGACTCTATAAGATGGTTAGAATAATTTTGTTTTCAAAGAAAAATTCGTATAACTTTGTTTGAAATTTTTTAGTTTACCTATGCCATGAAGCTTAATAATTTTAAATAAAATAAAACTTAAAGTTTAAATGAACAATATGCATAAATGTCGACTATATGTTAGGTTCGTTTCGCCACCTTTCTTCACCTAAAAATATTGTTTGAGACCAAATTATAGAAACTCTTGAGACTGTTCATACAGACGAGTTGCAAAGCTGGATTTTTACTGTTTTTTTTTCTTAAGAGAGACGATTTTGTTGTAATTGATCATGCCTAATTATAATTTGGATAGGTCTAATTCGTTTTGCAAACTATCCATGTTATTTCTAAAGTGTCCGACCACCATTTAAAATGTGGCCCGTTTAAAATGTGAGGGCATTCGGTTCGAAGTCAATATCCAAGGACGGTTGAATTTTTGTCCGTACTACCTAGTTGAACTTCCAACGTGCCCATGCTTTCCACTAGAGAAATATCTAGTACTTCTGGAATGCGTCCTGCAAGATATACGTTCAGGTGTTTTTGTGCGCCCTCTTGAATGACAAAATTTTCTGTGTCCATTCATACAGGCGCTCCGCAAAAGTGAATTATTACTAGAAAATTTTCAAAGAAGGACCATTTTTATGAAAATTTTGATATTTGAATTTTAACAATCAAACATCATCATCATCATCATCATCATCATCATTTTCAATAGCGTTTGTCCCGCATGGTGGCGGGGTCCGCTCACCTGGTTTGGTGACGCCATTTCTCCCGATCAAGCGCTTGGTCGGGATGGACACCAGCTACTTTTAAATAAAATAAAACTTAAAGTTTAAATGAATAATATGCATAAAGTTTTTTATGCATATTATTCATTTAAACTTTTTTTAACTTTGTTTTTTTAAGTTTTTTATTCTAGAGAAAAATAATAAACTAATTAAATAAAATGAAAAATACATGGTCAGAGAACACTTACATAGGCACATAGCTGCCAAAAAACGCGGTCTTTGATATCCCTGCTGCTGATGATACTGTGAATTTCCCATTTGTTTAGTTGAAGGTAGCGCGCCCTAGTGCTATCCCTTTTTTCTTTCCAGATGTTGTCATTAAAATTCCGAGCCGATGTGCTCTTCCATTTTGCATTTTTCACTGCAATATGTACCTTCTGAACCATAGTGAGAAGCCGTAGCCTCTTCTAGCTACATATTATGCTCGCTTACATTTTCTTTGGTTACCTCATCATCATTTGTCTGTTTCATTTTTATTTTAATACTTTGACGCGCTTCTGATGAATCAATATTAGGTAGTTTCAAAAATAACGTCAGTTTTTGACGTTCTGATTGCGTCTGTCTAAAACAGAAAACTTTCGAACTTTCAGAACGAATGGCATAGTATTTAACAGCCTGCAACCATTTGTAGTATAGTCGTAAAGCGATTTGCTCCGATTTCCTGGGCGTGAATGATTTTCAACTGAATCCGGTCACTACTGGTTTTTTTTATTTCTCTCACCATTTACACTTAATTTGCGCTAGCATTCTCATGGATCATAGATTTAAAGGCCATTTTTACTTGTGTATAAAAAGCAATTAAATAAATAAATTTACAAAATTTCAAACAATATATTCACTTACTGGATCATGTGAATCGAAAAAAATTTCGAAGAAAGTCATGTTAAATTTTTTCGGGAAGGAAATTATTGTAAATTTCTTCTTAATGTCTTGGAAAGCTGCTCATGTTGATTAGGAAGATGTTATTTTTGATTTCAAACGCGTCGTGCTTGCTGGCAAGAGTGTCCAGTTTGATTGAAAGTGTATAATTTGGCGTGAAAATGGTATAAATTAGAATATATACCATTGTCTCTTCGAATTTGACACTTTTCAAATCAAATTGGACAAGTTTTAGACCAAATTGGATACTTTTCAGGTCAAATTGAACACTCTTCTAAGCTAACCTAAGACTTTTCGAGTCAAAACGAACTCTTTCCAATCGGAACCAGCTTCGTCTACATCAAACTAGAAACTCTCAAAAATGTTAGAGTAATTTTTTGTTCAAGGAAAATTTTAGTATAGCATTCTTTGATGTTTTAATTCATCTACTCAAAAATAATAAGGGAACACATTATTAGAAATTTATAAGAATTTTATTTTTCGAAAAAAAAACAGAGTTTGTCTTAAAGAACAGAAAGGGGTCATTTTATATTGCCAAAACAAAGATTGCGCCATGTATCTGTCCGAAGCTTCGCGATTTTTATTCGATTGATAGCAACACTTTTATTTGCATGCAGTTTTACACCTCCAAGCGGAGCAACACAAACATTTGTAAAAAACACATGTGTCCTAACTTTTTTGATGCATGTAGGCAGTATTTACACTATCAATCAAATAAACGTTGCGTTGAACTTTTTGAGTGCATGGCGCGATCCAGTATTATGATGCAGGACATGCTTGCTGCCTTGCGGCGCTTTAAAACAAGATTTAAATTAATATTTTTCCTCAAAATATAAAAGTTTTGTGAAATTATTTCACTCATTTGGCAGCTGAAGTAAAACAAAATTCAAAAAAGAAGTTTTTCTAAGTTTTCTTTGGATAAAAAATTATTCTACCCATCTTGGAAAGTCTTTAGTTCAATCTGTAAAAAGCTCATTTTGATTTGGAAGACGTTCAATTTGATTTCAAAGTTCATAGGCCAGCTTAGAAGAGTGTCCAATTCGACGTTTTGAAAAAGGTTGAATTTCAACTGAAAATGGTATATATATATATACCATTTTCAGTTGAAATTCAACGTTTTTCAAAACAAATTTAACGGTTTTTGAATCAGTTTCAACGTTCTTCTGGTATCTTCCTGTACAACAAGTTTGAAACTGTTTATGAAAAACGTTGAATTTGTTTTGGAAAACATTGAAGCTGTTTTAAAAAGCGATGAATTTGTTCTGAAAAATGTTGAATCTGGTTTGAAAAATGTTAAATTTCAACTGAAAATGGTATATATACATAATATATTTACATAGGTTATGTAGAATACCCAATCTCTGTCGAAATTTCTATCCTACAAATCATGAAACTTTTTAAGCCGACTAGTTCATTTAGACATTTTCTAAGTAGTTCTAGAATTGGTCAACTTAATATGGAAATTTTGTGACCTCCTGTTCAGTAGATTCCCATGTTCATCGCTACCTTCAGAGCTAACTCGAGGGGATTTAAGGATTTTCTGCGCTGTGCAATGGCGCTCCATGACTCAACTGAATCCTCTTTCGAAATTCTTGGCAATATTGATATTTCGCTGCGATGTTTAACGAAGGAAATGATTCTCAGAGGGCGATCGATCTTCTCGTTTGGCGGTGTGTCTCCTTCACCTTCTTCTCCTTTCTGTTTGCTCGTTGGGCGGTCTCTCGGCGACTCATACTCACACGCTTCTGCCATGCACATCAATGTTAACCGTCTAATCTTATCAACACCGTTTGACCTCGTCTGATTCCTCATGAGCTGACAGCGTGTCTTAAAGCTGCTTATAGAAACGGGCAGGTGTTGCTCTGCAATTGGTAGCCCCTTCCCCACCTCCAGCTTTCTACTTTTTTCTCCAACTCGGACTCACTTTTACCGTAATCATCTTGCAGTTCACTACAGTAGTACAGTACAGTACAGTACTTTACATGTAAATTTGTTGTGCGCTGTACTGGTCTGAGTCTATTTCTAATGGAGAACAGAGGAGGGTGCAATTTGGACTACAATACTTACTTACTTCGATACTTTGATGGTCCTTTTGTCTGCTGGAGGTCTTCTCAGCGGGGACCACAACTCTTCCAGACCGCTCGATCACTGGCTGCTTGCATCCAGTGAGGCAGACTCCGCTCCCTGAAAGATCTTGAGAATGAGTCTGCCCATCGCGTTGGCGGTCGTCCCAGTGGTCTCTTATGGTCTCTCGGGAGCCATTCTGTGACACGGAGACTCCATCTATCGTCCTTTCGTCGAAGCAGGTGTCCGGCCCAGCGATATTTGGACTTCTTCATGTACTGCAGCGGGTATGCTAATTGCGACTTCTCCCGTAGCTCCGAGCTTCGTAGGCCTTCTTGCCATTGCTGACGAAGGCTTGTCCTCAGAAGACATCTCTCCAGTGCACGATGCGTAGTTTGCATCGCTCTGGCGATTGTCTTTTTGTCGTGCCAGGTTTCCATCGCGTAACACATCGCAGGCAGTTCAGAGGCGTTGAATATCGAGGCCCTGAGGCCGGCATCCTTGACCTGATCGGTGACTTCGCGAATCGAACTGAAGGCTGCCCACGCTGCGCGTCTCCTGCGGGCGATTTCAGGAACGAGGTCGTTATCCATGTTCAGCTCTCTTCCCAGATAGACCTAGGAGTCGACCTGTTGTAGAGCGACTCCATTTAACCTTACGAGTCCCGTGTCACACCACTGGTTGACCATAAATTGAGTTTCGGACATATTCATGTCCAATCCAATCTTCATACCTGCCACATTGAGGACTACAATTAAAGAATAAAATTAGAACGTAGTGTCTAAGCCTATTTCGTCTATGAACCGTAGACAGCAGTGCGTTGGCAAACAATCTAAGCCATTCCTTATTTTGGTTTATCACTGGGGTGGAGATGTTGCGAACTAATAGCGGGTGTCGCCTTTTGGTTGTCAATAGATGAAAAAGGAGGCGCGAAACTAAACTCAGTGTTTTTCATCCAAATACAGGGCGTGTCAAAAGTTCTTGGACTCTTTTGTTTCAGGCTCATTACATGGGACGATGCGCTTCGCTCAACAAAACTTTTATGTGGAATTGTTGCCCTGCTCATACCCTCTCATATACCAATTTTTCGTGCCTGAATGTTCCTTTGTGCAAGATGGCTGATGCAAATGGTTTGGGCACTGTAATGGAGAAACTGCATGAAGAAGAAAAAACTAACTATAAAACTACCTAGAAGGCATCCTGAAGAACCTAGAGGGCATCCTTTCTTGGGAATCTGTGCTTTAAAAAAACGACTGGACTTGTCATCAAGATTCTGCGCCCGCTCATAAGCCTAAAGCGGTACAGAAGTTTCGCGCTGAACAACTTTCCGGACTTCATCTCGGCCGAAGAGTGGCCCCGCTCAGTCCGTACCTCAATCCGATGGACTACACAATGTGGTCCATATTGAAGAGTAAGGCCTATGCAACGTCCCACACTAACACTGCTTCCCTTCAAAGAGCCCTGAAGATAGCCTGGGGAGAGATTGATGAAGACCCCCTGCGTGCCGCCGTGAATGCGTTCGCCGAGCGACTGAAGGCGTGTATTCGTGCTAAAGGAGGCCATGTCGAAATTTAACCGCTTCTTTATATGTGCTTAGTCAATAGTAATAAATTTTATGGATATCATCTGATTCGCTTTAAAACAGCCGTTTGGGCGGTCAATTACAAACAACATTTGACAAAATTTGTGTCCGAGAACTTTTGACACACCCTGTATTGGACTACATCGTAAAGAAAATAATAAACTAGTACATTCTCAAAATTTCTAGCAGCAATCAATGTACTAAATTTACTTTCTTTATAAGCAATATTCTTATTTATAGGTAGGCATAAGAATAACCTCTAATGAAAAACTGTTCATCCTATTGTATTGCTTAGAATTAACTTTACCATTTTCTATATGCATGGTTAAATCCTTATCCAGGAGGATCAATCATGGCGCGTGGAGCGCAGTCGGAGGAGGCGCCGGCTGTCGCCCGCACCCAATATCAGGTCCCTGGTTCGGATTTCCCGTCTAGACCAACCAAACCTTCCATTCCTCCGGGGTCGGTGAATTGGTAGTAGACTTGTCTGGGAAGGATACAGCGCTGACTTGTTCATCGGCTGGCCACTGCAAGTCATTGTATGGCGAAATACGCTTTCAAATCGCCTTCACGACATCCCGTAGAAGTAGAATGCGTGGCGCATCCTTAAAGGGATTGAGTAACGCCGCCCTTTGTCCTTTTTCCTCTATAAGAAAAACTACGAAGTTGTCTTAGTCTATACTCTGGAATCTGGCGCATTGAGAGATCGGGTACAAACGGCGACCTCTGCTTTTTCCATTGAAAAACGGACGCAAGACTTTGAAAATGTAGTTAAAGTAGTTGTTATAAAGAGCGAATCATGGCAAATAACATATAAAGATTAGGAAATGATATACATAGGAACAAGCTTTTTCAAACCATCTTCACGCTTCTAAGTCATTCTCAAAGAACCTTTTCTAAAATTTTGATGAGCTACTGCTAGTACAATTTACATCTGAATTGAGAGCAAAATATGCTAACGAGAATTGAAAAATAAGATATGAGAATCTGAAGGAAGTACGATAATAGTGGGTTTCTACTCAACCTATTCTCAGCTCCAAATGTCACGTAAAATTCATCCGTTAAAATTCTGCAGGATTTGGAAAGTCACTCTACTGTAGTCGCTCTATACATCAAATACCGATTCTTACGCCTCTATCAATCTTCAGAGTGGAACGCATAACAGTCTCCCAAGAGGATTATTGCTGCTGAGCTTGAATTATCCCTCGAATAGCTTCCATAACGAAAATATCTGCTAGATATTGTTTTCATGCCTTTCGTAAGGAGACATGCATCGTAAAGGTGACGAATTTGTGTGTAGGTAGAGCTACAGCTGATTGTGTGGAAACGCAGTCGGAGGAGGCGCCGGCGGCGGTTTGCAGTCCGACTCAAAGCTCTTGGTTCGAACTTCTTGTCCATCCTTGCTGGGTCAGAGAATCGGTAGCAGGCATGTCTTGAAACGAGAAGACGCTGACTTATTTATCGGCTGGCCACCGCAGGTCGTTGTATAGGCCAATACTCATTCAAATCGCCTCCACGACATCACGTATTAGGGTGGGCCAAAAGTAATGAGACAAATTCAACATATTTCTTCATCTCTTGATAATTCAATTACAATCTAACGGTGCTGAAGATTGTATTCGCCATTAAGGTCAATGACCTTGCTGCCATCGATTAGCCAACTTCCTGATCCCATCCTTCTAATCCTTCTAGAACTGCTTAGGCCTGGTGCTGATCCACTGCTCGTTATGGTTGTCGAGGTCTGCTTGGGTCCTCGGATCCCTTCCGACCCAGAAGTCCTATAGGCTCAAGAAGTAGCGGTAGTCACATGGAGAGGTGTCCAATGAATACGGAGGGTGAGGCATGTGGACGTAGCCCAGCTGAACAAGCTTATCCGTGGTCACTTTTGCCCGAAGGGGTGCGGCGTTGTCGAAGACGAGGACCTTCTCGAAGCGCTGCGACCAAATAAGTGCGAGTCGCCGGTCCATCTCTTCTATATCGTTCACCATGGCCTTGGAGCCCATCATCGTGCTTTTGGAAAAGAGGTTCCAATGTACCGGTCCGTGGCCGCAGACTCAAAAGCTCAGAAGATGCTTCTCGCCGTTAATATCTCGCCGAACGAAGGTCGGCAACGGGTCACCAGGCCTCAGCCAGACTGCTGCTTGGCAAGGTTAAGGTAGAAGACGTAATTTTCATCTTGCGTGACTATTGAGTCCAGGCTGCTTGGGGTTGGGAATTGGGCGAGATTTGCGCGACACAGGCCGACTTGTCAGACTGGGGTTTCCGCATGAGACAGACTGGGGTTTTGGCATGCTTCTGGAAAGGGCGGAAGTGGTCGCTTCTCAGGTGGCCTTCAGTAAGTAGCGAACAAACATACAAATACCAGAAGCACGAAACCGGACTCCAGTCACGACATATCTTGGCAAGGCATGGACAGTCTCATTACTTTTGGCGCCTTAATAGAAGTGGAATGCGTGGCGCATCCCGCAGAGGGATGGGCTAACGTAGTTCTTTTTCCTTCTCATTCTTTTTTGTTGGAGTTATCATGACTACGGACAATATTTTTGTTTTACAGCGGTAATATTACTGTAGATGCATAACCCATTATTCTGTATTTTTATCCTGTTGTCTTGTATCTCTTCATTGACGCCACCGGGTAAAAGCTCATAAGTCATAACGAAAAAGCGGAAATTTGAAACAGAAAATCGTCAACAAAACAACAGCAACAGAGGACTTTAGTTATACATATTAGGGGGGGGGGCAAAAGTAATGAGACAAAATGAAAAAAATCTTTATCTCTTTATAACTCAATTACAACTCAACGATGCTGAGGAATGTATTTGCCATTAAGGGCAAGGACCTTGCTGCCATCGCTCAGCCAACTTCCTGTTCCCATCCTTGCAGAACTGATTGGGCCTGGTGTTGATCAACTGCTCGATATGGTTGTCAAGGACTGCTTGGGTTCTTGTGTCCCTTCCGACTAGGAAGTCCTGTAGGCTCAAGTAGTAGTGGTAGTCGCATGGAGAGATGTCCAGCGAATACGGTGGGTGAGGCATGTAAACGTAGCCCAGCTGGCCGAGCTTATCCGTGGTTACTTGTTCCCGATGGGGTGCTGCGCTGTCGAAGAGGAGAACTTCTTGAAGCGCAGCGAATTAATAAGAGCGAGTCGCCGGCCCATCTCTTCTACTTCGTTCAGCATGGCCTTGGAGTTCATCGTAGCGCTCTTGGGAAACAGCTTCCGGTAAACCTGTCCATGGGCGCAGACCCAAAAGCTCCAAAGGTGCCTCTCGCCGTGAACATCTCGCCGAACGAAGGTCGGTAACAGGTCACCAGGCCTCACCCAGACTCGCTGCTTGGCAGGGTTAAGGTAGAAGACGTACTTCTCATCCTGCGTGAATATTGAGCCCAGGCTGCTCGGGGTTGGGAATTGGGGGAGATTTGCGCGACACAGGTCGACTCGTCAGACTGGGGTTTCGGCATGAGACAGCATGGGGTTTTTGGCATGCTTCTGGAAAGGGCGGAATTGTAACTTCTCAGATGGGCTTCAGTAAGTAGCATACAAACATACAAATACGACAAGCACGAAACCAGACTCCAGTCACGAAAAATATGGACACGGCATGGGGTGTCTCATTACTTTTGCCCCCCCCCCCCCCTAATAGTTCTATACATCGTTATTATACTTATTGTAATATAACATTTCCCCTGCTCTACTGACACTATGTCTTTCTGTTACCTACATAAATGAAGTCTCGCTCTAGACTTCAATGAAGATCGATCCGCGAAAATCTTTTTTTTCACGGCTGAGTCAGCCGTTCGATGCTCCGAATGTGTGAGAAGCCCTCCGCCTACAGGTGGAATTCCGTTGCGATAACAGCGCGCTATGCTGTCGATAAACAATCAATAACTATTATATTACTGATAAACTATCCCGCTACATGGCCACCCCGTTGACTTCTGGACTTTTGTGAATATCTCTTTGCATGGCTCCATTGTTTAAAGTTTGGATATTGCACTCACGAAGCATTTTTTTGCGACCATAAGCAGAAAATCAATGATCTTGTTTGGAAGTCGTCTTAGCCGCCGTTTCGATAAACTAAAGAAAGAAGTTTTCCAACCCCCTGTAGTTTTAGAAGTTACATTTATACTTAACCTAATCTTAAACAGGTTGTTAATGTTAATGTTGATATAAGTTTTTATATGAACTTGTTTAGTTCGATCAAGGCTTAAGAAAAAACTAAAATGTTTATGTATTTTTCAAGGTTCCCCAATCTATACCAAAAGCATGTCTTGCCACATTCCATTCAGTTTCTAGCTTCTCACCAGAGGACTTCAATATGCCAGCAATAAATCTTTACAGACAGCCTTTGAATAACCTCTTACCCGACATGAGGAACCTGTTACAAGGCGCCTATTCGTATTTCAAAGTGTGATATAAATTGCAAACCGTGATTTTCTTTCCTTATCCTTTTCGTTTCTGTCTGAAGTTGGTTGATGCGCAGCATTCAGCTTGGTTCAAGGCTATTATTAGGTTGTCCCATAAGTCTTCGCCGTTTTTTTTTTCAACGATTCACTGCAGATTTCGCCGACGGTATTTTGCATAGCGCTGCACAGCTTTCGAAAGAGAATGATTTGCTCTATCAGAACTCGTATTGCCTTTCTTTTTTCATCATGAATTTTGTCACTTTTTAGGTCGTTGAAGTGAAAAGTGAAAAAGTGAAAAAGCGGCCATTTGCGCACTTGTACTCTCCGCTTTAGGTTTGTGATTTTTTGCGCAGTTTTTTATAGCACTTGGAAGACAATGTTCCGTACTACAAGAATATGTGTTAGTGCTATTTGCTCGTTTGTCCTTTACTGATTTTTAGGCCATCAAATTGGGACGTCCGAAGGAGGATGGTTATTTTTACCGACAGCTCCTGCTCTGTGGTTGGACTTTTTGGGTTGGTATTATATGTCATTCGAAAGAAAATGTCTTCCTCTATAAGAATATGTGTCGCGTTTATTGATATCTATTGAATATCAACAAAAAGCCAAAAAGAGAAAAATCGTCTTCACCAACAACTCCTTCTCCTTCTTCAGTTGTTGATATTCGACAGAAATCAGCGGGAGCCAATAAACGCGACACAAATTCTTACTGAGCAAGACATTCTTTTCCAAACGACATATATTTAACACCAAGCAAAAAAGTCCAACCACAGAACCGGAGCTTTGGTAAAAATTCGGACGGAAAAGTCGGAATTCCCAATTTGATGGACTAAAAATCAATAAAGGGCAAGTGAGAAAATAGCACTAACACATGTTCTCGTAGTACAGCAGAACATTCTCTTTCAAACGCTATAAAAAACTGCGCAAAAATTACAAACCTAAGCGGAGAGAACAAGTGCGCAAATGGCTACTTTTTCACTTTTTCACTTTTCAATTCAACGACCTAAAAATTGACAAAATTCATGATGAAAAAAGAAAGGCAATACGAGTTCTGATAGAGCAACTCGTTCTCTTCCGATTGCTATGCAGCGCTATGCAAAAGACCGCGGGCGAAATCTGCAGTGAATCGTTGAAAAAACTGCAAGGACTTATAGGACAACCTAATAAATTTCGAAGTACATAATTGATCTCTTATAATTGTTTTCTAACTTTATGGAGTTGAGCACACTCTCTACGGAATTGAAGGTTTTAAATTATTATAAATAAGTAGAATAGGGGCGCGTGTAGCGCAGTCGGAGGAGGCGCCGACTGTCGCGTGCACCCGATACCAAGTTCCTGGTTCGGATTTCCCGCCCAGGCCAACCAAGCCTTCCATGCATCCGCGGTCGGTGAATTGGTACTAGACTTGTCTGGGAAGGATAAAGCGCTAACTTGTTCATCGGCTGGCCGCCGCAAATTATTGTATGGTCAAATACGCATTCAATTCCCCTCCACGACATCCCGTAGAAGTAGAATGCGTGGCGCATCCCAAAAGGAATTGAGTAACGCCGTCCTTTATCCTTTAAATAAAATAGATATCCTTCCTGTTCAGGAGCTGTCATTGTATTCTTAGTCCTCTACTTCAATCCCTGTCAGCTCTATTAGCTGACATTCATTTGACCATCGCGATGCTCGAGCGAGCGCCAGAGACGTCTTCATTCGTCCCTGTCGCTTGCCAGAGTGCCCCAACGGATCCTCCTCGCTCGAGGGACACGAGTCGGACGTTCTTCATCTTCTTCTCGACTTCATCGACGCTCTTGAACGCTCCCGAAGCCGACCGTTTCCTCCTGCCCGACTTCGGCACTAGGTCGTTGGCAACGTAGACACCCAGATACACGTAGCTGGAGCACTCGGAGATGTTCGCTCCGTTGAGCGAGAATGGGACATCAGAAACTTGTCGTTCCTCATGAACATCGTCTTCGACAGATTCAGCTGCAGTCCAACGTTCCCACATGCACAATCGAAGTCGGCCAGAATTCGCTCCGCCTGCTGATGTAGAGTACACGATGTCGTGAATGAAGCGATGATGGTGTAGCTGCCGGCCGTAGACCTTCACACCTATATCTTCTCATTTTAGGTCGAGAATGACGTTTTCGACGGTGGCGCTGAAGGGAGCAGCGCCTGAGTGAGCAGCGCTTTGATGATCGCTTCCGTTTCGACGGAGTCGAATGCCTTCTTCAGGTCGATGAACGTAAGGCACAGCTGCAGTTAGTACTCTCTCGATGCTTCGAACAGCTTCGAACGATGTGAATGCGGTCGGTCGTGCTGAATGTTCACATGGCTGACATTCAACTAATGTTCTGCCGGTCTGTTGACTGCGATTCAGCTGAATGGTTAGATGACTACGCAGCAGGCAGTTACAGTATGTAGCAGTACAGTAATACAATGATCACCAGTATCGCCGATCAGTATCTCGAGTTGCTCGAGCGGGCGGCAGCAGCGTCTCGATTCGTCCCTGTCGCGTGCCAGAATGATCCAATGGATACTCCTCACTCGAGGGGCAGGAAGAGCGTCATATCGAGGGCTCTCACGAAGAAGTGTGACCAACGCGTTTTTGGGTATCCCGGTGTTTTCTTAACATCCCGCACCATCCAGTTGGTGACGGCTCTCGTCCAACGGGTGTCTGCGGAGCGCATTAAGTGACCGGCCCACCTAATTTTCGACGAATTGGCTCGTGCGACAGCGTCGTCGAAGCATGGAACTACGGAGGTACTTGCGTGAGTCGTGTCACTCCGAGCATACAATACAAATACAATACAAGTGATATACGCCCTAATTCTTAGAAAACGACTGGAGATAGATTTAGTGCGAAAGCAGATATTAGACGTAGAGGGTTTTGAGTTGTGAACTTCTTTTTCGCCTCGCTTCTACCCCTGGTAAGTCTGGAATTCTCTTGGGTGAAATGGCTTACATACACTCCTTGAAGGAAGCCAGCTACGTCTTCTACCTACAGAGCCGGTGGTCTCTATTTAACCAAGGCTATAACCAAGGGTAACCAAGACAAATGAGGGGATGATATCTCCGTAGTGCAGCAGAAGATCTCTGAGCAGAATTTGGCCAGGTGCTGAAGGATCTCCTTGCCGATTCCTGCTCCGAAGTCGGCCTTTGTCTGCCAGCAAACGCGCTGACCTTTGACAGCCTGATGACTCGTCGGTCGGTGTGCGAGCGTGTGCGCGCATAGGGCGCTTAGCCGTTGATTTGCTATTCATTATTCAACCTTGGCAACGGTCTGGCCACCTCACCCGGACGCGGGCTCGGCGGTCCGCCACCAAACCAGCCAGCTGATCTGGTCGGTAACCGACCGCCGCGACCAGCCGGCCACGCCACCGCCACCACCTCTCGACCACCACCGTCACGTCGCCACTTGAACTCGCCGCTCCAAATCGATTTTATTCAACCGATGTGTGTCATGTCCATTAGGAGGTACATGTCCGACGAACGTCATCGTCCTTACATGCGTTTTTGCTTCTTCTGAACTGCCCAGCATTTTGAACGCTGTCCGGTTTACTGCGCGACGGACACTCATCTCAAAAACTCTCCTGCCATGACCACTACATTGACTGCCTCTTATATGTCTCGAGCATTATTAGTATGTGATTGATAACCACTGTAGCAGATTTCGGTCTATCCTAATCGGAGGGGTATATATTGATTTCCGTATTAAGTCACCTGCTTAAGTTTCAACGAGAGCTTCAGCTGTTGTCTCATAACGCGAGGTTTTCTTTTCAATTTAGGGAATACGGTTGTGTGGCATATGATGGCGTCCGCAACTGACACTGTACGGTTGCCCCCTCCCGACATGGATAGATCTGCATATTGTATTCCTGTCTCAGACGTTGCCATTTTTTTTAGAATTTGCACTTTTTTGTTTGTTTCTTTAAAAATACTGAAAGCTGCACCTTGATAAGTCTAGGTTTCTCTTGAGTGAAACGGCTGACCTGCACCTATTTGAAAATTGCTGAAAAGGACTTTCATTCACGGCTCCCACATGGACAGTTGAGGAACCATCCCAAATCTTTTACATATTTTTATTTATTTTAATGCATGCGAAGGTACGTTTTACACGAAAAGAAAGGACAAAGACTCGCAAACCAAATGCAGCTGTAAAAAACGTTTTGATTTATGGATACATCAGACAAGATTTGATTTTTCCTGATTATATTAATTACTATTTTCAATTGTCTGTTGATTTTTCGTTGTGCTTTCAATGAAAATACTCTATTTTTAGTTTATAAAACGTTTTACTTTAAACGTATCTATCCTAGTGGGGGGGAGCATTCCACTCTGACTCGTTTTGCAATGGCAGCAAAACTGAAAGCAAACAAATTTACAAAGACGACATCTGAACTGGCCTATTAGGGAACCATTCTTCGGAATTTCCTAGCCGATAGATGCTACACTGTTTACATTTGTTTTGCTTTCTAGTTGTGCCCCCTCCGACTAGGATAGCTACCGTTCGCTGTATGCGTTCGTGGAGAACATAAGCGTAAAGAAGCTCTAATACGAAGTGCAATTGTGCTACGAAGCGCTTACGTACGACGTAGTTGCCTTCGTCGGGATTCTACACGAGCATATTCCACCTCTACAGGATTTCAGCTGGCTCTTTGACCGAGTATTCAACTCACATGTATATTTGCATTCCAAACAGGGGCCGGATTCATCAGCGACTTACATAACTTTAACAGAGAAAATTACAGCCGAAATTCCTGATAGCGCGGCTTATGAAGCGACATGGTAAGCGGTAAGACGCGTTATCTGAGTTTTCCACTGTGAATTCTCTGTTAATGTTATGTAAGTCGTTGAAGAATCCGACCCCTGGACACACTTCGAACTAAACGGCATAACTTTTATGTCAATCTGCTCCTTTTTATAGCCAATTTGGAAACCTTTCAAACAAAATTGAACACTCTTTGTTTCCAAGTTTTCGACGAAACTATGGGGAACGAACTACACACTGTGTAATAGTCTCATCCTTCAAGATGTTGATCGATTTTTGTTCGCTGCAAATTTGAGCGCAGGTAAGGTTAAGGAGCGTTTGAGCGCAGTGCGTGGTGGTGCCGTCTATCACATCTGCCGTCAGTTCTAGCTTCTTGGTTCAGGTCCAACATAGACAAATAAATCTTCCATCCCTCCGGAATTGGTGATTTGGTTCCGATCAAGACTTGTCTGGGTGGGTATTGAAGGTTGACTCGTGCACCGGCTGTCCACATCAAATTTATGTGTAGAGCAAATATGCATTCAAATCGTCTCCTCGACATCCCGTAGAAGTAGAATGCGTGGCGCATCCCAAAAGCAATTGAGTAACGTCGTTTTTTACCCTTTATCCTTCATTTTTGGTAGGGTGACTGACGCAGGTACTGCTGTCGAGGAAGGCACCAGCTGTAGCATGCACCCCGATTCACGATTCTTGGTTCAGATTTCCCGGCCAGGCTAACCAAGCCTTCCACCGAGGTCGTAAAATGGTATCAGAGTCATCTGGGAATGACAAACACTGACCTGTCCATCGACTGGCCACCAGAAGTCGTTGCATGAGCCAGAGGCCAGACACACGTTCTGCCTATTCTGATTCCCGCAAGAGTGCAATGCTTGGCGCATAACAAACATGGATTGATTAAAGTCGCCCTTAGCTCTATGTTTCCTCTTTCCTCTGTACTCTGTTTCTTCGCATGCATGCTTGCGCAACCATTTCCCTTCATGTAAATCAATGCACAGAAATACTAGTTTCTGATTCGACGCGGCATCAATTTAACACAACCATCCGGCGGTCGTCACGTAACGTTATCAGCGAATAACGAGCCATAAAGATCACATGCGCTTTTGTCACCCTGGACACACAGTGCTGTTCCCGTTTCCTTAGATTCTACGCATCGAGTTTATCTTCGTATGCAAAGCGAGAAATGCGTTTGTTTGCTTTCTGGTTTATCGGCTTTTTATTGGGCAGCTCCTAGCAATTGCAAGCACCCATAAGATGAGAATAGCGACCCATCTGACACTTGTTTAGTTATTTACATTCATAGGAATGGAAGGGGCGCGTGTATCGCAGTCGGAGGAGGTGCTGCTGTCTGTCGCATACACTCGTTACCAAATTCTTGGCCACGATTTCTCGCCCAAGACAACCAAGTCCTCCATCCCTCCGGGGTAAGTGAATTCGTACAAGACTTGTCTGGGAAGGATAAAGCACTGAATTGTTCATCGGCTGGCCATTGCATGACCAAATCCGCATTGAAATCGCGTGGAAGCCGAATGCGTGGCGCAGCCCAAAAGGGATGAGTAACGCCGTTCTTCATCTTTGTCCTTATCCTTGAAATTTAAACTCCTAATATAAATGGTTGTTCTTTCTACTGAGTATCACTGGCGCTGCGATTCGTTTTCTAACAGCGCTTTGATGGTTCTGTGACTGAAGTTGGTGAGGTAATGATGTCATCAAATTGGTTCAAAAGGCAAGAAAAAGTGAAAATCACAAGGGGTGACTGCTATATAGAACCAACTATTTATTAAGAAACGAGCAAATAGACATGATTTGGGCACCGCTTTTACTCGCACATTTCGGATCATTTCGGAAATGGCCATTCTTATTTCTTTGCTTGTCACTAAATGGTAAAAGGGGATAAAGGACAGCGTTGGTTAATTTCGCTTGGGATACGCCACGCACTCTACTTCTACGGGATGTGGTGGAATAAAATTGAATGCGTATTTGGGCATACAATACTTGCGGTGGCCATCCGATGAACAAATCAGCACTTTATACTTCCCACGCAAGTCCGGTACCAATTCATCGACCCCGGGAAGAATGGAACGGTCGGCTGACCTGGGCGAAAAATCCGAACCAAGAACCTGGTATCGGGAGCACGGGACAGCCGGCACCTCCATCGACTGCGCTACACGCGCCATGCTATGTACACATGGTTGGTCTAAAAGTCCAACTGTTGATGGCAGCTCGCAGCAAATCCACGCACCACGATTTCAACAGCTCAATTCAATAAGTGCCATAAATTTTCCAGTCGAGTGATTTTGAGCGTTTCTTTCACGTTGAAAGATCCTAAACCAGCGCAATTCTCCGGATGTATTGCTTCTTCTGTGCTGCTTGTGGACGTCACGTCCAGTTAGCGCTTTATCCTTCGAAGAAAAGTCTGTGGGACCAATCCACCTACCGCGGAGGGATGGAAGCCTTGCTTAACCCGTGCGCCTAATCCGAACCTAGAATCTGGTATGGGCGCACGCGACAGCCGGTACCTTCTCCTACTGCGCTACACGCGCCCCAGCTTGTCATAACTCTTAGTTAATGCTCTCTTAGGTATTCTATAATTCTCTATAACTCTCTCGGGCAATATCTATTTGATTTTTCGCAAAGTTTCCTGTATGGACCAGTAGCATCCGAACAAAAGTCGAATCGCTATTTCGATCGAAATTTAATCTCGGGTAGACGACTTTCATCGCGAGTGAATCGCGCGTTTTCCACCGCTAATCGGTTAGATGACTATCTGTGCATGGAGATTTGCCTCTCTTGTGCCGATGTGCTGTCGTGTCAACTGGTCTATAGCGAGGAACACCGACCAAGGTCGAATCGATTTCGAGTATTTGCCGGCCTTGTTGGAAAAACTTTCGGATTTTATTAGCGTTTTCGTTCTGTTTCGTTCTTTTTTTGGTTCTGCATCATATATATTAGATGAGAGGAGCTATGATGACGTGACCTATGAGAGCGCGGATATGTTCTTACACAGAGAAAGGAATAGTAATGATAAGAAGAAGAGGAAGAACCGACGTTTTTCGTCTTACTACGTCGTACTTTACATTTACAGACACTTTTTGAATTGCTACACGCGTATAGCGCTGTTGGTGGAGGTGCCGTCTGTCGCATATCAGGTTCCTGGTTCGGATTTACCGCCCAGGCCAACCAACCCTTCCCTCCCTTCGGGGTCCGTGAATTAGTGCCGGACTTGTCTTTGAAGATTAAAGCGCCTTCTACAAGGGTCGATGAACAATAAAGGATGAGGATAATGGACGGCGTTACTCAATCCCTTTTGGGATGCGCCACGCATTCTACTTGTACGGGATGTCGTGGAGGCGAGTTGAATGCGTATTTGGCCATACAATGACTTGCGGTGGCAAGCCGATGAACAAGTCAGCGCTTTATCCTTCCCAGACAAGTCTGGTACCAATTCACCGACCCCGGATGGATGGAAGGCTTTGTTGGCTTGGGCGGGAAATCCGAACCAGGAACCTGGTATCGGGTGCACGCGACAATCAGCACCTCCACCGACTGCGCTACACGTGCCAAATATTGGTATAAAAAGAATGAAACAATGAACAATAGTCATCACAAAATCAAAAGAAAATCAGAGCTCCAAAAGCTGAAATAGCTGATGATTTTTCCTTTGAAATGTGGCACGGTGTAATGGCATGGGGAAGAGGATGCAAGATCTATTGAATGTGAACAACAGAACAGAAACTGTTGCATTTTTTCTTTTAAAATTACATTTTTCTATTCGGCGTTGGACAACATTTATTTCGTAAAGCCGGAAATATTTTATTTATTTATTTATTTATTTATTTTTTTAGTTATCACTATACAGATAACCATGAACAAAAAAAAAAACAGAACAAATGTTATTGTAAACATAAGCTAAAGTCATTGTAAATAGGAAAAAGAAAACAAGAATTGACCTAGTAAATATGAAAACTACTAAGCTACATCCTGAAGACATCGGTCAAGAAGTTTTCTATATTGCCTTAAACTATTGGGTATGATGCGTTTTTAGATAACTTCAAAAATTCAGAGCCGGTACGGCAAGTGAAGAATTGAGACCTTCTACTGCTTTTTGCTCTGGGAAACTGAAATTTGCTGTACTAACCTCTACTCTAACTCTATTTGCAGTACTATATGCATACACTGCTGACAATTTTGCGTATTTCTTTTCTTCTTTTCTGCTCTCTTCGTTCCGTTTCGCGTATTTTCTGACTGGGGCAGCCATCTTTTTCAGGTTTTACCATCCTCCACGCTTTCCCCCATCATTAAGTGTTGCTGATGTTTCCTATTCCCAGTATTTGAGTGCGTACATAACTATTTTCACAGCCGTTTCGCTGCTGAACGATCATCACCTTTTATTTAGAAAAGTTTCCTTCATTTATTGACTAGATATCCTGAGGAATATATGAAGAAGTACCGATGAGTATTATGAGCGCTGACATTGATACACTCAGGGTAAGGACGAAACATTTATTAGAAAAAGTCCATGCAAATATTATATAATGGAACACTAATCCTTACCAAAGTTTTGCAAGCTTAACATTACCACAAAACTAAGTGAAATATTTCAGAAAGACCTGAAGGAGCGAACATCCGAGGTGGACAACCTAAAGAAGAAGCTGCAGAAGGCGGAGCGGGACCGGTGGGTGTTAACTCTTGCCGCGCTTCTTTTCACCTCATGTTCTTGTATTTATTTTATCGATTATCAGCTATTTAACGTCGCTTTTAAGATTATGGATTTCTTCTTGTTGTTGTGTTTTTGTCTCCCGCTAATTTGGGATCTATTGATCGAACTGTACGCTTCGTGGGGTTTAATGATCTACGGTTGTCTAGTAAAATATTTAAGAATCAACAAGCATTTGTAGAAACTACAAGCAATCCTTATTCTTTATATTAAGCTACATAGTTCGAACTCCCATACATCCCCTTTGTCCCAATAGGATCACAGTTGCGTTAGAAGTGCTATTTTGGCTTAAAAAAAGGCGTTTATGTATGTACATCGAGCACAGCTATAGCGGATCTAAAATCTGCGATCTAATGCAGATGAAATGAGCGCGTGTAGCGCAGTCGAAGGAGGCGCCGACTGTCACCTGCACCCGATACCAGGTTCCTGGTTAGGAACCCCCGCCCAGGCTAACCAAGCCTTCCATCCCACCGGGGTCGGTGATTGGTACCAGACTTGTCTGGGAAGGATAAGGCGCTGACTTGTTCATCGGCTGGCCACCGCAACTCATTGTATGGCCAAATACGCATTCAAATCGTCTCCACGACATCCCGTAGAAGTAGAATGCGTGGCACATCTAAAAAGGGGTTGAGTGACGCCGTCCTTTATCTTTTTTTATACTGTGGGTGAATGCGGAATCTTATCTTAAATATCGGTCCACTTCATGCAACGAGTTGTTTGAAACCACTAATTTCCCACCCTCTTCAGTTGACGTTCACCTGAAGTTGACCGGTAGGGGTTTCCGGAGTTCTTTGCAAGGGCTGCACTTCATCGCTCTAAATAAGTGGAAGGTGTTACTCAATCCGTTTTTGGGACGCGCCGCGCATTCTACTTCTATGGGGTTTCATGTAAGCAACTTGAATGCGTTTTTGGATTATACAATGACTTGCGCTGACCAACCGTTGGAGAAGTCAATATTTTATCCTCCTCGACAAGTCTGGTACCAATTCACCGACCCCAGATGGAACGAAGGCTTGGTTGGACTGGGCGTGAAATCAGAACGAAGAACTTGGAATCGGCTGCACGTGACAGCCGACACCTTCTCCGATTGTGCTACACGCGTTAGTTGCCCCTAGATATCCTCAAAAAATTCCTACTATGCGGTTCAGACTGATAATCGCTCCTTAGTCGGATCGGACTCTTAATAATTGAGAAACTTTCGGAACTGTTGAAACCAAGAACTGTGTCAATCTTATTACGATAGCTGGCAGTGGTTCGTCGTTAGGAATTCAGCGGAGGATCAAAAGGATAAAGGACGGCGTTACTCAACCCCCTTTGGGATGCGCCACGCATCCACTTCTACCAATGCGTATTTGGCCAAACAATGACTTGCGGTGGCCAGCCGATGAACAACTCAGCGCACTATCCTTCCCAGACAAATCTGGTACCAATCCACCGACCCCGTAGGGATGAAGGCTTGCTTGGCCTGGGCGGGAAATCCGAACTAGGAACCCAGTATCGGGTGCACGCGACAGCCGGCGCCTCCTCCGACTGCGTTACTAGCGCCCAGCGGAGGATTACAAATTGGAACATATTGATAAATAAAAGAAAGGCATCTAGTGAACGTAAATGAATCCATTTCATTTCTATTAGAACATTTATTAATAGAAGCGTATTGTGCAGTCAAAAAAGGCCATGTTTTCTCGTTGCTATAAATCGATTCAAGGTTCGGCTCCCGCCCAGGTCAACGAAGCACTCTGTCCTTTCCGGTACTGCTCCGATTGCACTAACAGACATTAATCGCTTCTATATATGCTCCAAAATTCTTACTGAGTGGCTCAAACTGTTAAATCTCTCCTTCTTCGGGTTGGAATCTAAATAATTTTGAAGCTTTCGGAACAGCTGAAACCTAGAAGTGCACCAGTCTTACATATTACGGTAGCTGGCGTTGGTTCATTCGGTATTCAGCAGTAGATTACGAAATGGAACAGATTGATGGATAGCTGACCGGCTTCTAGTAAAAGCAAATGAAATTTTTGAGCACATCCCTTTTGTTTTGTCATACTAGGAATCTTCTGAGAGTGCGCCGTGCACAATGCATAAGGGATCGAACCTATCAATCGAGGAGGGGAACAGCTTGTAGGGTGAGCATTTATGGAGTTTTCTAAGAAATTCTCGGTCACCCTACTCAGGAATTGCTGCACTCTGTCTCGGCGAGACTTTGTAGACTTTGATGTATATAGGATCGAACCTACCAAGCGAACCAAACCTCAAAACTGCGGTTTTTGCGGCGTCTATTCAAAGTACCGTCTGGTACTGTATAATAGCGGATTATCCATAGGCGCACATTGCGCAGTCGGAAGAGGCTCTTTTTCGATTGCTATGAATCGATTCAAGATTCGAACCCTGCCCAGGTCAACGAAGCACTCTGCCCTTTCCAGTACCTGCTCCGATTGCACTAACAGACACCAATCGCTTCTACGTATGCTCCACAATTCTTACTGAGCGGCTCAAACTGATAATCTCTCCTTATTCGGGTTGGAATCTAAATAATTTTGAAGCTTTCGGAACAGCTGAAACCTAGAAGTGCACCAGTCTTACATATTACGGTAGCTGGCAGTGATTCATTCGGTATTCAGTAGTAGATTACGAAACGGAACAGATTGATGGATAGCTGAACGGCTTCTGGTAAAAACAAATGAAATTTTTGAGCACATCCATTTCGTTTCTATAATAGAGAGTTATCCATGGGCGCATATTGCGCAGTCGAAAGAGGCTCTTTTTCGTTTGCTATGAATCGAGTCAAGGTTCGGACCCTTCCCAGGTCAACGACGCACTTTATCCTTTTAAATTCAGCGATTTGCTCTGGGAAATCTTAGAGCACTAACATCTTTCATCGGTGGGTACAGGGCATTCTATGGGCCATATACGCATTCAATAGTGCTTCCGGCAGAGGTTCTGGAAATCGCATTCTGTCTTGAAGGAGGTGGGTTCCCTACACACAATTTTGACAGAAACCTAGCCTCTCCTATTTTGCTTAGTCTGTGTGCGGACAAAGTGACGGTGTCAGGTGCGTGGTTGTCTGGTAGGTTGGAAATTTCGCCGACATTTTGGAGCAAAAATGCTGCATGGAAGTAAAATAATTCGTCAGCCCCTAGTTACGGCAGTGCTCAGCATGGCAGATAATCCCGTTCGTGTCCTAACTCTTTCGCTAATCCGCCAAGCAAACACGTTTACCGTAACGGACGGCACCGCATTACTTCACCATTCGAGTAACCATTCCAGCCTTAATGAATCGAGAGTTGCGCAACGGGGTCGGCCCTCAAAACTTCGCCAAAAGACCCCTTTTGGTGGGCAGAAAATACTGTAGAAGTTAAGCTTCCATAATTCTTATAGGTTACGATCAAAGCAAGTCTAAAAGCACTTGTCTGACAATCCTAAGGGTGACTTATGAACCAAGAATTGTTACCAAAGCCGTGAAGAATCTATCCCACTTTGAATGCTGTAGTGCAGTCGGAGAAGTCACCGGCTGTCGTCTGAATCTTGAATCAAGTTTCTTGGCTCGGGCCTACTAAGACTTCCATCCCTTAGGAATCGTGAATTGGTACCATACTAGTCTGAGAAGGACAAATCACTGTCTTGTCCATCGGTCCACCACCGCAAGTCATTGTTGCACAGGACAAGCAGGCATTCAAATTGCCTGCACCACATTTCGTTGAAGTGAAATGTGTGGCGCATCCGAAAGAGATTGAATAACGCCGTGTTTTATTGTTTTGTTCGTTCTTGACTGATTGGTCGAACTTCTGAACGCAGTCAGCAAAGGCTTCGATAACAATGGATGCCTCTAAGTCTACGGAACCACCGAAGTTCAGTCTTCAGCCTGTTGACTGTTGGGTTGCTAGGCCTTATTCCAAAATTTTCAGTAAAAATCGTATTTGTCAACGCTTACATGAACCACACTGAATACAGGCACTACAAGACCTTGCGCCATGCACTCGAAAAGCTCATTGCGATTTTTATTTGATTGATAGAGTAAGTGCTGCTTACATGAAACATCAAAGTGAGGATATGTGTTCTTTATAAATGTGTGTTGTATCGTTTTCGGGTGTGAAACTTCGTCAAACCAGGGCCCGGATTCATCAAGCGGTGGGTATAGGTAGAGATACCGTAAGAGAATTGTGCCCACTACCAGCAGTGGGTAGTGAGTTCGATTCGTATTCATGAAAGGAATCAAGGGTAAGGTACAACTAGGCCTATCGCGAGAACAGCTGATCTCACTGGAGCGCCATTTTGTCAATGGGGCGTGAACAAGTCGCGGGTATACGGATGTACCCACGACAATCGGAGGGTTTTCTCTAACCACTGATATACCCACGATTTTGCGGGTAACGATTATCATGAATCGTGGGCATGTCCACCCCTATACCCAGCATACCCGTGGGTATGCGTGTTGATGAATCCGGGCCCAGCAATTTGACCGCCATTCGCCTTGGAGGAGTTCACGGCGCAATCTTTCCCTTTGGCACTACAAAACGGCCGCCCTTCTGCTCTTTAAAACCAGCTCTAAACTATTATTTTTTCTCGAAAAAAGAAGATTTTGTAAAATTTTAAAAATCTTGAATATAAAGTTATTCGGTACATGTCGCGTAGGTGAGCAGCATTGGTAGATGGGATTGCGCCAGCCAATGATAACCAAACAAAGCACAGACCGAACACATACCAGACCATCAGTGTAGCAACAGTACATGCTCTCTTTGAATGGCATGCCCATTCAATGCGATCTGATTGCTTTAGCCGTTCCAACCTACCAATGCTGCTCATCTACGCGACATATACCAATTATTCTAACCTTTTCCTTGAATATGAGATTATTCTCTGCTTTTTGGAGAGCTCTTGTTTATTGTAGGAAAAGCTCATTTCGATTAGGAACAGTTGACTTTGATTTCAAAAATCTTAAGCCAGCTTATGCTTTCAGCTTAGGTCCAATTTGATTTGAAAAGTGTCCAGTTTGATTTTGAAAAATGTCAAATTAGATTTGAAAAGTGTCCAATTTGATTTGAAAAGAAGTGTTCAATTCGATGGGAAAATGTATACACCGGACGGGAAATAGAGCTACATATGTGAAAAACTAGGCGAATAACGAAAAGGTGAAGGCGACCAAGGAGAGTGGGATCGTAGAGGAAGTGGCTCGTCGAATAAATGGGGCGGCTTATCGATATGCGTTAATGGCTTGGAAGCGGATTGGGCTGGGCAGCTACCGACTGACGCCCTTATAAGAAATTCCAAGCACGAACACACATACGCGACTTGCTTTCGTCAAATGAGATCGGAAATTTTAAGCCTTTCTCGAAGAGCTAATCTCCTGCTTACGGTGAAGGTGGACTTGCGCTTCGGGATGAGAAAGCGCGGCCACACCGAATGAATTAGTGAGGCCAATCTAGAATTGTTTTGAGAAAGCGCTCATCACTCTCATAACTTTGTCAGAACAATCCTAGATTGGCCTTACTACTTCATTCACTTTCAATTTGTTGCAATCAAAACTCCTGCGTCAGGCCGGACTCGAATCCGCACCCCCGCCCCCGCTGACTGGGCGGGAATGCGCTAGCCATTACACCACAGGCGCTGTTTGATCAAATGCAATATCCACACCTCCTGGTACCCAACATCTCATCGCTCACCCGTTTGTCGGTATGAGCCGCTCGCTGATATCAGCATGGAAACCGAATTTCGGCCCAGTCAGCAGAGGGTGCGGGTTCGAGTCCCGCCTGGCGCTAGGAGGGTTTGATCGCATCGCTATGAAGACTCGCAATCTCGATACCAACCCGATGGGCTCAAAGAAAATGAACTGAATCATATCGTGAGAAAGTGCTTACGGAAGAGGTGCTCCAGCCTAATGTACAAGGGTTGTGGAGCAGAATGAGGTATTGTAATTATTCTCGAATGAGCACCTTTTAGAATCTGCAGACACTGAAAATAAACGCGAATATGCGAAACTATTCGGAGACCTCGTTGCTATATAGTTTGAAGGGTAAAGAAAATTCATTAGGAAAAACAAGCATAAGTCGTTAGTTTCTTTATTTTTGGAATGTGCCACAGACTGCTTCTATTAGGTTGTCCCATAAGTCCCCGCCGTTTTTTTCAACGATTCACTGCAGATTTCGCCGGCGGTCTCCTGCATAGCGCTGCATAGCTTTCGAAAGAGAACGATTTGCTCTATCAGAGCATGTATTGCAGTTCTTTCTTCATCATGAATTTTGTCAATTTTTAGGTCGTTGAAGTGAAAAGTGAAAAAGTGAAAAAGTAGCCATTTGCGCACTTGTTCTCTCCGCTTAGGTTTGTAATTTTTGGCGCAGTTTTTCAAAGCATTTAGAAGACAATGTTCTGTGGTGCAAGAATATGTGTTGGTCCTATTTTCTCACTTGCCAGTTACTAATTTTTTAGGCCATCAAATTGGGAATTCCGACTTTTCCGTCCGGATTTTTACCAAAACTCCGGTTCTGTGGTTGGACTTTTTTGCTCGGTGTTATATGTCGTTTGGAAGAGGACTTCTTGCTCAGTAAGAATTTATGTCGCGTTTATTGGCTCACGCTGATTTCTGTCGAATATCAACAACTGAAGAAGGAGATGGAGTTGTTGGTGAAGACGATTTTTCTCTTTTTGGCATTTTGTTGGTATTAAAAAGAAATCAATAAACGCGACACATATTCTTATAGAGCAAGACATTCTCTTTCGAATGACATATAAAACCAACCCAAAAAGTCCAACCACAGAGCAGGAGCTGTCGGCAAAAATAACCACCCTCCTTCGGACGTCCCAATTTGATGACCTAAAAATCAATAAAGGACAAATGAGCAAATAGCACTAACACACATTCTTGTAGTACAGAACATTGTCTTCCAAGTGCTATAAAAAATGCGCAAAAAATTACAAACCTAAGCGGAGAGAACAACTCCGCAGGTGGCCACTTTTCACTTTTTCAGTTTTCACTTCAACGACCTAAAAATTGACAAAATTCGTTATGAAAAAAGAAATGCAATACATGTTCTGATAGAGCAAATCATGCCCTTTCGAAAGCTATGCAGCGCTATGCAAGAGACCGCCGGCGAAATCTGCAGTGAATCGTTGAAAAAAACGGCGGGGGCTTATGGGACAACCTAATACATATGGAGAATTGTTGATTGAACCTGGGAGAGCTTCAGCAATGGCAATACCGTGGTCAACCGATGAGCAAGTCATCATCCTTCCCAGACAAGACATTACCAAGCATCCTGAGTTATAGCAATGAAGTTTGGCAGGGTATCCTTCCGCCTGTGCTACAGCAGCACAGGAAGAAGATAATCCTTCTCGGGATGCGCCACGAGTTCTATTTCTACGGGATTTCGTGGAGGCGATTTGAATGCGTATTTGGCCATACAATGACTTACGGTGGCCAACCGGTAAACAAGTCAGCGCTTTATCCTATCCAGACACGTCTGGTACCAATTCATCGACCCCGGAAGGATAGAAGGCTTGGTTGGCCTGGGCGGGAGATCCGAACCATGTACCTGGCTGGTATCGATTGCTCGGAACAGCCGGCACCTCCTCCGACTGCACTACACTCGTCCAATATTGATTTTAGAAGAAAAATAATAGGGAGTGATTGAAGGGGTTTGTGCGAAGCAGAGGCCGTAGTCCTATTTTATGGTCCGATATTCTCCGTTGTAGGATGGACGCGTGTAGCGCAGTGGGAGGAGGCGCCGACTGTCGCGTGCACCCGATACCAGGTTCCTGGTTCGGATTTCCCGCCCAGGCCAACCAAGTCTTCCATCCCTCCGGGGTCGGTGAATTGGTACCAAACGTGTCTGGGAAGGATAAAGCGCTGACTTGTTCATCGGCTGGCCACCGCAAGTCATTGTATGGCCAAGTACGCATTCATATCGCCTCCACGACATCCCGTAGAAGTAGAATGCGTTGGCGCATCCCAAAAGGGGTTGAGTAACGCCGTCCTTTATCCTTATTCTCCGTTGTGGCTTATGAGGTGCATCAGAGGAGGCGCCAGTTTTCATTTCATTTTGATGCACCTTGATGTGATTCCTGGTTAGGTGCCAACGAGTCGAATAAACTTCCCATTCGTTCGATATTTATTGCCTTCTATATCGGAAGTCAGTGAATGGGGGCTCGTGGAGCTTGTCTCCGCGACATCTCACAGATGTGGAATACATGGCTTATCTAAAATGAGATGCATTAGCGTTGGTCTTCATCAGTTATCCTTTATTGCCACCAAGATTCTTCGTGCAGACATCTTCCAGTACTCTTTCCATCAACAGTTTTGACTTCCTAACCAGACTTCCGTCGGCGGCTAATTGATGGGTTCCAAGACACGTCCGCCCTACACACGGTATATGTACATCCGGTTTCCGAGTTTTGACGGACGGCGACGCCGCTAATGACAAGGAATTGCTGCTGAGGACACTCGTCGTCCACAGAGGACAGGCATCTTAGAGTATTAACTGCCTTGAGAGCTATGTATGTACTCGAGAGAGCGCATATTTGGAATTTTGGCCGACGATGTATTAAACTTTCCACTTAAGATGCAACTGAGTAAAGCGAGCAGTAATTAGCGAGCCATTTTCTAGTGCATCTGGACCTTTTTCAAAGGAAATTGAACACTTTTCAAATTAAGTAGGATCCTTTTCAGATCGAATTGTACACGAATTGGACAGTTGGACTGTGTTATGTAATATAAAGATAAATATGAATTTTCTATTTCACAATACTTGCGCAAAGGGATTCGTAGCTGCAGAAAGGATACCTCTGGCCGTTCTGGGGACTCATTAATTGGCGGCTTGTTAAGTGCTATAGTGGTTTCTGGGTCAATAATCGTGGTGATTAACGCCGAATCTGCCGGCATCCTCACGTCTTCCGCTTCACACGGATCTCCTCCACTTCTGCCCATACTCAGAGGGAATCCTGGCGCTGAGCGCGTTGGCCAAGACGCACAGATCCATATCAGGGGCTAAAATGTTTGCGCATGGCCATGTTACAGCGTCAATATTTATCTTCAAACATTTCCATGCTGCCTCTCCTAGGCTGGACGGCCGGCCGGCCCGTCCATATCTCATTACGATTGCTACCGAATCGTGCTCCTGCTGCTGCCAACATCCATTCTGGCTGCTATATGCATGTTCTTCAGTGTTCTATTACCTGTAGGGGTTTACATCCTTTCTGCCTACTAATTTACGGCCCTTCCTTTGACTTTCACTTTCTGAACTTCTATACATGCTGTGTTTTGTGTTAGAATATTTACAGTTAAAATCTTATTCTGTCTATTAAAGTAGCATTACAATGAGGCGATTTTCCAACAAAATACTCAAAGAGCAAAATTGAAAATATGTTTAGCCTTCCACCAGACCGGATGCCGAACGAATAGCGAAGCGTATTTGAAGGAAAGGCGCTAGAAGTTCGGCTCAGAGGTGGTTAATAATACAGCGTGTGGCGCTCAAATCGCCACTAACTAAACCTCCTATTTTCAAACATTTTTAATAACACAAAATACAATGAGATAGAAAAATAGTTTACACACAAATAGACGAATATCTCGAGAGTAAAATTAGTCAGTATCTTTTCCATCAGCCGCAATGATTGCCTTCATCACTGGCTTGAAGCTGTCGCACCTTCTCTTCAAAAGAGCTCCGTCTATATTTGTGAATTCTTCTCCAATAACGGTGCTAAGAGATGTGAAATTCGGACGCCTCCTCTTGCTAGCAGCATCTTTGACTACGCTCCAAACGTAGTTGTCTAGGTGATTCAAATCCGGGCTATTCGGGGGCCAGAACTTCTTACAAGGGAAGGGTCTGAAGCGTATGTCTGAACGGGGGGAGCGAGTCATATAGGGAGAATCCTCACCCCTCAATTAGTATAAAAATGTGTTCATCTTTTGTCAAGTCGTTAAACCCAAGGAGTAGGGGAGCTTTGAAATTACAATGGGATACGGCGTATTGGGGGTCTTGTACACCCGCGATGCCTCCGACGGCCAGCAGCTCAGAGCGCAGTGGAATTGACGATGCTTCATGCGAGGAAGGTCGGGGTTAGGTTCTTCTGCGCTGCTGCTTTTTG
Source organism: Heligmosomoides polygyrus bakeri (assembly GCA_947359475.1). Lineage (NCBI taxonomy): Eukaryota > Metazoa > Nematoda > Chromadorea > Rhabditida > Heligmosomidae > Heligmosomoides > Heligmosomoides polygyrus. The sequence continues at coordinate 5,644,569 of OX375868.1, forward strand.
GATTCTACCTGAATGATGGAGATTTTAGGGATTCCGAAATCTGTACCATTTTCAGACGGTTTCTGCGCATTTTCTAGCTGTACGCTGTGGAGAGTACCTTTCTTGCGACTTGTTTATTACTGACCGTTTTCTAACCACAACGTCTTCGTCAAATTCAAGTTGACGTGCCTCGAAGTCCTTGAGTATGCTGGCCATCCGTTCGGCCAGCTTGATTTCTTCCCTCGAAGATTCCTTGTCTAAAGGTGGGCCACACTTCAGCGTGAGCAGGTGGATCACCACTCGACCGTCGGCGGACATTGTTGGTGTCACGTTCTAGAAAACCTGCAGACGTCCGATTTCCAGGTGACAGGAAAACATGAGGGAAAGAGCGTATCGATGCCGTTTAGCTTAATCTGCGGGATCCGCACACCTAGTTTCTCATTTGAACCACCTCCCTCCGACATCACATCTTGGCCTCTTTGGAAAATCGGAGCAGGATGGTTTTTCTCGAGGTCATTGGTCCATGTAGGGAAACTGAGAGGTGCCTGAAGCCTTTATACGTTACCCATATTGTGCCCAGTGCTAATTCACGCACTTTGTACCCCATCATCGTGTTGAATGCCACAGCTGGAAAATTAGGCAAGAAAACGTCTGGAAATAGTATAGACCTTGGAATCCCCAAATTTCAACCAATAAGATGAAATGCAAAGACGCGCAGCGCAGAAGAACCGAACCCTCGACCTTCCTCGCACGAAACAACGTCACTATCCACTGCGCTCTCGAGCCGCTTGTCACCAGACCCCCAAACTCGTGATGCGCAGTATTCCGTTGTAACATCAAGGTCCCCCTGCTCTTTGTATTTGACGATATGGCAAAAAATGAACACCTTTTTTGTACTAATTGAGAGGTGGAGATTCTCCCTATATCATTCGCTCCCCCGTTCAGACATACGCATCAGACCCTTCCCTTGTTAGAGCAGAACATGCCCAAGTTAACGACGGTCAATGTTGGTCTAAATGGCTCGTGTGAGCCAGTGCGCCGTCCTGCTGGAAACATATGACCTTCCTGAGGCTACAGTCACTGTCCACGGTTACACTGCAGTCTGCAAAACTGACAGATAAACTTCTTTGGTGACCGCATGCCCTCCAGAATCAGAATAACGCCATTAGCTTCAAAATTAATTATAAATTAAATTAAATTTTAAATCAGTTTACTTTTAGATCAATGACTTCAAAAACGAAATTCTGAGCAGTGTTTCTTGTTTAATTCATCTGCTTCAGAATTAATCTTTATACATATTCACGCACTAGTTTTCTCTCTTTGTAGTTGTAGGAATAGTGTATAGCTCTAAGCTTCAATGAGTGCTGTTTCAGGCAACAATGGGAGACCCAAAAACGTCAACTGGAGTCGAAGTTGCCGGTCGACGTGCAGCTACTAATGGCGCAGAAGCGGGAACTCACCATGCAACTGGATAGGGAGCAGAACGAGAAGCACGAGCTGTTTCTGCAGGTTAGCAGAAGCTATAGTTCTCAGAAGGGTTGCAGCTAAATGTCTACCCGGCGTTCAACTCACGAGTCTCAAGCAATCATTGGATTTCATAGAGTTCTTATGTACCATTTTCACCTGAATTGAACACCTTTCACATGAAACTGGGCATTTTTCAAATCAATTTGGACACTCTTCTTAACAACCTTGAAGTTTTTGAAGTCATGCTGGACATCTTCCAAATTAAGACGAGCTTCTACCACATTACCCTCTCTCTGTTTACGTAAAAATAATTAAATAGGTGCTGTTTTAAGGCACTGAAATTTAGGCATTTCATACATATACATTGAATTGGTACATTTCAAATTAAATTAGACACTCTTCTAAGCTAACCTAAGACCTTTGAAATCAAAGCGAACTTTTTTAGATCCAAATGAGCTTTCTCTACATTAAGCTAGAGACTCTCCAAAAAGGATAGAATAATTGTTTCTATTCAAGGAAAATTTTAGTATAACTTTCTTTGAAGTTTTAATTCATCTATCCAGTAATTGAACACTCTATCTAATGCTTTAAAAAATTCTCATTTTTGTGGAAAATAAAGTTTTATAGCTTGTTTAAAAAAGCAGAAGAGCGGCAATTTTTCAAACCGAAAGAAGAGACTGCGTCACGTTTGGGTAAGACGCCCCGATTTTTATTCGATTGTCAGCAAAATTTCTGTTTGCAGGGAGTATCACATCTGTAAACGATTCAACAAATAAAATCTAGAACGCACATACCTTCACTTTGATGCTCCATGTAATCAGCATTTACTCTCTATCAATCAAATAAATATGGCGACATGCTTTTCGACAGCATTGCGCGATCTGGTCTTTTAATGCCTTATATGATTGCTGTCTTGCTATGCTTTGAAACAAAATTTAATTTTTATTTTTTCTCAAAAGACAAAAATTGTATAAAATTATTGCCCTTATTCGGGCAGCTGAAATAAAAAGAAATCTCAAAAAAAAAACGTTAGACCAAATTTTCATTGAATAAAAAATTATTCTAATCATCTTTGAGGCTCTGAAGTTTGTAAGAAGCTCGTTTTGATTTGGAACACTTTAAATTTGATTTCAACATACCTAGGATAACCTAGAAGAGTGTCAATTTGACGTGAAAAGTGCCCAATTTGGTTTGGAAAGTGTCCAACTCGACGTGAAAATTGCATAAAGGATAAGGATAAAGGACGGCGTTACTCAATTCCTTCTGGGATGCGCCAGCGCATTCTACTTCTACGGGATGTCGTGGAGGCGACATGAATGCGTATTTGGCCATACAATGACTTGCGCTGGCCAGCCGATGAACAAGTCAGCGCTTTATCCTTCCCAGACAAGTCTGGTACCAATTCACCGACCCCGGAGGGATGGAAGGCTTGGTTGGCCTGGGCGGGAAATCCGAACCAGGAACCTGGTATCGGGTGCACGCGACAGTCGCGCCTCCTCCGACTGCGCAACACGCGCCCGAAAATTGCATATATTTCAGAAATGTGGGAGTTTTAATATTCGGAAGATTCCTTTCTGCTGTTTTTCGGAGGATTCAATGGTTTTTTTTAGATCAACTCAATGATAGCTCAACTTGCGGAAGCGCAGCCAGCCGGAGAAGTGGAAAGGCTGAGATCAGACAACAGCGAGTTGCAGCGACGACTTGAAGAGCTCGAGGTAAGCTCATCAAGATATTACTATGCTAGCCCTTCAACGTTCGCTCCAGAGTTCGTCATCAAAAGAAAGCAGTCGTCTGGAAGCCGATTTGCAGCAAGCGAGGCAAGAGTGCGAGGTGATGAAGCACCAGAACGAGCGTGAACGGCGAAAGATGCAGTCAGACCTGGAAGAGACGAAGAAGGAGCTTCACATGAAGGCGGCCGCTCTGCAGTCGTTGATGCTGGCAACACAGGTTCGCGCAGCTCATCGTGGTCATTTTGTAGAAGAGATTTAGGAAGTGGAGCTCGAGCAGTGGAACAGTTCTGGAGCCAGATTCATCAACGACTTACAGCAATCTAACGGTGAAAATACTGCCGAAATCCCTGATAGCGCGGCTTACTAAACGATATGGTGAAATGTTTCATCGTATCGCTTGATTCGCTGATAGGGCGCGTTTAGCGCAGTCGGAGGAGGCGCCGACTGTCGCGTGCACCCGACACGTTCCTGGTTCGGATTTCCCGCCCAGACCAACTAAGCCTTCCATCCCTCCGGCGTCGGTGAATTGGTACCAGACATGTCTGAGGTGGGTAAAACGCTGTCTTGTTCATCTGCTGGCCACCGCAAGTCATTGTATGGCCAAATACGCATTCAACTCGCCTCCACTATATCCCGTAGAAGCAGAATGCGTGGCGCATCCCAAAGGGGATTGAGTAACGCTGCCCTTTATCCTTTATCGCTTGATAAGCCGCGCTATCAGCGATATCGGTAGTAAATCAAAGCTTCTCCCTTCGTAAAACCTTGGCATTTCAAGAATTAAGAATAAAGAAGATTCACCATAATAACCTCGTTTTGGCACAATACTAACACTTGAAGATTTCGGTAGTATTTTCCTCGATAAATTGCTGTAAGTTGTTGATGAATCTGGCCCCTGGAGTCATCTTGACCGTTCTGAGCTCCAATCTAAACGCCTGAACCATGTGAACGCCCTGCCCTAAGTCGAGAAATTTCGATCCAGAGCCATTGCCGAGCTTCTACTCTTTCCCTTTCCACCGTTGGACAAGGCACTTTTCGCACTTTTGTGTTGACTGGCAGTTTAACTTGGCTGTCTTGGAGAAATGTTAACTTCAAGGCACGGTTCCAGAACAGCTTCAAAACGCGTGGAAATAAAACGCATGGCGCATACCTGAAGCTCAGCAATGCTATTCTTTGGCCTTTATTCGTTATAAGTAAACTAGAGTGCGAGAATGTCGGTGGTTCAGAACATGTCCTTCAGTACACACATACACCAGTTGTTCGACACAGTTTACCTCAAACTTGGGTGATTAAACCAAAACTAAATTGTACAAATACAGTCACATTAGGGCGTCCTAAAAACATCCTACAAAAGAATGAAGAATAGAAAAAATGAAACATGAGAAGAGCGCCACGTGAATTATTCCAGATGACTCTTTTATAGGGAGATTTTGTTTGCTAGGATGCACAATCTGATAAATCTCTAAGCGAAATTTCTCACAATATCCCACGAAATCGTTCTATGATTGCGAGAAAGTCGCGATAATAAGCTCATCCTGGTAGCAATTGTTGTGCTTTCCAAGTCTTTATGATGTCTTGATCTTACGCTAAGGCTAATTTTAATACTACCAAAATTCAGATTTATGACTGAATTTCCGCCTAAAATATTGTTATGCATAGAGTAGAAGTGCGTAGTAGGCCGCATAGCCCAAACCATTTTCAAATTATCTCCACGATATCGCGTTCAAGCAGAATGCGTGGCGCATCCCAAAAATGAATGAATAGCGCAATCCTACATCTTTTACCCTCGAGTATTTGTGGGATTATTGCGGGAATAACCTTTGTAGGAATATCCCGGCATTGATTCCCTCTTTGTCATACGTTGAAGTTAATTTTGATAAGAGCAAAATTAGATGTGTGTATAGTTTCCAATTAGAAATATTGTCATGTATAGAATGTGGACCTGATAAAGTAGGTGCTCCCTTATTTCGACTGCTTTACAGAATGTCTCCAATGTTGAGAAGCTGAAGGAAGAGAACGAGGAGCTGACGAAAATTCTCACCGAAACTGAGGCCGCGTTGACGGCTGCGAGGAAGGAAATCGAAAAGAAGACTGAGGAAATCGCACAACTGCTGAGGTGAGAAGCGTTTTTCGCTTCCATTCAGGCTCCTAACGAAATTCCATTTAATATTCTTCGAAATTGATAAAAAAGTTGCGTTAGATCAAACGGCGATGTGGTTTCGCATTGTCATGCAGGATCATCACCTTTGCCTTCTCCGGCCTCTTGTCTTGGAGAGCTGCGGCGACTATGTGGAGTTGGGCACTGTACACTGTATGTGGCAGCAGTAAGTGCCTCTCCACTTCTGAGAGTTTCCCAGTAAGTCACTCCTCTTATATCCCACCAAACACTCAAGAGAATCTTCCTTTCGTGAACATTGGTCTTGACCTCAGCTTTAGGGTTCTCTCCTTTTTGTACCCATTGACTTTTTCATCGGAAGTTGGCATACAGAACCCAGGAGACATCGCCTGTCAGAGCCCGCGGCAGAAACGATTTTCTCTCGTATCTGGACATTTGGAGCTTGGATTTCACATGTCCTGTCAGGCACTCGGAAAGGTCAACGGCTCTCCATGGACAGAAGAGAAGCATCCATGGAGAGCCGTTGACCTTTCTGAGTGCCTGACAGGACATGTGGAATCCAAGCTCCAAATTTCCATGCAAAATCAAGACCCTTCAGTTGGATTCCCATCATACTATGGGACACTTCGAACTTCTCTGCCAGTTGATGTGTCGTCTGCCTACTATTGGTACGAAGAAGATGGAGTAGTTCAGTGTCGTCCAGTTCAGTTGGCCCTCCTGCCCTTGCTTTGTCCCCGAGTGAATAGTCTCCCTCTAAAAACTTTCCGAGCCACTCATAACAGGCGCGATGAATAATAGATCCCAAGCCATATAAGTGGCTAATTTGGTTGGCTGCCTGACGTGCTGTAGATCCTTTAATGAATTCATGAAGAATCCCGTGCCGAAAATGGCCATGAGGTGTATCCGGCATTGAGTCCAGAAGATTGGATAGATAACGAAGTACAAGAAGAGTCTTAACCTGTGTCCGCGTGCGAACAGTAGACAAGTGTGATAAAAGGATAAAGACGGCGTTACTCAATCCCTCTTGGGATGCGCCACGCATTCTACTTCTACAGGATGTTGTGGAGGCCATTTGAATGCGTATTTGGCCATACAATGACTTGGGATGGCCAGCCGATGAACAAGTCAGTGCTTTATCCTTCCCAGACACGTCTGGTACCAATTTACCGACCCCGGAGGGATACAAGGCTTGGTTGGCCTGGGCGGACCAGGAACCTGGTATCGGGTGCATACGACAGCCGGCTCCTCCTCCGACTGCGTTCCACGCGCCCGCTGACAAGTGTGATAGGATTACGAAACCAGCAATCAATATTAGCTAGTGCGTTTACAAGGAGAACGGTAAAAAAACTTTTCGAAGTGTGAGGAGGGTATTTTTTTCAACCTAATAATTGCGAACGATTCGGCTTGAGCATAGCTTTACTATAGGGGAAAATGGTTAAAACATATGCGATAAGCTTCTTTGATAGCCAATGAAAAACAAGTTTGCCAAGCCATTGACGCCGACGCTCTGGAATTCTGAAAGCAGTTGACACGTGAAAGGTCGTGTAACAATTGCGTCGGGTTTGGCTTATTTATGCTTTAGAGGATGTTATTCAGATGTTTGAAAAAAGATGGTCAGTAGGACAGAAGCCTATGTATGGACGTGACAGAAGCCTATATATGTATGTATAGCAAAAGATGCATGGAATTTGTACTTGGCCTATGCATGCAATTATTAGGTTGTAACGAAATAAATGGTACTGAACCACTGTAAATTTAAACAGTTAATATCTCGGCTTTTAGGCAAGCTTATTAATCGAAATAAAAACCTTCTGATTCTACACATCTTTGCCAACGTGACACAAGCTTTTTTATCCCAGTAGCATAAAAATCAGAAGTTCTGGAATTGACGAAATCTTCGAAGGCACTTTCCGCATCCTGTTGGTATTTGAATATTTTCCCTACCAAGAAGTCGCCAAGATGCTTGAAGAAATGGTAGTCTGTTGGGGAGAGGTCGGGAGAAAATGGAGGATGTGGTAGAGTTTCAATGCTCAGCTCATTCAATTTCTGCAACGTCATTCGTGCTACATGGGGGCGAGCATTGTCGTGCAGAAGGAGAACTCGCCTTCGGTTTACCAAGGCCGGCCATCCTTCAACTTTTTCATCATTTCTTCAATTTCAATGCAGTACTTCTCTGCCGTGATGGATTCACCGGGAGGGAGGAAGCTGTGGTGAATAATTCCCAGCGAACACCACCATTCTGTCACCATTACTTTCTCTTGGTGCAATTCCGGCTTCGCAAAAACCTTGGGGCTCTCATCGCTGTCCACCCACTGTGCCGATCGTCGCCTGTTGTCGTACATTATCCATTTCTCGTCACAGGTTACGATGCGATCAAGGAATGGGTCCGTTTCGTTCCGTAGAAGCAGTGCGGACGAGATCTCATATCGTCGGTTTCTTTGCTCCTCAGACAGCTCGTGAGGCACCCACCTTTCCAGCTTTTCGGTCTTTCCAATTTCCTTCAGATGCCGGGCAGCTGTATTGTGACTGACGCCAAGAACCTTCGCTATCTCGCTGGTACCTTTGCGTGGATCCTCCTCTACCACATCTCTCAGTTTGTCCTCATCAACATCACTATGCCTCCCACGACCTTCGTGTCCTTCCAAGCTCTCATCTCCATTCCGGAACTTCTGATACCAACGATACGCCGTCCGAATTGTGGAACATCCTTGACCGAATGCGGCGTTGATCTTCTCGTCCGCCTCCTTAGCTGTAGCGCCCAGCTTGAATTCATACAAGTAAATGCCTCGGATTACCCTTTTGTCCATCTGCAAAAAAGTCAATAAAACTCTAAAGTTTTCCCATTTTTACATAGAAAATTTGGTACTCGCCGGTAGAGCAAAGTTTGCGCTTCTAAATGATATGCCACATGTTACGGTTTGTTCTTGATCAAACGCGTAAAGACGCGCCAAAAAACGGCGCGAGCCAGTGCCATTTAATTCGTTACAACCTAATATTTGTAGTGGTCTCCCGATAAACGAATCCGAGTTTGATGGTTCCCAAAAAAATCTGAAAAGCCAGTGGAATGAAAAGCTTGACCTGGGAAGGACGTTAACCCTAAACTTTGGTTCGAGGTAAAAGCGAGGGCTTTCGTCTCATTCGCCACTGCTCTTTTCGCGCTAGTTGTAGAAATTTGCAAAAATTACCTTTGAATTTGCGCGTTTTAAAATGTTGTAGAAGTTTACAACATTGGAGCAGTTCAATGAATTCTTTCATAATTTATTTTTATTGTTAGATAAGTCAAAAAGTGTTATCACCTTATCACCTGTCGTCCCGTTAATCATCGACTTGCTCGGGCGGGCGCCAGCAGGGTCTCCATTCGTCCCTGTCACGTGCCAGAGTGCTCCAATGGATCCTCCTCGCTCGAGGGACACGAAGAGCGTTATATGTCGTCAAAAAGTGTTAACATTTCTAAAATAAAAATCGACATAATAGATCCGCAGTAACATTCAACAACCTGGTAAAGAACTCATTTTTTATGAATTTTACCTTTTTTTATGAATTTAAGATTCGAACTCTTGCTGGATTGTCCACATTTGGTCAAGTCCTTCCATCATAGCAAGAAAGTACACACGTATTTTGGGTGAAATTACACTTGGCTTGCTCCGATTTTTATTTCATGATTTTTGTTTGAATTTTAGGTATAGAATAAGATGTAGTATCCTCACTTACTGCTTCCCTTTACTGTTCCTCCTTACTTGTGATTTCCGACGTTTGGTGGAAGACGTCTGCGGTACGTCTTCTGAATTCCGGCGCATGTTGGACGGACGACGTCTTCGACAAGTCTACTGAATCGCTACGCACGTGGGACGATACTGAGAGACAATACTGTTTTCCCCCAGTGACCCCACCCCTTCGTGGTCTACTTTATTGGTAAATAAATGGTTAAGGTGACGCTAATAAGGTAGTCCTCCGATAGAAGGAGACTTTATTTTCAACTTAATAATTAAAATAATCCGTGACATGCAGAAGTCCACCAAATTGTTTTCCTTTTTTCCATTGTGGAACACCCATGTCTTCATGAAATAAATAAATAAATAAATAAATAAATAAATAAATAAATAAATTGTTACCTGTAAATATCGGTTTCCGATTTTCGAAATTACCTATAATATTTATGGGGACGAAATTCGCAAGCATAAAATGTTATGAAACCGGTAACAAAATTGAGCACGAAGAGCAGTTTAATACCATTTCAAAATTATATGGAGAATGTGAGCAAGGATAAAGAATAAAGGATGACCTTACTTAGTAGTGGAGAACTTGAGTAAGGATTAAGAATAAGGAGTGGTGTTTTATGTAATTCCTTGAGATTTTGGTATTCGCCATGCATCATACTTTAATAGAGATGTCGTGGAGACTATATGAATTTGTATTTGATCTTTGCCGCTGCTTACGGTGGCCAAGCGATGGAAAATCAGAATTTTATTCTTCCCCGAGAGTAAATGTTACCAATTCACCGACACTAGAGGGTTAATAGGCTTGGATGGTCTAGGCGGGACTCCAACCAGTTACTTTTATCCGAGTGCACACCGCAACCAACGCCTCATCCGGTTGCGCTACTGCGCTACCACGCGCATGGAGAATTTGAATGCAGTAGTATAACCAAACTCTGTTGCTCTTTCATGATTTTTGCTAATTAGTCAAATAAGTGAAGCAAACCAATAATTGTTTCCCAGGACATCAGAAGAAAGCGCGAGCTCATCGAAACAGCTAGAACTTTTCGAAAAGAAGCTCAGCGATGCTGAGAAAGTGCTTCATGAAGAGATGTCTACTAAGGTTCGTCATCTATGTAGTACCTTAGAAATAACTACACTTTTAGAGGTGTCTAGAAATTAAAGCAGCTGTTTGCTTTTAGGAAGCTCTGAAGAAGTCCTGCGAGCAGTTGATTAACGACGGCAAGCAGGCTGAAGAGAAACTGAAAGAATGGAGGCTTAAGCATGAAGAGGATCAGAAGACGATCGACGACTTGAAAAGGGAGATCGAACAACTGGAGCAGGTTAGTAGAGCCTTGGGACGACTGGTCGTGAGCGGTCCTTAGTAAGGCTCGGTAAATTCCAGGACGCAGAGGCTGCTGCGGCTAAGAATCGTCGATGGGAGTTCGAGCAGGGAGAGGAGCTGAAAACGCTCACTGAGACTCTCATGAAGTTCGAGGCGACCCTGAAGGAGAAAGACGAGAAGCTGAATGTGGGTCTGAACGCTGGATTCCATCCTAGTCGGGGGGGGGGGAATGCTGTGTTTGGCCTCGCCGTCCCTTGAATTTGTCTCAGAGCTTTAATGCTATCAGGTGATACGATGAGGGTTGTGCAGACTCAGGGTCTGTGGTGTCTGTCATGTCGTGGAATGCTGGACTTAATACATTGACGACAATCGAATCGCGTTTCGTGGCAGAAAGCCGCATGGGACACCCACCCTCTATGAGCCATCGGTGGCTCATAATGTCTCTCGCGAACTACTTCTTCGTTTTGCGTGCTTTTTTCTACCAAACTTCGACCAGAGGGGTTAGTTAGGGTGCTAATCACGAACCTGATATCCGTTTTTGAAATTTCGGCCGATTACGATAGGTTACGGTAGGTGCGGGTGACTAAGGCTGCCGAGGTCATGGTCACTGTTTTCCCTCAAACGTTGCCCAGGGGGTTATTTGGGGTGCTGATCACGAATCTGACATCCGTTTTGGTGTTACGATGGAGTACGGTACATTACGGTAGGTACAGGTAATCGCCGACAGCCTCAGTCACCCGTACCTACCGTAACCTACCCTAGTCTACCGGAATACCAAAAATGGATGCAGGATTCGTGATCAGCACCCCCAACTAGCCCACATAGGTGAAGTTTGGGCGAAATAGGTGACCATGACTCCGACAGCCTTACTCACCCGCACCTACCGTAACCTATCGTAATCGGCCCAAATTTCGGAAAAGGATGTCAGATTCTTGATTAGCACCCCAAATAACTTTCTTGGGCAAAGTTAAAGGATAAGGATAAAGGGCGGCGTTATTCATTCCTCTTTGGGATGCGCCATGCATTCTACTTCTACGAGATGTCGTGGAGGCGTGTTGAATGCGTATTTGGCCATACAATGACTTTCGGTGGCCAGCCGATGTACAAGTCAGTGCTTTATCCTTCCCAGACAAGTCTGGTACCAATTCGCCGACCCTGGAGGGATGGAAAGCTTGGTTCGCCTGGGCGGGAAACTCGAACCAGGAATCTGGTATCGGCTGCAGGCGACAGTCGGCGCCTCCTCCGACTGCGCTCCACCGCCCTTGGGCAAAGTTAGGGTGAAAAATACTAACTTGAATTGATTTGATTGTAGAATTGGTCCCCTTCCTAATAAAATTTTTTTAATTCGATATATCTAATGAAAGCAAAGACAATTTTCTTGCTTTTTCCTGTTGGACATTCTCCTATCACAAAGTAATTAGGGAACAGAAAAAAATGTATGAAAAACCGACGGCAGCAGTACAAAAAATTGCGCGAAAAGTTATGAGTCACCGGTGGCTCATATTGTCCCACATGGACAAACACGCTCATATTGACGTTCCCTAGCACTACCCCCTCCCGACTAGGATAGATTCGAACACTGTCCAGTATTCTCTGGACGATCATTGCTTTCCAGAAGTCTAGCAGCTTGTTGATCAGCTGCTGTAAAAAAAGACAGATGTAGGTCCATAATTAAGGAAGAGCACTGTTTAGCTTCGCTTTTGTGTGATCAAATTGATGCCTAAAACATTGAGCAGTTCCTTCAGTTTTTGCCTTAATTTGACATTTTACTTTTCTTTATTAGCAAGAGTAGTAGCTGTTCTCACACTGTCACTATGCGACCGTTGCTAGAAGAAACTCAATCTTCTATTGAAGAGGATAGATTTCAGCAATAGCTTGCGAAGCTCTTAGTGATTTATGGGATAGCAATTTTATGAGAAGAGCTTTTAAGCTTCATTTTATTGCACCCATAAAGTTCTTCAACATCACCATCACCATTTTCAGGCTGTGCGAGTAGAGCTCCTGGCAGCGCAGTCTCGAGCTGAGCAAGCTGAAGCAGATCTGAAGGCGAAAGAGCAGTTGGTGACGAATGCCGACCGCCGAGCTCAGCAGCTTCAGGCCCAACTCAACGCTAAGGGCAGCACCGATAAGGAGGTGGGTAAACTTCTGGAATTAAATGACTATTTCCATAGCCATCTTGGACTCTCCGTCTACCTCCGCATGGTTAGGTCTTTCCATTGTTTGCTAAGCTTTTCTTGAGGTCGCTAAAAGGCCCGATTTGATAACGTTTCAACCGTATCTCTACCTAAGTCAGGGCCTAGAATGAGTTGTCGCACCCATAGTGCGTCAATATTTTGAATTCAATGGTCAATTTTATAAAGCCTGGCCAGTGGAGGAAATCCAAATACCGTACACCACCGTACCGCACCGATGCAGCAGCGGAAGTCGCACACGGTGACCACGGATACGGATTAAACTACCGCGGAATGCGCCGACTTTTCACTCATAATTGTATGGGTAGATAAATAACTGCAGAATGTGGCTCGCATTCAGATCAAACCGATACAAGATTCTCTTTCCGTCCATATTATCCAAGCTTTCTCTCCCACCATGATCCGGATTTGGTTCCAAAGGTCTGAAATGGACAGGACTGATACATCTGATGCCTCGGCCATTCAAATTGCCTCCTTGAGATTCCATAGGTGTAATATGCGTGGTTCATTCTACGAGAGTTTTGCCTACATCGATCCCTACCCTTTTATTGATACGTTTGCTTTGAAGGATAGTAGTTCAGCAAGAACTCAAGTCGTTCATAGGGTGAAAAGCTGGTCACTTCATGATCTGCAGCGATTTCTGACATTTTTGAGAATTTGCTAGTCCTGTGAAATTTATCGTATTTACTTATCGTTTGTTAGCTATTTATACCATTTTCAGGTCAAATTCGACACTTTTCAATTCAAACTGGACACTTTTCAAACCAAACTGGACACTTTTCGATTCAAATTCGACACATTTCAAATCAAACTGGACACTTTTCAAATCAAATTGGACACTTTTCAATTCAAATTCGACTCTCTTCTAAGCTCGCCTAAGGTTTTTGAAATCAATCTTCTGAATTGAAACAACCTTCATACAGGTTGAACTACAGACTCAATAAGATGGTTAGAAAAGTTTTTTGTTTAAGGAAAATTTAGATCAACTTTTTTTGAATTTTTTTTTACTTCAACTGCCATTCGGGCAGTTGAAGTAAAAAAAAATGAGTGTAAGAATTTTATAAAATTTTTATTTTGGAGAAAAAATAACAAATTAAGTTTCGTTTTAAAGCGCAGCAAAACGGCGACCATATAGTACATTAAAAGACCAGATTGCGCCATACACTTGAAAAGCTCTCGCGATTTTTATTTGATTGGTATTGTAAATGTTGTTTATATGGAACAATGAGTTATGTGCGTTCTTAACAACTGTACGTGTTGCAATGTCTACAGTTTTTTTATGTTCGAGGAAAATTTCAGTATGATTTCTTTAAACCTTTTATTTACTTACCCAATAAATGGACACTTTGTTTGAAATTTTTTAAAATTCTAATTTTTCGTGGAAAATTAAGCTTTGTAGTGGAAAATTAAAGCTTAAAATTATTTTCTATTGACTGACATTGATTGCTGAAGTACTGTCCTTAATATCTTAACCATCTTTATTTGAGTAACGACTTATGTAGTTTTTTTTGTCCAGTTAAAACATGAAATATAAAAGGAGAATACTGCTTGCGTAGATTTGTATTATGTATATGTTGATAATATTTTTATGTTGATTTGTACATAGCTGTAGGCAATACAAAAAGTACATATCCCACCTTGTTGTTTCATGTAAGCCGCACTTACACTATCAATCAAATAAAATCGCGACGCTTTTCGAGTGCATTTCGCAATCTAATCTTTTAGTGTACTATGTGGTTGCTGCTTTGCTTTGCTTTAAACAGAATTTACCGTGTTATTTTTTCTCCAAAAGTAAAAATTTTATAAAATTTCTACACTCATTCGTCGGGCAGATAAAGTAAAAAAAATCAAAAAAAGTTATTCTACATTTTCCTTAAACAAAAAAGATTCTAACCATCTTATTTAGTCTGCAGTTCAACATGTATAAAGGTTGTTTCAATTCGGAAGAGTTCTCTTTGATTTCAAAAGTCTTAGGCGAGCTTAGAAATGTGTCCAATTTGATTTGAAAAGTGTCCGATTCGACTTGAAAATGGAATATTTTAATGCACCTCTGATCGTGCGCCTCACGTGGAACGAAGGAAACATAAACTCAGAAATCAAGGCAGCTGCAGAAAAAACATTCTGAATCGCCTTATTGTTATCACAAAGCATTAGATGACCTTCTATTGGTGTCGTGTTTTACTACTGAATTCGCCATTGAATGTTTTAGGTGGAGTTGTTACGAGATGAACTGAGAAAAGCCGAAGAACGTCACCAAGAAGTTCTCGAACGACATCAGAAGGCTGAGGCGACGGCATTGGTGAGCCGTTTCGAAATTATGGGGCATACTTGTAACGGAAAATTAGTATGTCAAGGAGAGCACGCAAGGGCAGAAGCAACTCGCAGAAGAACTACAGAAGAAGCTGGAAGAGTCTTGTGCAGCCAGGGCGGACACTGAATCCAAGTTGTGGGTTCTCGTTCTTCTCCCCCCCCCCCCACCCCCGCCCACGTCGTGCTTTGTATTCATTCTGAACGAAAGGATTTAGATCGGCGCTGCAAGTGAAGCTGCAGTCGTCCAGCGAGCAGCTCAATGAGAAGAAGGAGATCATCAAGCGACTGGAGACGGAGATTACCACTGTTCAGGCGGAGAAGAAGAGGTTGGAGTCGAAGGCATCGTTGGCCGACGAGCTCACCACGCTGATGGACTCGTTGACAGCTGTGCGCGCCGAGAATGGGTACGATACTCTTACAGTTTCCGCAAAGCAGTCCATTTCAATTCCTTTCGTCTTGAAGTGTAATGGGTAGTTCAACCCAGACCTAGAATGAGCTGATTAAGGAATAGTGCTGAGATTCTTTAGTCCCATCTTTATTACCGTATTTTCGATCTTGTCAGCCACTATTATTTCCCTTTAACCCTCTAAAAACTCTCCCAGTTACTGCCATCAAAATGATTTATTTAACCAGAAAAGCCATATTCATTAAAGAAACTGAGTTAAGACATCATGTGAAGCATAAGAATCGAATTTCAGACAGTACCAAGAGGAGATTCGAGCGCTGCATGGACAACTACAAGAGGTCAAGGAAGAACTTGAACGTTCTCTAGAGGAGTGCGAAGAGTGGAAAGGACGAGCAGAAACGGCTGAGAAAGAGAAGGAGGTCATGGAGAGAAAGATTAGCACAGAGGAGAAGAAGTAGGTTTAGTTCTCAATGCTAAACTCATAGAGAAAAGAAGATGGTGGAGTGGATAGAGAGGCTCCATCGTCACATACATGGCACAAGGTTCCATTCTGGAAAGACATTGCCTTTGACTCGACTCCGACAATAGCGGTAGAACTGCTTTTGCTGCCAGAAACCGGTATAAACCTAATGGATACATGAAACGAAAGCATGGCTCACTCCAGGGTACTACTGATGTGGAGCTATTCTACGTTCATCTTCCATTCCCTTATAAAAATGCTACTATTTAGGCTGTTAATAAACGATATTCCTGTGGTTGAAGGCGGACGGCAAATCCGTTTTCTAATTTAGCGAAAACAGGTCACTAAAAAGTTCAATTAAGATAGCAATTCAATTCTTGACTAGTAAATCCAAGAGTTTTTGTACACTGCGCATCAAGACCGACTAGCGCTTCTTTCGCTGGTCGTTATTGCTTACTTGCTAATGGGCTAATCGCTCTATCTTCTCGATCTAACCCACATTAAGAATGACGGCGCTGCCTGCCTTCTTGATTCCATCTGTTTTCTTCGAAGATTTTCTTTCAAGCAGCTGTAGAAATAGTTATTTTTCATCTTCTTTTAGCATCCACTTTTAAGGTACTCTTGCCCCAACAGGTATCGTTTGGCTATTGGGTATTATTATTATTGAGTATTGCTAGCATTGGTAGTATTGATAGTATTGAGTACTATCTATTGGGTTGCTCGATAGCTAATATCGTTTTTCATGTTTTTCAAAGCGAATTAATTTAAAATAATTAAAAAATAATAATTTAAAATAATTTAAAATTAATTAACGGCAACATTAATCAGTGATATATTAACTGTTTTGCTGGATGACCTTTTGCCATCTTCGGTGAGATGAAAAATTCAGCGTTTGAAGAAGCCTTGATCTTTAGTGGCGAAGAATTGGTGCAACTCATTTTTAGCAGCTTGATCGCAATCAAAAGTTTCATCATTTAAGTGGCCCTGAAGGGAGCGAAATAAATGATACTTTGATGGTGCCAAGTCAGGGCTATACGGTCTATAAATTAAAAATATCCAGTATTTACAGCATAAACAGTATGCTAGTGTGTTCTAATGATATATTATCATGCTCTATAATAACGCGCTAAGCGATGAGTCATACCATCGATCGGCGCCGCCGCAGAAATTAGAAAATAGGGAGAAAATTCGGGGGGGGGGGAAATAGGGGGGAAAATTACGACACGAAAATAGCGGAAAATACCCAGACGCCTTCTCTCTGCCTGGGAACTTCGGCCCGGGGCAATCGAGGACGCTGAACAGGAATCTGAAGTTTGTTTTGAAGTATCGATCGCCATCGATCGATATTGATCAAATTACGGTGCGGGAAATTAGCGGGAAAATACCCAGACGTCTTCTACCTGCCTGGAAACTTCAGCCTTGGGGTATAGTCGCGGTCGCTGGACACGAGTCTAAGGGTCGTTTTTGAATTATCGATCGTCATCAGTCGATATTGATCAAATTATCGATTTTTTGTGGATGTCGTCCAGGCGGTCCGAAACTTTACACCTGGGGTAGTCGAGGTCGCTCAACACGAATCTGAAGTCAGTTTTTGAAGCATCGATGGCCATCAATCAATATTGATCAAATTATCACCACACTATATAATAACGCGCTAAGTGATGAGTCATACGGCGCCGCCGCAGAAATTAGCCATAAAATAGGAGGGTAATCGGGGGTGGAGGGGGGGGGGGGTGGAATTACGACACGAAAATAGCGGAAAATACCCAGCCGTCTTCTCCCTGCCCGGGAACTTCGGGCCTGGGGGAATCGAGGACGCTGAACACGAATCTGAAGTTTTTTTTTGAAGTATCGATCGCCATCGATCGATATGATCAAATTACGGTGCGGGAAATTAGCGGGAAAATACCCAGACGTCTTCTACGTGCCAGGGGATTCGGAGACGTGCGGATTACGTCGCATGACATGCCTGGGACTCAGAAGACGTGCCAAGGAAGTCGCTCAACGTGTTTGGGGATCAGGTAGACGTGCCGAAGACGTCGTCCAATGTGCCTTGGGATTCAGAATGTTTGCCGAAGACGTTGTCCGCTAAGGGTGGATCGTTGAGGGAGACGAGTACAGTAATGGGGGACCGTTTCACTAGGGGAGGACCAGTATTGAGGAACCTATAGATCGCCCTATCATACTATATACTGTACGTACTGCCAGCCTTTTGTACTCCTAGGTAGGGAAAAAGCTATACAAGCAGAGAAGCTAGCTCGATGTGATTGTGAGGAAAACGACATGAGGAAAGCGACATTAATTATCGAACAGTCTGATACGTAAAAATGTAAATAATAAAATAAAATAAAATAAAGTCTGTATGTAAATTAGAGGTAAGTGGCGTTGTATATGTATATGTTAAGGCTAGATTAAATTCTCTAGTGGTTTCGTGGATTGTGGTGTAAGTTCCACTTTTTAACTCTAACTCTATGCTGTCACAAAGATGTCTTGTTGCGATCAAAACTTCTAGCGCCAGGCGGGACACGAACCCGCACCTCCTTCTAACTCTATGCATTATTACATCTTCTAACAGCCTGTGGTTAGGCCGGAAGTCGAAGTACACCTGTCTGGGTAGAGTTTTGCTTTGAACAGAATATCGATCTTAACCTGCCATCAATTTGATTCCTACAAGTAGAAAAACAGGAACTTGGTAGTGCAGTAGGAGGAGGTGCCGGCTCTCGCGTGGACTCGATACCAGGTCCTTGGTTCTTGGTTCCGATTTCCCGCTCAGGTTAAACATCTTTCCGAGGTCGCTGAATTGCTACCACAGTTGTCTGGGAAGGATAAGGGTGCTAGCTTGTTAATTGGCTAGTCACCACAAGTCTTTGTATGGCCAAATACGCATTCAAATAGCATCCACGACATTCCGTAGAAATCGAGTGCGTGGCGCACCCCAAAAGGGATTGACTAACGCCGTCCTTTATCCTTTATCCTTTTTTGTCCGTCATACATAGTTTAAAAACGAAATGCGCTTGTAGATCATAATTGGAGAAGATTCTAGCTGTCGTGAGTACCTCGGATCAAGGTTCTTGGTAGAGATCCTTCTGGCCAAGTATGCCGCCCATATTTCCAAAAATGGTAGTTGACCCTCTGAGAAGGATAAAGGGTTCGTCTGCCGTATCATGTCAATATATGGGCTAAACAGGCATTCAAATTGTCTCCAAACTATCGCGTAAAAGTGAAACGCGTGGCGCATTCCAAATGGACGCCGTTCTTTATCGTTTGCAGATCGCATCCTTTTACGTCTAGGAATTGTACTGTTACTGAAACCAAGCGTTTTTCTTCTTCAGAATCGTCGCTTTGACGACCACGGCTGAATCTCGGAAGGCTCACGAAGCCGAGTTGGCGTCTAGTGCCGACAGGCTCCAGTCTGAAAACGCCAAATTGCAAGAGGAGACCAGAGACCTACGTGCCGAGCTCCAGAGGGTGCAGTCCGAACAGCAGGCAGCCGAAGAGGAGTCAATGAGGAAGCTTCGTGAGCTTACCGAAAAATGCGAGGCGATTCAGAAGGAGGCAGACACTAGTCGTTCGAAGGTCGGAGAGCTGGAGGGTGAGTATGGGGCCTTTTAAATTATTTCAAATCCAATCCAATGGTTTACATTTGTGAACTCGCCTTCGATTAGTGCACCGGTAGAGTCAAGCAAACATCCAGGCATAACCCTAATTAGAAATGGTATCAGCATCCTTTTCACACCGAAAATATACTTCAAAAAAAAAACGAATGCGGAGATTATTCGCAAGGTTTCTTCGTAAAACCTCCGTGCCCCTCAACATACCTTTGTGAAGCACATATAATGCTCTAAATGTATCAGGATAAAGCAAGCCGTGCTTGTACTTGTTGTTTCCTAACCAGGGAAGGGTCTCAGAGGTAGGTCTGAACGGGGGAAATGGGTACTACTGCGAGAATCTCCAGCCTTTATCTAGTAGAAAAAGATGTTTCGTTTTTGCTGAGTCCTTGAATCAAACGAGCTACGGGCCTTCGAAAAGGGGGAGGAGGTACAGTAGCACACCGTCAGCACGTACCCACATGCATGTGTGGGCTAGCGCTTTTGCATAGGACACGGCAAAAGTCTCAACGACAAGCGAGTCGGTGGCTCAGCAGGGTACAGCCCTGCTTCAAGGATGCTGGGTCAGGTGTTCGACTCCCGCGCTATGCATTACTTTTGCATTTTTTAATGACCGCTGCCTCCTTTACCAATTTGCTCCCTACACATTTATTTCACTGTAAATTGTCAAATGGGCCAGATTCGTGGTCAACACCCGAAGACCTCGACAGCCCTAGTCACTCGTATCTGCTGTAACCTACCGTAATCAGCCGAAAGCGAATGTCAGATTCGTGATCAGCACCACAAATAACCCACCTAGGAGAAGTCTGAGCAAAATCGGCGATTATGACCTCTACAGCCCTAGTCATCCGTACCTGCTGTAACCCGTACCTGCTGTGAGGTCACTGTTTAACATTCACTGTAAAAACACAAAGCGTGTATAATTCTGAAACTGGGAAAAGCTCATAGTATCCCCTTATTTGACAATTTAGAGTGAAATAAATGTGAAGGAGGTGTGTAGGAAGCAAACTGGTGAAGGAGGCAGCGGTTATGAAAAAATGCAAAAATAGTGCATAGCGCGGGGGTCGAACATCTGGTCTAGCACCTTCCTCACCTTCGAGGGCCCGTAGCTCTTTTGGTTCAAGGACTCAGCAAAAACGAAACATGTTTTTCTACTATATGAAGGGCGGAGATTCTTGAAATACGATCCACTTCCCCAGCTCGGACCTACGCCTGAGACCCTTCCCTGGTAAGTTCCCCTCTCAGTAGGGTTATTGTACATAAGATACGGCAATGAGAATATCAGGCTCTTTTGTTAGGAATAGGTCTTCATCGTTAGCGCTTCGAATGAACAGTTCTAAAAAAGACTATTTTGCGCTTGAATTTTGCAGAATTTTGCGGGAAACCATCATCTTTCCATCATATTCGATTTGCACGATGATTACTTCTTGAGTGTAAAACAGTCGAATTTTTATAAAGATGCGTCACGTTAGTGTTAGCCAAATATTGAACTCACTGCAACCTGCATCTCGTACTAGAAAATAAATTCGTTCGCGAAATCCGTACGATTTGGTTAACGCTGTAATTTATTTGATAACATACCATTTTCTGAGACCTTTGTACTATCGACGCCAACAAAATGGCTTTCTTTATATGGCTTTCTTTATATTCTTTATTTTTAGAAGCTAATTATACTTATAGATCCCTGTTAAGGGCGTATCCCATCTCTAATAAGGGAAGGGTTCGAAGCGTATGTCTCAACGGGGAGAGCAACTCATATAGGGAGATTCCCCACCCCTCAGTTACTATAAAAATGAGTTTATTTTTTGCTAGGTCGTTAAACCCAAGGAGTAGGGTAGTTTGAAGTTACAATAGAATACGGCGCCGCACGAGTTTGGGGTCTTGAACACCCGCGATGCCTCCGCCAGTAAGCGGCTTGGGGCGCAGTGGAAGTGGTATTGTCCCATGCGAGGAGGGTCGAGGGTTCGATTCCTCTGCGCTGCTGCATCTTTGCATTTCTACTGATTGGTTGAGATTTAGGTGATTTTGGCGTCTATACCATTTCCGAGATTTTTTGCCCAATTTTCCAGCTGTACACTGTGGTATTCAATATGATGATGCATAAATGTTCAACATCAGTGATACACAGGCACAAAGTGTATGAGCAGCACTGGGCACAATACGGTAACGTATAAAGGCTGCAGCCTCCTCACAGTCTGTTCCCATGCATGGATCAAAGGCCTCGGGAAAAGCCGTCCTGCTCGGAGAGACCAGGATGTGACGTCTCAGGTGGTTCAAGTGAGAAACGCGGTCTGTGAGTCCCGCAAATTAGCCTAAACGGCATCGATACACTCTTTCCCTCATCTTTGCCTGTCAGCTGGAAAGCAGAGACCTGCTGAAGGTTTTCTAAAACCTAACACCAATAATGTCCGCCGATGCTCGAGTGGTGATCCATCTGAAATCCACGCTGAGATGTGGCCCACCTTCAGACAAGGAACCTTCGAGGGAAGAAATCAAGCTGGCCGAAAGGATGGCCAGCATACTCAAGGAATTCGAAGCACGTCAACTTTAAGTTGACGAAGACGAACAGCTGGAAGTGGTGGGAAAAGAAGAGGAAGATTGGGATCCGCAAGATGAACTGACGGACGTGGAGAGGCAAGCAAGCAGTGGGCATATGAGTTTTCGGGTGTTACTCTTCTTTCGGAGGAGTCTTCAATTGGATTTCGGTTGCGTGCTCATAACCATGGAGGAGGACACCGCGATTCCAGAATCCCCCAAATCTCAACCAAACAGTTGAAATGCAAAGATGCAGCAGCGCAGAGGAACCAAACTCTTGACCTCCCTCGCACGAGTCAACCCTCTACCCACCTGCGCTCCGAGCCACTGGCTGGTGACGCATCGCGGGCGTACAAGACCCTCAAACGCGTGCTGCACCGTATCCCGTTGTGATCCCCTACTTCTTGGGTTAAGCGACTTGGCAAAAAATAAACACATTTTCAAACCAATAGAGGGATGAGGATTCTCCCTATATGACTGGCTCCCCCCGTTCAGACGTACGCTTCAGACCCTTTCCTTGTCAGTACTCCCCTTCACATCGCTGCAGAAATGTGGGCTACTGGCGGACCAGGGAAATGAGTACTTTAGTGTTGCTGTTTTTGACTGAGGTACGGCACAGTTAGCTGATCAGTCTCTTGCGTTCCAGCGAAGAACTCAGTGCAGCCAACCAGACTGCCCGAAGGGAAGGGCGAGGCTTTTCAGGCGTTCTCGAATCGCCTTTATATGCACGCTCCTGCTAACGATCACAGAAAGTAAGCCTGAAGTAGGCGCTAGGCCTGTCGTATAGAATAGAAGCAAGGAGGACATCCTCTGAAACCCATCTGCATCTTTATGAAGTACACGGCCGCGTTTGGTTCGCGTTTTCTTCTCCTGCCTACGACACAAAGAAGCACCACGTCACTTTGCTTCGGGTGGTCCGAGGTCCCCCAACATCTGTCCGTTAGGCTTGCTGCTCACGAAGATCGCAAACGTAGGACACTCGATGAACTCCAGACTTTGAAACAGGTTGGATTCCGCAACTAATTCAGTTCCATTTATTACATCCTGACCGTCTCGAGGATCGACGGTGATCATCCGAAATAGCGTGTGCCCTCTTGCCTTAGCCCACTTCAAGAAGTTGTTCACGAGCGTGGGCTGCTGCGGAGCATCACTGGTCATCACTGTTTCATGCATTGTGCATTTACATCGGCACAAAATGGATGAAACAGCATCACTGTGCCTGTCCCTCACTGGTGTTTAGCCTTTATACATCATTATGTTGAATAGCTTTTTCATTGTCTTGTGGTTAAAAAACCGGTCAGTAATAAACAAGTCGCAAGAAAGGTACTCTCCAAAGCGTACAGCTGTAAAATGCGCAGAAAACATCTGAAAATGGTATAGACGTCAGAATCCCCCAAATCTCCATCTCCATCATTGAAATGAAAAAATGCATTAGCGCAAAAGGTTCGAACCCCTGACCTTCCTCACATGAGGCAACGTACTATCCACTGCGCTAGGAGCCACTGTTTGCAAAGCCATCGCGGCCGTACAAGACCCCAAACTCGTGCGGCGCCCTATTCCACTGTAACTTCAAGTTCTCGCTACTCCTTCGGTTTAACGACTTGGCAAAAATAAACACATTTTTATACTAATTGAGGGGTGTGGATCCTCCCTATGTAACTCGCTCCCCTTGTTCAGGCATACGCTTTAGACCAATCCCTTGTAAGTACTTCTTTGAGATTCCTTTTTTCGCTGTTTACATATAGATCTGCATTCCAGAGGAGCACATCCGGTTCCAAAGCAGCGCAGCTGAGGAGAGGAAGAAGCTCTTGGATGCCACCGAAGAGCAGCGCGCCAAGGTGTTTCTTAAAACTCTTTAGTTGCCTTGCTACTGATGTGGAATTTTTCAAAATTGGTCCCTTCTTCGATGTCAGAGATCGGTATTCTGGAGCACATGAGACATTTTGCTGTTCAGATGGAAGAACTCCAACATGAAGTGGCCGAGTCGAAGAAGAAATTGCTGGCAGCTGAGGAACTTACCGCTGCTGAATCCGAGCGGCACAAGTCAGCACAAGCAAGGCTGACAGAAGTTGAACGAGTGAGATTCCTATTTGCTACTCTGCCGGAAAGAAAGTTCTGAATGGGGCTTTGCTAATTATTTGCCATTCAATTGAACAATCTGTTCTTCTAATTCGACGAATTGGATCAAGAAGCATTATACTGTATTTCTGTTAGTGTTTTAAGCTTTGCCTCACACGATTAGAGCACACAAATAAGTGCATAAATAAATAAATAAATAAATAAGCATTCAAAACGGATTGAACGAAGGGCGAGAAAATCACCTAACAAAGCAGAAGAGCTAATCGGTTAGTATTTTTATTTTTCGCTAACAACGAAAATCTGTGAACTCATCCTAACGAACCTCAACAGGACCTATATTTTTCTGTCGTCTATGAAGGGGCATAGGGTTCGGGTTGGTTTTTGTAGCGAGCCTCTTGTGGTCCAAAAATGGCAAAAAAATTCGCCTAGTAACTCATGGACGGGAAGTTTGGGATACGTATTCTTCCCCATAAAACTAGTGGTGGTGATTCTGCGGCTTTCAATTTAAACCGAATTCCTATAAGCTTTTCATTTCAACCCGAATTTGGGCTAGAATTTCTTTGGCACTCGGGTTAGTTAGCCTTTCTATTACATTCCTCTGGAGCCCGCCGAGTCGAAACGGATTTACTAGGCGGCAATTTTTCGCCATTTTTGGACCATCCAGTGGCCCGCCGCAGAAACCAACTTTATTACTGTGCTCCATGTAAGGTGCCCTATAGATATCGGTTTGCGCTTCAAAGGTGCCGTATAGGTATTTTTAGGAATTGTTCGGTAAATTCACAGACGTCCCTTGTAAGACCTAGAAAAATGGTAATTATTGATATATAAGGGCACTTTTTTGGTCATAATTAAGGTTTAAATGGGGTCTTATGGTTACGATGAACTGAACTTGCCCACTGTTCTTCGCAATATTATTCACGATGCTGGCAAAGTACAAGGATGTATCGCGGCTTCTAGACTGTCTATTGGGTTTGCGAGAGGAGAAATCGGTCAGGAATAGGGCATATGTGGAAGGTTAGGACAGTGCTAACGAATATTCCTTAGCCTACCTCTAAGGGAATGATTAAGCTAAAGAATAAACGTCGAGGTTAATTAATCCACCTGTGAAGTGTTGCATGCTTTCTTCTTCAGCGAAATGTCATGAAGACTGTTGGAATTCGTAGGATCTATACAATGACTTGCGGTGAAGGAGTCAGTGTCCTATTCACTTCGGAGAACTTTGGTATCAGTGCAGCTGCCACGGTGGAATGGAATGGGTTTTTATACCTTGATCTGGGATGCGCTTGAGAGTCAGCACCTCCCTAGATTGCTTCAGCATCCATAAAGGAAAAATGGTTGCAGGAGATTATTAGTTAAGAAAAAATGCCGGCGTTAGTCTATCTCGTCACAGACGCACTCCCGTTCTATTTTCACGGCTGTTATGGAAAAAAATTTGAATGCGTATTCGGCCTACACAATGGCTCGAAATGGGCAGTAGGCAGACCTTGTCTGCATTTTATCCTTTCTAGGTAAGTCGACCCTTAGAAGAGGAGAGAATGTCAATAGCATTTTTCTGTCCTATAGATGAGCTTATTCAGGAGTACGAGGAGATGAAGCACAGTCTTCGATCGATTCAAGGAGTCTCGAAGACGCCAATCTCGGACAAACTCGAGAACAGTGAGGACTTTGCCATTCGGATAAAGCAGCAGCTTGAGGAGCTGGAACGCGACAAAGCCACAAAACTTCAGGAAATGGCTGCCGAGCACAAGGCGCATCAGGAGAGGTAAGTACATACACAAATCAGTGGTCTGGTTTGAAGCACATTTACGTGGGCTGCACGGAGTAGTCATAGTGTAGGAAAAATTGTGGATGAAGCCAGCTTAAGAATGAATTTAGTTCTGCATTGATTTTTTAGGAATTTCAATGATAGATAAATATATGTAAAGCGTTTGGCATCAAATTTTTGTATTTTTCACTACCAAATATTGATATAGCTTTACATAGCACATATTAATACAGCTTCCACGGTTTTATATTAGCTATTTATTTATTTATTTCAGTTCATTCATTTCTTCGTTTCAGGTTAGAGAAGCGGATAGAAGACATGGAAACGGCCCGAAAAGAACAGATTCAAGAGTTGGAGAATCAGAAGCGGGAAACGGTGGAGATGTACCAGAAGAGGTTGGAAGAACTCGAGAAGCGTCTGGAGGAAGCCGCCGAGTCGTACAGAGTTGAGCGCGAGAAATTGGAAGCAGTTATTCGAGAGAAAACAGCCGCACCTAAACAGGAACTAGAAGAGCTTCGGAAGGCGAGTGTGGACATGGCCGAAGCGTCTAAGGAGCAGAACGAGAAGCTGAACAAGCGGGTTAGTGAAGAATTTTACATCTAGGGTTTGCCACAAGGTAAAAAAGATTAAATGCAGGATTTTTAAAAGTTGTTCCTCATTTTTTACCTTTTAACATGCTTGCAAAATTCAATGGCTATTTACTAGCCTTAGCAAAAATTTTCGAATAAAAAGTGCTTGATCTTCCTAGGTTTGAGTTGCAGCTATGGGAAAAATAAGGCACATGGCATTAAAAACCATTGGACCCTTCTCTAGGGCAATAAAACATAGGTGATTAAATTTTTCCTAAGATGTTTCTCAGGGTTTCCTTGCAGTAATAACTCCAAGAAGCTTGGCTGTCTGTTCAGATCGCCGACCTAGAAGCTCGCCTCGCTCAAGCGTCCAAGAACAACGCGGATATGGTTGAGAACATGCGGAACATGTCGGCGTTACTTGAGACGGAAGCGAAGAAGCGCGAAGAGCTGACAGCGGAACGAAAAAAGTGGATGGAGCAGCTCGATGAGAAGGAGCGACTCCTCGACGAGGCTCTGAACAGCAGCGAAGACGAGGTTAAGGTGAGCTGTTCCTCTTTTTGGTTATCAAAGATTCCTATTTTTGCACTTTTTTGGTGTTACTGGGAACACGCGGAGCTAGTTGGGTAAAGACGCACCGAACATTTTCTTGCTGGCCACCATGAAATGGCAAGAACGCAACTGGTTGAGATGACGGATGGAGAAAGCACACCGCTACTCGATTCCTTTTGGGATGCGCCATGCATTCTGCTTCTATGGAATGTTATGGAAGCAAATAAAAGGCGTATTTGGCCTATACAATGACTTGCGGTGACCAGCCGATGAATCAGTCAGCGCCTTATTCTTGGGGAAGGCCGTATTGTCGATACTCGACGATTGATCAACAGCGGCCGGAAACTTCACCCCGCGGGGTAGTCGAGGTCGCTGAATCGTGAAGTTCGTTTTTGAAGTATCGATCGCCATCAATCGATATTGATCAAGATATCGATTTTTCATGTATGCCATTCAAGCGATCCGAAATTTTAGTACTCGGGGTAGTCGAGATTGCTGAACACGAATCTAAAGTTCGTTTTTGAAGTATCGATCGCCATCAATCGGTGGCGACGTCCGTTCCTCCACGTGGTGCCACTGGTTGAAGCACTGGAGCGTAGAAGAGTTGATTTCTGTGCGGTGCAGGAGACGAGGTGGTCCTGCCGCAAGTCAAGGGACATAGGACGTGGCTTCAAGGCCGTTCTATGTGGAAGTCCCAGGACCACCAGTGGTGTCGGAATAATCGTCTCCGAACGATTTCGTGACTACATTGTAAGCGTTGAGCGCTTTGACGATCGATTGATGAAGATCGTTGTCGCCGCTAAGGAGCGGCTCTATCACTTCTTCTCTGCGTATGCTCCGCAGACTGGCTGCTCCGATGAAGCCAAGGATGAGTTTTGGAACCTGCTGGATGAGGAGACAGCAGAGGTACCGTCGAAAGATGTCATCATAGTCGCTGGTGACCTTAATGGGCACGTAGGTGCTACGAGAGACGAGTACAGCTGTCATGGTGGTTTCGGATACGGATCACGTAACTCCGATGGTGAGCGCATTCTTGAGTATGCGGAATCGCATAGCCTCACCATTGTGAACACCGCCTTCCGAAAACGCGACTCGCACCTTATCTCATACTACAGTGGGAGCTCCAAGTCTCAGATAGACTTTGTCCTTGTGAGAGATCGCGACCGGAGTCTTGTCACAGACGCGAAGATCGTGCCGTATGAGACGGTCGCCCCACAGCACCGACCGCTGATCTGCACTCTGAAGATTGTCCCTCCGAGGCTGAAGCAGGTCGAGCGATGCGGTGCTGCAAGAATCAAGTGGTGGCGAATGAGAGAGAAGGAAGCAGCTGTGATTTCTCGCGTGCGGTTATCCACAGTCACGACTGTCGACGAAACTTGGAAGAAAACGACCGACGCGATTCGTCAAGCTGCACAGTCGGAACTCGGCATTATGAAGCCTGGGCGACGGAAGGTCGAAAGCAGGCATGGCTGTGGACAGATGACGTGAAAGCAAAAGTGCGAGAGAAGAAGTCGCTTTATCACGTGTTTCTCGGCGAAAAGACGGCCGATAACTGGCGGAAGTACCAAGAAGCGAGGAAAGCTGCAAAGAAGGCCGTGGCTGTTGCAAAAGCCATTCATTATGGAGATGTCAACGAGAAGCTCGAGTCACGCGATGGCGAGCGGTATCTGTACCGGCTTGCTAAGAATCGCCATCGGCAGACCGAGGATATTGAGAAGTTTTTCGGCATCAATGATGAGAACGGGCATCTTCTTACGGACCCCAAGAAGTCATTGAAGCGATGGCGCGACTACTTTGAGGAAATCTCTACAGTAGAATTTCCTCATCCAGCCATCCCTTCCACGGCTACAACCCACGGCCCCGTTCAGAAGATCACCGTGGAGGAGATTGAAGCGGCTTTGAAGAAGATGAGGCCAGGCAAAGCGACTGGGCCCGACGACGTGGCAGCGGAACTGTGGAATTCGAAGTTTTGGTACCCTGCTGAGTGGTTGGCGAAGTTCTTTAATCAGGTTGTGGAGGAGAAGAAAGTGCCTGAGTGTTGGCGTAAAAGTACGACGATTCCGATTTGGAAGAAGAAGGGCAGTCCTGCAGACTGCTCCAATTACCGTCCGATTCGCTTGCTTTCGCACAGCATGAAGATCTTTGAGCGAGTTGTCGATGGACGAATTCGGGACATCGTCCAGCTTTCCAGCAATCAGTGCGGCTTCGTGGCTGGCTGTGGCACCGTTGATGCCATACATGCCGTCCGCCTCCTGATGGAGAAGCATCGCGAGAAACAGAAGGCAGTGCATATCGCCTTTCTCGACTTGGAGAAGGCCTTTGACCGCGTACCGCGTGAAGTGATATGGTACGCCCTGCGACAACATGAAGTTCCTGAAGAGCTCATAGAGTGGGTGCGAATTCTCTACTCTTGTCCAAAGAGTCGAGTTTAAGCTGCAGCTGGACCTCGATGGAGTTTCCCATCTCTGTCGGAGTACACCAGGGTTCTGCGCTTTCCCCACTCCTCTTTGTTGTCGTCAAGGATGCTATCACACGAGATCTTCAGAACCCCGTCCCTTGGACGTTGCTTTATGCCGATGACGTGATGCTCGCTAGCGAAGATAAAGGAGAACTGGAGCGAGAGTTGCAAGCTTGGTGTGATCGCTTGGAGCGGTTTGGACTCAGATTGAACGTGAAGAAGACCGAATATCTAACGACGGACGTTACCGAGTCCAGCTCCATCAAGGTTAACGGCATCGAGCTTCCACGCACTGCGGTCCTTAAGTACCTGGGATCAGCAGTCGCGTCTGACGGCAAACTGATGGTCGAATTGAATTCACGCGTGAGTGCAGCTTGGTCCAAGTGGCGCTCGTTGACTGGCGTGCTCTGCGACAAGGAGATACCAGAGCGCTTTAAGTCGAAGATCTACAGAGCAGTCATCCGGCCAGTAGCGATGTACGGCGCTGAGTGTTGGCCTGCGACAAAGGAAGTTGAAACGCGCCTCAGCGTCATGGAGACGAAGATGCTGCGCTGGACGGCAGGAGTCACGTGCATGGACCGCATCCGGAACGATGCTATTCGGCAGAAGTTCGGTGTCGCGCCGATAACTGACAAGATGCGCGAAGCTGGCTTACGATGGTACGGCCATGTTCTGCGTGGAGAAGAAGACAGCGTCCGCAAGATAGGCCTTAACTTCGAGGTAATAGGAAAGCGGCCTAGAGGGCGCCCGAAGCAGCGCTGGGCTGATACATTACATACGGACTTGAAAGTAGCTGGTGTCCACCCCGATCTAGCGCTGGATCGGGAAAGGTGGCGTCATGACACCAGAATAGCGGACCCCGCCACGAAGCGGGACAAACGCTGAAGAAGAAGAAGATGAAGAAGAAGAAGAAGAAGAAGAAGAAGAAGAAGATCGCCATCAATCCATATTGGTCAAATTATCGATTTTCTGTAGATGACTTTCAAACGGTTCGAAATTTCAGGCCTGGCGTAAACGAATTTGCTGAACACGAATCTAATGTTCGTTTTTGAAGTATCGAACGCCATCAATCGATATTGATCAATTTATCGATTTTCTGTGGGTATCGTTCAAACGGTACGAAACTTCAGCGCTAGGGTAGTAGAGGTCGTTGAACACGAATCTGAAGTTTGTTTTTGAAGTATCGAAGCCATTAATCGATATTGGTCAAATAATCGTTTTTTGTGGATGTCGTCCATTTTTTCGATTTTTTTCTAACATGCCCCAATAGCCGTAGTTAAGATGTTCTTTCTGAGGAAACCGTGACATAGGTGGCAGCTACAATTGATGATGAGAAGTTATTACGACGGCGAAGCCGTCAAGAAGCTGAGAGGCCGCACTGACGGCTAGTATTACTACAAAGGTTAATGTATAATATATCTTGGTCTTGTTAATAGTGTATGGCGCGTGGTAGCGCAGATGGAGGAGCCGCAGCCTATCACATGGGCCACGAATCAGAGTCCTTGGTTTAGGTTTCCACCAAAAAAACCTTCAACCGGACCATCTATCCATTTGTTGTCGGTGATTTAATATCGCACTTGTATGAGAAGAATGAAAAGCTGACTTCTTCTTCCAATTATCGAGTGCCATCATGTAGGCTAAATGTGTAAATGCGACCTCAAATTGCTTCCATGACATCCTGTAGAAGTAAAATTCGTGGCGCATCACGAATGGAATTTGACTAAGGCTGGTTTTTTCCTCGAGAGCTCTACGAATATGAGTCAAAACCAGAGGTTCCCGTTCAGATCAGTCAACTGGCCGCTGAGAATGTTCGTCTCGCCAGCGAAGTCCTGAAGGCTCATTCACAAGCCGAGAAGACGCTGCAGGCTGAGAAGGAGTTGCTCACGAAGCAATTCAACGA
This sequence comes from Heligmosomoides polygyrus bakeri, assembly GCA_947359475.1. Lineage (NCBI taxonomy): Eukaryota > Metazoa > Nematoda > Chromadorea > Rhabditida > Heligmosomidae > Heligmosomoides > Heligmosomoides polygyrus. The sequence continues at coordinate 5,675,732 of OX375868.1, forward strand.
AAAGATCAAGACGTTAGTTTCTTCACTCCCTTCATTTTTGCTGATATGTTCAAAATCAATTCTGGAGAGTTTTTCGATGGATATTCATTTTTTGGTGAGAGATGAAAGTTTTATCAAATATGTAAGGAATGTTAAAGGAGTGATTGGATGCATAGACCCTATCCTGTTGTCTGCAAATTTGTGCTTTCACTGTTTTTTTTTTGGCTGTACCGTCTTTAGTAAATAAGGTATTTCTGCGACTATTTCGCCACACAACCGTTTGTATGCAGCTCAGCCGGTAGAGGCGCCGGCTTTCGCGTGCACCCAGAATCGAAGTCCTTGGTTCGGGTCTCATCCTGCGCAGCCAAGCGTTGCATACATCCGCGATTATTTATCTGGTGACTTTAATGGGAAAAGTAGAATACTTACTTCCCTGTCTGCTGGGCCCCGCTAGGATACAGACCAAATAAGCATTCTAAATCCTTCTCCTTCGCATCCCGTAAAAGTTGAATCTATGGCCTATGCCAAACAGGGGTTGAATAACGCGGTCATTTATTACTAGCTCTATTCTGGCTTATACTATCAATAGTATTATTATACGTATGTTTCTAGAGCAAACTCCGAGCGGGATAAACTGGCTGGTGACCTGGAAGCGCTTCGAGCGAAGATGAAGGTGATGGAGTCTCGGATAGAAGATCAACGCTCCTCGCTTGAACAGGCTGAGAAGATGTGTGTCCATTATTTTTCATCTAATGTGATTCAGTTCAGTTTTCTTAAGCCTCAAATGGGTTATAAGCTCCCATAACGATGTTTTGTTGCGATCAAAACACTAGCACCAGACGGGACTCGAACCCACGCCTCTTGGTGACCGGGCGGGAATACTCTACACCATTACGTCATTACTTTATGATAATATTTTTAGTGTAACGTCTTGTGCAACACAGCAAGTAGGAAAACTACTATCATCTTTTTGCGTTTCCTTCACTCCTATTCTAGATCTTCATTTCGAAATCCTTTTTCATTGTATGAAATTAAGCGGCAACTGTCCGTTTTGAAGAAACAATATTGTTGTGATTTTCTTCAACTTTATTTTACTCTTAAAAAATGTACAGTACAAGGTAATGGCGATACGACGGATTAAACAGCAGAAAGTAGACTCGGTCTGATACCGACTTCTAACGTAGTTAAAGTAATCAACGCGATTGATTGCAATTTTTAATAGGTGCATTAGGATTGGAATGCTGAGTTCTTTTGTCGAATTAACTCCAGTACCCATCGCGTGGGGCGCGTGTAGCGCAGTCGGAGGAGGCGCCGACTGTCGCGTGCACCCGATACCAGGTTCCTGGTGCGGATTTCCCGCCCAGACCAACCAAGCCTTCCATCCCTCCGGGGTCGGTGAATTGGTACCAGACTTGGATAGAGCGCTGACTTGTTCATCGGCTGGCCACCGCAAGTCATTGTATGGCCAAATACGCATTCAAATCGCCTCCACGATATCCCGTAGGGGTAGAATGCGTGGCGCATCCCAAAAGGGATTGAACAACGCCGTCCTTTATCCTTATCCTTACCCATCGCGTGATAAAGAATTTATAATTCAGTGCACTTCCACAAGATTGCAGCGTAGGCAAGTGCATGGCGCTTTCTAGAAAGATTGGAGTAATCTACCGCTTAACACTTTATCCACTATTATTTTATTACTCTATGTATTTTTATATATTTCATTATTAAACAAATAATGTTTCAGTCGCAAAGATGAAATGCAGTCCATCCAAGCCGAGCTTGACGCTGTTCGCAAGGAGAAGTCGAAACTGAAGGACGAGCTGGAGAAGTGAGGCGCCATTGTTTTTTATTCTTTTTTTTTCTTGAAAACTTCTCGATTTTTTCGCTGGGGTTCCGGAATGAGTTCTATAGGTTGTCCAGCCTTTTAGTTCCTTCAAGTTACGTCAGGTTCTGTCTCTCTTCGCTTAATATTTCGGTTAGGCTTCCCCCATGTCAAGCTCATTTCCTTTGCGTGGATTCGGTTGGCTTGGGGAGTAAATTGTATACTCATGTTGGAGTGTCTGAGTCCCCGCCGTTTTTTAAAATTTTTGTTTAGAATTTGGTTAAGGGTTTGTTGATTTTGATCGATTCGAAAGAGAATGATTTGTTCTATCAGCATGTGTGTCTCGCTTTTTCCCCTTTTGATTTTTAATGACCTAAAAAATCGGAAAAGCCGAAATGGTGAAGAAAAAACGAATCATACTTTCTGCTTTCGAATGGTTTGTGGTATTATGCAAAAAAAGTTTTCTGCGAAATTCAGAGTGAAATTTTCAGAAAAGTTGCGAAGCCTTAGTTTCCAATCTAGTTCATGTGTAGATGTAGGTGTACAATTGTCTAATCTGGAGCAGCTTCCCCTTGCCAAATTTCGGTTATCTGCACGCTGGATAGTTTGAGCGATATTGCTTGTCCGCCTGTAAAAATAAAATAAAAAATAACCCTTCAACGAAGAGATAGAGTTGAAGGATGCGGCTCTGATTTACTACAGTTCCCTGCTAAGCGTGTCACTTCAAGTCATCTGCTGGTAACATAGTGGTTAATGTGGGTCTGATACACTACACAGAATACTCTGTCAGCAATAGCACGGGTTGGAGAATTCTGGCCATTTTTAGCCTTCGGAGTAATAATAACGGGCATCCGGTGGCTCCGTCTCGACGAACCATCTCAAACATGTCCACCTACACCTACAACACCCAGACCGACTTCAGTGAGATCGAGGACGTTCACAAATTGCGCAGCGAGATCGACAAGTGAGTTCATTCCGACCTACATACACGCATCAGCTGAAAGGAAGGGGGGGGGGCAAATTGGATACTTCTTGTCCACCGAGTTTTTAAACAATGCTGCAGTGCTGCTGTTGTGGACGAAAAAATTAAGATCTTCGTTTTCGGTAGAATAAGACTAGCTCACCTGCACTCTTCCTATTGTGTTGCGCTTTTGTTTACTATGCAAATTTCTACGGGCATTTTTTGTTCTTTTTCTTTTTCTTCATCTAAGTTCATAAGGAATTTTATTTCCTTTTTCAAAGTTACTTTTCTCTATTGCACTTTTGTTTCACTTTATTCTTGCTAGCCTTTCTACCTTTCCAGGCTATACTGCAGGGTTTCACTTGTTCTAGCAGAAGGATCTATTTTTAAATTTGTTTAAAATATTTTTAAAATGTTCTACTTACGTTGCGTTGCACACTGTTCCAGTTCTGCTAAGCTGTTTCGTGTTTTTCATAAATACTGATTCAGAAAATTCGAGGGTTTTCTTTCATTTTTACTGAAACGACCTCGTCCAGTCGAAGATTTTTTGGCTGTTTCTTAAATTTAAATATAAATAACTTCTTATGTATTATTGACGGAGCTCAGATATATTTGCGAAAAGCTATTTTCTTTTATTACCGAAATAGGCTTTATATACGTTGTCCGGGTTCAGCTTTATGCCTCGATTGAAAATGGACTTTATGCCTTCCTGCATGGTAAAGTGAGGACAGACCTTCTATAAAGGAGAAAGGCAATAGGTTGCTGTCTTTTGCCTTCCGAAGGGAATTTTCTAAGGTTGCGCTTCAAGTGATTCCTTCTGCTTATCTACTGAATGGGCGCGGGACCGCAGTCGTAGGAGGTCGCGTGCACCCGATACCAGGTTCCTGGTTCGGATTTTCCGCCCAGGCCGACCAAGCCTTCCATCACTCCGGGGTCGGTGAATTGGTACCAGACTTGCCTGGGAAGGATAAAGCGCTGACTTGTTCATCGGCTGGCCACCGCAAGTCATTGCATGGCCACATACGCATTCAATTCGCCTCCACGACATCCCTAGAAGTAAAATGCGTGGCGCATCCTAAAGGGATTGAATAACGCCGTCCTTTATCCTTTATCTATTGAATACATTCAGCAGCGATTTTGTATTTGGAAGTCAATGCCTGAAATAATATCGAGTTCATCAATGAACCAGTTATTGCTTTGAATATCTCCGGACTTCTGATGCTATTGATATAGAAGCTGTAAGATATTAGAAGGATGTTTTGTTGTGTTCAAAAGTCATGCATCAGGCGAAACCCGAACCCGTACTCCCCGCTTCACGGGCAGTAAGCGAGCCCTCTACATCTCCAGAGGTGTTTTGACTACAACGCAGGTGGGTAAGCCACGATAAACGAAAGGTCAACAAGGAGGGTAGTTAGAGGAAAGCTTAAGAAGTTCCCTTATCGTCTGCAGAAATGCCAACTCCTGACGGACACTGTGAAGAAGACAAGATTGGATAGACGCAAAAGGTTGCTGCAGCGATTCACGGTGGCACACGCTCGAGACATCGTCTTTAGCGATGAAAAGATTTTCGCGCTGAATCCATTCTTCAACTCCCAAAATGAGAGGGTTACCTACCACCAAAGGACGACTTCAGGAAAGTGCGAAAAAGCCTCAATCCATTATGGTTTGGGACGAGTCACATCTTCAGGAACAACTCCAATGGTTTTCGTCGAAGCTGGCTTGAAAGTCAACGCAGCGGTTTACAAGGGTGTCCTGGAAAAAGTTCTCAAGCCGAGGGCCGATTCCCACTTCGGAGAAGCCTACTGGCGCTTTCAACAAGATTCTGCTCCAGCAGACAAAGCGAAGGTAGTCCAGGACTGGTGCGCCGAGCAACTGCCTGACTTCATCACACACGACGAATGGCCCTCCAGTTCTCCGGACCTTAACCCTGTGAATTATTCTGTGAAGGTCATCTTAGAGAAAAAAGCCTGCTCTACCAGACACCCAAATTCGGACTCTCTTAAAGAAGCGCTGTTGAAATCCTGGGACGAAATTGATGAGCCGTACCTACGTGCCAAATGCGAAGCCTTTGTCGAACGTCTGAAGGACTGTGTGGAGGTTGAAGGCGATCGTTTCGAAGAATGTGGGCATGCTTTGAATTGTCATGTTTGTAGTAGATACGTTTGAGCTGCGAAGTTTGATTTCAAAATGCCATTGAATTTTTAGTGCACTTTCGCCGCCCCTGTATAGCGAGAAAATTTCGGTGAAAAAAGGATAAGGATAAGGATAAAGGACGGCGTTACTCAATCCCTTCTGGGATGCGCCAGCGCATTCTACTTCTACGGGATGTCGTGGAGGCGACATGAATGCGTATTTGGCCATACAATGACTTGCGGTGGCCAGCCGATGAACAAGTCAGCGCTTCATCCTTCCCAGACAGGTCTGATACCAATTCACCGACCGCGGAGGGATGGAAGGCTTGGTTGGCCTAGGCGGGAAATCCGAACCAGGAACCTGGTATCGGGTGCACGCGACAGTGGCGCCTCCTCCGACTGCGCTACACGCGCCCTCGAAAAAAGGCGGGGAAAATTTGAAATGTTTACGCGCATGGGTAATGCGCCCTGTAATATTCGCGCCCTGTATTATTCGTACTCGTAGTTAGATCTCGTCTTTTCATGGATTTATTAAACTCGGCACAAAGCTGGTCCTATAATTGCCCTCACAAGCTTTTATTTATTTATTTTTCATTTAGTTTCACACGCTGAGGTGCGCTTGTAATGATAACAAGCCTAGATCAAGATGCCGAGCTGCTGGACAAAAAACAACAACACAAAAACAAAATAAGTCCAAGTAAGCATATCAACGAATAAGAAAGTGCGCACTAGAAATAATGGCAATCGGTTCTTCGACAATTAGAAACAGGCAACAGTTGGCAACAGTTCTTTTCGGCCAAGCTATTCACGATTTAGGAATAAAAATATGCTTCATATCTACTTACGCTAGGTAGCGCTAGGGGTAACGTTACTCCTAATATATTAGGTTGTAACGAAAATGGCACTGGCTCGCGCCATTTTTTGGCGCGTCTTTACACGTTTGACCAAGAACAGACCGTAACATGTGGCATATCATTTAGAAGCGCAAACTTTGCTCTACCGGCGAGTACCAAACTTTCTATGTAAAAGTGGGAAAACTTTAGAGTTTTATTGACTTCTTTGCAGATGGACAAAAGGGTAATCCGAGGCATTTACTTGTATGAATTCAAGCTGGGCGCTACAGCTAAGGAGGCGGACGAGAAGATCAACGCCGCATTCGGTCAAGGATGTTCCACAATTCGGACGGCGTATCGTTGGTATCAGAAGTTCTGGAATGGAGATGAGAGCTTGGAAGGACATGAAGGTCGTGGGAGGCATAGTGATGTTGATGAGGACAAGCTGAGAGATGTGGTAGAGGAGGATCCACACAAAGGTACCAGGGAGATAGCGAAGGTTCTTGGCGTCAGTCACAATACAGCTGCCCGGCATCTGAAGGAAATTGGAAAGACCGAAAAGCTGGAAAGGTGGGTGCCTCACGAGCTGTCTGAGGAGCAAAGAAACCGACGATATGAGATCTCGTCCGCACTGCTTCTACGGAACGAAACGGACCCATTCCTTGATCGCATCGTAACCTGTGACGAGAAATGGATAATGTACGACAACAGGCGACGATCGGCACAGTGGGTGGACAGCGATGAGAGCCCCAAGGTTTTTGCGAAGCCGGAATTGCACCAAGAGAAAGTAATGGTGACAGAATGGTGGTGTTCGCTGGGAATTATTCACCACAGCTTCCTCCCTCCCGGTGAATCCATCACGGCAGAGAAGTACTGCATTGAAGTTGAAGAAATGATGAAAAAGTTGAAGGATATCCGGCCGGCCTTGGTAAACCGAAGGCGAGTTCTCCTTCTGCACGACAATGCTCGCCCCTATGTAGCACGAATGACGTTGCAGAAATTGAATGAGCTGAGCATTGAAACTCTACCACATCCTCCGTTTTCTCCCGACCTCTCCCCAACAGACTACCATTTCGTCAAGCATCTTGGCGACTTCTTGGTAGGGAAAATATTCAAATACCAACAGGATGCCGAAAGTGCCTTCGAAGATTTCGTCAACTCCAGAACTTCTGATTTTTAAGCTACTGGGATAAAAAAGCTCGTGTCACGTTGGCAAAGATGTGTAGAATCAGAAGGTTTTTATTTCGATTAATAAACTTGCCTAAAAGCCGAGATATTAACTGTTTAAATTTACAGTGGTTCAGTACCATTTATTTCGTTACAACCTAATATAATTTATGTATGATGTAGCAGTAGTCCCAGATCTCCGGCGCTCAATGGGCTCTCGATGAAGTGTCCCACTTAGTTACTGCCCAAGTTTTCCTGGATGGCTCCTCCGTCTGCTCAAGGGGAAGCCACTTAATCAAGCGAAGAATAGAGTGAGGTGGACGGTGTTTGCTCGTGTTTACCGTACTTGCGCTAACTCAAGAACTATTGTGGCCTGTAATTAGACTGGCTCCCCGGGAGCGCCTTTCGTCGTCGAGTACGGGTATGGGTCCCTACTCACCGCCGCCTCCCTACCGGGATCCCCTTGACGATGTTTGCTAAGGTGTTTCGCGCTCGCGCGTCTCCATCTCGCTCCACGGGGCAACTTTCGGCCCGGGTCATAGGTCAATGACCGTTCCCGAGCCTCAGTAAGCTCCATCGTGCCGAATCGAGGAGTTGTGAGCGAGTTGGGCTGGTGAGAGCCTGTCTTCTTTAGAACGGAGTCGGGAAATGGAAAGAATATGTAGAACTCATGCAGTTATGTGGGATGTTTTTCATATCTTAAAAGGCTACTTCGACGATGTGCTTGATAAGGGCATACACTGTTTTGCGGCTTGAACTAATGAGCGATCTTCTATTCGTACTATTTTCACTCAAATTCGACACCCTTATGGAGAAATTTGATGCTTTAAATCATAGTGAGCATCTTCCAAGTCAAAACGATCGTTTTCTCTAAACTATTAGGTTGTCCCATAAGTCTTCGCCGTTTTTTTTCGCCGATTCACTACAGATTTCGCCGGCGGTCTCTTGCATAGCGCTGCATAGCTTTCGAAAGAGAATGATTTGCTCTATCAGAGCATGTATTGCGTTTCTTTTTCCATCATGAATTTTGTCAATTTTTAGGTCGTTGAAGTGGAAAGTGAAAAAGTGAAAAGTAGCCATTTGCGCATTTGTTCTCACCGCTTAGGTTTGTAATTTTTTGCGCAGTTTTTATAGCACTTGGAAGAAAATGTTCTGTACTACAAGAATTTGTGTTGGAGCTATTTTCTCATTTGTCCTTTATTGATTTTTAGGTCATCAAATTGCGACGTCCGAAGGAGGACGGTTATTTTTGCCGACAGCTCCTGCTCTGTGGTTGGACTTTTTGGATTGGCGTTATATGTCATTCGAAAGAAAATGGCACGTTCTATAAGAATATATGTCGCTTTTATTGATTTCTTTTGAATATCAACGAAAATCCAAAAAGAGAAAAATCGTCTTCACCAACAACTCCTTCTCCTTCTTCAGTTGTTGATATTCGAAAGAAATCAGCGTGAGCCAATAAACGCGACAAAAATTCTTACTGAGCAAGACATCCTCTTCCAAACGACATATATTTAACACCAAGCAAAAAAGTCCAACCACAGAACCGGAGTTTTGGTAAAAGTTCGGGCGGAAAAGTCGGAATTCCCAATTTGATGGAGTAAAAATCAATAAAGGGCAAGTGAGAAAATAGGACCAACACATATTCTTGTAGTACAGGACATTGTCTTCCAAACGCTATAAAAAACTGCGCAAAAAATCGCAAACCTAAGCGGAGAGAACAAGTGCGCAAATGGCTACTTTTTCACTTTTTCACTTTTCACTTCAACGACCTAAAAATTGACAAATTTCATGATGAAAAAAGAAACGCAATACACGCTCTGATAGGGCAAATCATTCTCTTTCGAAAGCTATGCAGCGCTATGCAAGGGGCCGCCGGCGAAATCTGCAGTGAATCGTTGAAAAAAAACGGCGAGAACTTATGAGACAACCTAATAGATGCCCTTCCAGAAGATTAGAATAATGTTTCAACACATTTGTTTAAGCTTGAAACGGCTAGCATAGAGGCCATGTGTTGCTAATGCATGTTTTGCGTTCAAAACTCTTGCACCAGACGGGACTTGAACCCGCACTTGCTGCTTCCCGGGCAGCAGAGAACTACTCTACCCAACTGCAGAGACTGGCCAACAGGATGCGCAAGGAACAGCCCAGGCTCGACAAAGTTCGCTTGTTGCACGATAACTCGTGGCCACACATCGCGAAGGCGACTTCTCAGAGAATTCTGGTTCTCGGATGGGAACTTCTGCCGCACCCACTGTACAGTCCAGATCCAGACCCAAGTGACCAACGCCTTATCCGATCACTACAGCATCATCTGGAAGGGAAGCGTTATGAAGATCGTGACCACGTTGAAAATGACCGAGCTTTTTTCGCCTCGAAGTCGCCGGGTTCCTACGCCAGAGGAATTTGAAGTCCTCTGGAACGTTGGTGGAGGGTAGTCGAAGATGATGAAAATTATTTGGTTGATTAATAAAATGTTGATAAAAAATTGTGTTATTTTGAAAAAATTGCATTTCTGCAGATACTTTCTGGGCATCCTAATAGCTCTTGGACGATCCCGCGAACTGTTGCTACGGGGGTCATCTTCGAGGGTGAAATCTCCGCTCCGAAATTTACTGAATCACTGTCGCACAGTGCTTTCTCCATTGCTATTAGGCCCCACACTTGACTGATTTGCCGTGCGGTGTCGGCTGCAGACTTGAGGTTGAGTCCGAATTTGAAGTTGAATTGAGGTCCGAATTTGAGGTTGAATTAAAATTCGTTCGGAATTGCTCCTTCGACATACTTCAAATAAGCCCCTTAAGAACAGAAATATAGAACAACGATGTGACTTAAATTATTTAATCAGATAGAGCGAAAAATTCTGTACAGAAAATAGCATTAATGCGCAATGAAAGTTGAATTTTCACTTAATAATAGACGAAAGAAAATAGTCACAAAAAAGCTGTGAACTTTCCGCACAACCAAATAGCAAAATTGGCCATTTCATATGCAACGATCTAATAGCGCAACACAGTGCTCTAAGAAGCTATAGCACCTTCATTCTGCTGTGGCTTCTTAGAGCTGTTGTGCACCCAATGAATTTGTTTAGTCTTTTCGAGCTGAAGTGAAACCTATGAGCACGGCGCATACTGAGAAAACGTCAAACTTCTTCTATGTTCTTTGCTAACCAGTCTCTTAACTGGAATTTTTATTTGAGGTCTGACACTTCGAACTTGTCGTCGTGTTCAGGCCGTAAATAAAAATTCCACTTAAAAACCTCGTTGGCAAAGAACATGCAAGATACGTACAACGACAATGTCGAAGTTTCGATATGAAAGAACTTGGAATTTACAGACGACTCTAACCCTCTACGCTGTCTGTTTCATTGAATTTTATTGAAAGCATACGGCTTCCCTCAACAACCTCACCTCTCGTCTCCCTGTCCAGCAATTTGTTTTTAGAATTGGCTTTTTTCCTCGCAGAGCACCCGCGCGCGACTGGCACTAATTCCCCGCGTTGAGTTTTTCGGCGCTCTTTTTCTACCGTAGTTCGACGACGGATGACAGCGCTGTTTCCCACGGGACAATACCGTCTCGCGTCGGCGAGAGGGTGGCGCGTCGAGCGGGTAAAAACCGGCTCGACGACGACGATCGGAAATGCCGGCGCGGCTTAGCCGGCCAGCCCGCCGCCAGCCTGCGACGGAGTCGGTCGCACGCCGGAGGACCAGTTGTCACGTAGACACCGTGTGCTCGGCTGGAGAGGCGGTCGACTGGAATTGATATCCTGGGCTCGGAGAGAGGATGTGAGCTTCGCTTCATCAAGCCGGAAGAGGGCTGTGGACACCCCAGGGGCTCAGTCTCTTGCATTTGGGAGAACAACTACTGCCACTTGTGCCTCACGAACACTACTACAATGCCGAGGATCGGAAATGGAGAGGTTCTAGTATCCTGTTTGTTCCTTAGTTTCAGCCTTCGATGCTACTGCAGGACAAGAGACTCGTTCTTGTCGTCTGTGATAACTTCAGTCACAAATGAATATACCATTTTCACGTCGAATTGGACACTCTTCTAAGCTGGCCTATGAACTTTGAAATCAATTTGAAAGTCTTCCAAATCGAAATGAGCTTCTTACAGGTTAAACTACAGACTCTCCCATATGTTAAGGATATTTTTTTGTTCAAGAAAAATTTACGATAACTTTTTTGAGGGCGCGTGTAGCGCAGTCGGAAAAGATGCCGACTTTCGCCTGCACCTGATACCAGGTTTCTGGTTCGGGTCTCCCGTCCCAGCCAACCAAGCCTTCCATCCCTCCGGGGTCGGTGAATTGGTACCAGACTTGTCTGGGAAGGATAAAGCGCTGACTTGTTCATCGGCTGGTCACCGCAAGTCATTGTATGGCCAAATACGCATTCATGTCGCCTTCACGACATCCCGTAGAAGTAGAATGCGTGGCGCATCCCAAAAGGGATTGAGTAACGTCGTTCTTTATCCTTTATCCTTTAACCCTTTTTTTGAATTTTCTTTTACTTCAGTTGCCCGTATGAGTGTAATAATTTTATACAATGTTCATTTTTTTGAGAAAAAATAATAAATTAAATTTTGTTTCAAAGCGCAGCAAAGCAGCAGTCATGTAGCCCATTAAAAGACAGGATCGCGCCATGCACTCGGAAAGCAAGTCGCAATGTTTATCTGATTGACAGTGTGAATACTGCTTATATGCAGGAAAAAGGTTATCATATGTGTGTCTTTTTACAATTGTTCATGACCATCGTTTGCAGATGTGAAACTACGTTCAAACAGAAATTCCGCTATCAGTCGTATAAAAATCGCGATTTCCAGAACAGGGGCATGGTGCAGTCTCTGTTTTGGCAAAGGAAAATAGCCGCCTTCATGTTCTTCAAAACAACCTCTAAGTCATTGTTTTTTCATAAAAAAATAACATTTCTATAAAATTTCAAACTAAGTGTTTTCTTATTGGGAAGTAAATTAAAACTTCAAAGAAAGTTATACAAAAGTTTTCCTTGAACAGAAAATTATTCTAACATTTTTGGAGAGTCTTTAGTTCTCCAAAATGTAGAGTTTAATGTAGAAGAAGCTAATTTCTATTTGGAAGGGTACGCTTTGATTTGAAAAGTATCCAGTTTGACCTGAAAAGTGTACGATTCGACGTGAAAATTGTATAAATATTAAATAAATAAATAAATAATGCACTATACTGCGCCATTGTTACCTTGAAAATGGTAAACATCGATTGATTACGTGAAAATGGTAATCACCGATTGATGCACATCGATTAATCGATCATGTTTGAGTATTAAAAAAGTTTGGTGCAGTTTCGCAGTATTCATATCTCTAACGGTATCCACACATATACCATTTTAATCTGGAACTGGACACTTTTCCAATAAAATTAGATACAGTTCTAAGAGAGCTTTGACTTTGAAATCAAAGCGAACTTTTCCAAGTCGAATTTTTCTACTGAAACAATCTCGTCCAGTCCAAGATTTTTTGGTTTGCTCCCAAATTTAAATGTAGTCAACTTTTTTATTTTATCGACAGCGCTCAGAAAAAGCTGCGAAGAGCAATTTTTCCTATTACCGGGAAAAGCTCTATACACCATCTACAGCCGAATTGGACACTTTTTCCAATCAAATTGGACACCGTTCTAAATTAGCTCTTAGACATTTGAAATCATAGCGATCTCTTCTAAGTCGAAATAACCTTTAAGTAGGTTAACCTACACACTCAACAAGATGGTTAGAATAATTTTTTCTTCAAGGAACATTTCGAATAACTTTTTTTGAAATTGTTAGTTCGCCAGACAAGTGTAAAATTTTTGTAAATTTTCATATTCAGAGAAAAAATGTAAATTAATATTTGTCTTGAAGAACAGCAGACAAGGCAAGCATATATCGCATTAAAAGATCAGATCGCGCCATGCATTCAAAAAGTCCACCACAACCTTGGTTTGATTGATAGTGTAAAAGCCATTGTTTTTTGTTGCATCGTTGTCAGGTGCGAATCTGTATGCAAACAGAAATTCTGCTATCAATCGAATAAAAATCGCGGCATCTTGGAAGATGGCACGGCGCAATCTCTTTTTGGCACTATAAAATGGCCGCCTTCCTGCTCTTTAAAACAAGTTTATACCATTATTTTCCTCAAAAAAGGAAACCTTCAAACACTGTGTTGCCTTATTGAATTAAAACTCCAAAGGAAGTTATACTAAAATTTTCCTTGAAAAAAATTATTCTAATCTTTATCTCTAGTCTCTATATTAATGTAGAAGTTCATTTCAATTTGGAGTTGTTTGCTTTGATTTCAGAAGTCTTAAAGCTAGCTTAGAAGGGTGTCTAATTTGATTTCTAAAACCTGTCCATTTCGACGTGAAAATGACAATAATGGTTGGTATTTGTTGCGGCAGTCGCTAATATTGTTGACCAATATTAATTGATGGAATATTTTGCTTACTTGTTATGAAGTCGTTCAAGCTGCCATCACATTCGCCTCATTCGCATCTCATTCGTTTCTTAACTGCGGACAAAAATTGGTATTATTGATCAGTATTGATCGACTTATCCGTTAGTATCGATTGATCGGAATGTGGTAGCGCCGTCGGTGGGGTGAACTCGATTCGAGATTCCCGGTTCGGATTTCCCGGCCTCGCCAACCAATCCTTCCATCCCTTCGGGGTCAGAGAATTGGTACCGGACTTGTCTGGAAAGGGTACAGCGCTGATTTGTTCATCGGCTGGCCAACGCAAATCATTGTATGGCCAAATACGCATTCAACTCGCCTCCACGACATCCCGTAGAAGTAGAATGCGTGGCGCATCCCTAAAGGGATTGCGTAACACCGTCCTTTATCTTTTTGTTATCTATTCTAAACAACGGAATTTTTCTTCTTGTTTTATTCTAGTTATAGCTTTATTTTTATTTTTGCTATGTTTTATTTAATTTATTCATTCATACAACTTACTCTTCTCTTTCTTTTATTTTGCTTTTGTATGTTTTTCCTCTCTTCACTGGTTCACTCCTATCCTCCTCTATTTCTTGTAGCATATGCTTACTCTTTTCTTTTTTCACTTATTTTTTTTTCTATTAAATATTGCTTTTTGCATAATTTTTCGAAAAGAGTTTTCTAATCTAGTTTACCTTTTCTGTAAAGGGTTTCTGAAAAATCATGTAATGAGTGTTGTTTAAAAGAAGACATTTTTTAGACATTTTTGACCGATTAGCAATTAGCTCCTCTGTGTAGTCAATGTCTAATGAAAACTATTCCTAACAAAGAAGTAAAGGATAAAAAAGGATAAATGACGGCGTTACTCAATCCCTTTTGGGATGCGCCATGCATTCTACATCTATGTAATGCCGTGGAGGCGATTTGAATGCGTATTTGGCCAATACATACAACGACTTGCGGTGGCAAGCCTAAGGAAGAAGTTAGCGCTTTATCCTTCCCAGACAGGTCTGGTACCAATTCACCGACCCCGGATGGATGGAAGGCTTGATTTTGGCTTGAGCGGGAAATCCGAACCAGGAATTTGTTATCGGGTGCAGGCGACAGTCGGCGCCTCCTCCGACTGCGCTACACACGCCCAACAAAGAAGTATTATGGAATAATCTGAGGCGCAACTCTGGCTTGTTAGCTTCCACCAAAGCTACTTGGTGGGTTGAAAACGACTATAGAGTGCACGGCGCATTCTTCAGCCTCCAACGGCCATTGTCAACTGCGACATCATTCTGGGAAATAACTCCTTCCACCTTGCTGAGCATCTCGATCAATAGCTGTTTCTGAGATGACTCAACTATTACCCAACACCCACCCAGCCGATGGGATCCGTACGGTCCCATTACCGTAATCGCGTGCGTGCGCCACGTCCCTGAAACACGGCACGTGGCTAACGATCGGCCATAAATCTGCATGTATTGTCGCTCACGACGTCTTATGTCATCGCCCGTCGTCCGACACCGACACAGGCGTGCTGACGCTTCGGTGCAGGAATAAAGGCCAGCCGTGAACTACGGAGACACCTTAATCACCGGCGGAAACGACCGTAATGCGCGAATTACGGTCGCGCTGTCGCCCTTTAAACTGGCGACAATCGGCTTATTGTAGCCGCTTTAGGGTCATTATCGAGAGAAACGGCTCTGGCACTGGCGGGATTTCCTTTCAGATGACCGTCTTCCCTTAATCGATGAAGCTATTATGGTTATAGGGTACATGTCGGCAGGTGAGCAGCATTGGTAGGTGGGAGCGCGTCAGCCAATAGTTACCAAACAGAGCGGTCTGATTGGTTTAGGCGTTCCCACCTACCAATGCTGCTCACCTACGCGACATATACCGGTTATAGACAGTTAGCTGTATTCAGGTGCTTTATTACCGAAAGTTACCGTATCCCTTGGAACGGCTCTCCCATTGATTACAGAGAGTGGAACAACTCGCAAAAGGCTTCTAGCGGGCCTTAAAAATTCAATAATCTCACTGTATATACAATTTTCACAGCGAATTGGGCACTTTTTAAATCAAATTGTGCATTTTTCACGTCAAATGGGAGACCTGCACGCTAGCTCAAGACTTTTGGAATCAAAGCAAACTCGTCCAACTCAAAAAGAGCTTCTTCTAAACCAAATATTCTCCAAAAAGGTTAGAATACTTTGTGGTTCAAGGAAAATTTTAGTACAACTGCTATCTTTGAAGTTTCAATTCACCTTCCCGAAAGTGAACACATTGTTTGAATTTTTAAAAAGTCTTTACTTTCTGAGGAAAAATAGCAGCTTTAAGCTTGTTTCAAAGTAGCAGCAATTTTTTAAGGCGAAAAGAAGAGATTGCGCCATTAACTCCTTCAAGACGTAGCGATTTCTATTTGGTTGACAGAAAAATTGCTGTTTACATGGAGTTTCATACCTGTAAACAATAAAACAAGAACAATGGTAAAGGGCACACATTATCTAACTTTGATGCGTCATCTAAGCAGCATTTACATTATCAATCAAATAAAAATTGCGACGAGTTTTCGAATGCATGGCGCAATCTGGCTTCTAATGCACTAAATGATTGCTGCCTTGTTGTGGTTTAGTAAATTTGATTTATTATTTTTTCTCGATTTTTTATAAAATTATAACACTCATTCGGACAGCTGAACTAAAAAATTTCGAAAAAAAGTTATTCCAAATTTTTCTTGAGCAAAAAATATTCTAAGTATCTTGGAGACTCTAGCTCAGCCTGAAAGAAGCTTATTTTGATTTGGCAGGTGTAGGCGTGTCTTTTCAAAACTCTTGAGCCGTCTTTAGGTTAGAAGAGCGTCCAATTTGACTGAAGCGTGATCGCATTTGACGTGGAAATAGTTTATAATAAACTTTCCGTTTGTCCTTCTGTTTCTTCATCCGTCCTTCGACTATGGCCGGAGGAAGACTTCATACGTCGATCTGCGTTGTTGTTCAAGGTTAACGGTTTGAGTTGAGAACCCCATAGGAACATACCACCGATGGAGGAACTTCGTAAAGTTTTAGCAGCATTGTTCGATCGTCCATTATCGATTGATTTTATCGATTTTCTCCGATCTTTTCCGTTTGGGGGTGGGATCGCGTGGATGTATTGGGCGGTATACGAGTTTCAGAACAAGCGAAAAGTATCAACGTGGCCGGCATTTATTGACCCATTTTATTGATTCTTCTTGGATGTCGACCTACTAAAGTGGAAAAATTACTCAACGATTATCGATGTAGCACCAGCTTCTGTTCAGAGTTGGGCGTTTGAGATAGGAACAGCGCAAGAGTGAAGACTGGTAAAAGGCCAACAAGTGAACAATAAAGAATAGAAATGGATACAGGAAGGTGTTATTTAAACCCTTTCGGCATGCGCCACACATTCCACTTCTACATGATGTTGTGGGAGCGATATGAATGTGTATTTGGTCATACAATGACTTGCGGTGGCCAGTCGGTGAACAAGTCAGCGCTTTGTTCTTCCCAGACAGGACCGCTACCACTTTGCCGACCTCGAAGGGATGAAAGGTTTGGTTGACCTGGGCGGGAAATCCGAACCAGGAACCTGCTATCGGGTTCACACAGCACCCGGCACCTCTTCCGCCTGCAGCGAGCAATATCGAACCCAATATGGTTACTTTGAATTTCTGGGCGAAGCCCCGACCAGTGGTTACAGGAATATTGATGATTCATCTTAATTCTACTTTTTCATTGCTTTTGTCAAAAACTGTTCTGTTATAAACGTTGTTACCTGTTCTATAATAGAATTTGTATTTTTTATCTGATACTCTTTATTCCATCGATAACGTTAGCCTAACTTTTTAAGCCATTAGCTGCGATGGCCTTTGACTTCGGGCCTAATGGCGCACTAGATGGTGATTACGCCAGTATATTTGCTCTTCAGCTTTATACAGTCATGGACCACTTCATGGATGATGGACAGAGATTACCGTAGTCCTTTATCGACCTGAAATTTTCTCTCTAAATAACCTTTTATTCAAATAGGCAGGCTTGTACTTGTCCAGCAGATCTTTTTGGCTACAGTATAAGTCCTTGAATTTTCAGGCATCATCTGAACTTTCTTCAAATTACAGTAAGCAGCGTCAAATCTTTAGATGTTAAGCACCAGTTCCGTTTTACTCGAGCTTTACAAAATTCACTACAAATTTTTCTATAGTTTAAATTGAAACTACTTTTTACTTTGCTTTTGTTTGTGTTTCGTCCAATGTTTCTCTTATTTTATTATTATTATCTCAACGAAGACGTTTATTCAATGTGTTTTGAGGTTTATTATGTACTGGAGCGTGGTAGCGCAGTCGATGGTGGTGTCGTCTGATGCGCGAAACAGAATAGAAGTTCTTGGTTCAGATCCCTGCCAGGGTAACCAAACATTCCGTTTCTTCGTCATCGAGTTGTCTGGGAAGGGCAAAACTACACCCATCTATTGGCTGAGCACACAAAATCGCTGCGTAGGTCGAAAAGACAATCAGGTCCCCACGACATCGCGTAGAAGAAGAATGCATGGCGCATCCCAGGGAAAGATTAACGCAGCACATTATCCCTTTAACACTGATGACTATGCAAATCTTGTAAGATTAGTTCCATAGGGGTGCTGACATTTTCGAGTTTTTATTCAGTAAAAGATAAGGACAAAGTTCGCCGCTACTTAGTCCCTTCTTCGGATGCGCCGCGCATTCTACTTCTACGGGATGTGGAGATGACTTGAGTGGATATTTGGCCTCACAATGACTTGGGGTTGGTAGCCGATGAACAAGTCAGCGCTTTGTCCCTCTCAGAGAAGGCTGCTACCGATTCACCGACCCCAGAGGGATGGAAGGCTTGGTTGGCCTAGGCGGAAAATCCGAACTAGAAACCTGGTATCGGGTGCACGCGACGGTCGGCACCTCCTCCGACTGCGCTCTACGCGCCCTATTCAATAAATTTTTATTTCAAAATTTTCTCGTTTCGTCATCTATTACTGATGAACGTTTCAATAACACTTGGTGGGTCATCAGTGAAGAGGGAAAGGCGGTAACATTTTTCCGATGTGTAAATATTTACTAAACATATTTTACTAATTTTTTTAGAAAACTTTTTTAAGATCCAAGGTTTATTTTATGTGCTACATAGCACATTTAAAATTACATTATTACGTCATAACGATGTTTTGTTGCGATCAAAACTTCTCGCGCCAGGCGGGACTCGAACCCGCACCTCCCTCTGACCGGGCGGGAATGCTCTACGCCATTACACCACCGGCGCCGTTTGATCGAAACGCAACGTCCACACCTCGTGGGACCGATCAGCACCCACCCGTATCCGGGATGTTTATTACGTTATTTTATATTATTACGTTTTATCAAGACATTACATCAACCAAGCACGATTTTACATTAACTCTTCAATGCCGTGAAGTAGAGTGCGTGGCGCATTCCAAGGTCGGATTGCTAAAAGCCGGCCTGTCTTCAACCCATAGTCTTTCCCTATTACCTGTTATTTCCTCACTCATTCGTTGTATCACGACTTCTATGTCTCCTGGCTACTTGGGCGACAAAAATAGCCCCCTAACGCTAGCCATGACCGCAATCCATTCCAAGTTTCATCGATCCGGGCCCGGAAACCCGATACGCGGAGCTCGTCGTTCGGGCCGGCCGGCATCGCTGCCCTTTCATGGCGAAGGGCTTCATCAAACATCACCTTGACTGATTGATGGATTGATCGGTGCCATACGGTACGGTAGCGGAACGCCGAGGAGGAACTGGCCGACCGGCCGCGAGCCCTTCAGAGAAGCCATGCGTTTCTGCCGGCCGTATGCCATCGCCGGAAGAGTTGTTGGGAGGATCGGATTTCCGGTGACCGGACCAAAGCCGACGCCGCCACCGTCGTCGTCGTCGTCGGTCGCTGGATAGAGTTACGAGTGCGCATGAGTCCCTATGGCCGGCATGAGCGTAACCGAATACCTGGACGAGGAGGACGAGAACTGCTGACTGGCCAGGTTGTTCCAGGAAGCTGCAATTGATTACTGGAAGGTTCTACGGTGGAATCGAGCACTGTTAACCAAATCTTCCGCTTTCATTGGGATTTATGATGTTGCTGATGGAACCCTACTGAACAGCTTCTCTTCATAACGAGGGGAAATTGTCCTCGTAAGCTGACACCTAGGCTTAATTCAGATGAAGTTTTTGTTGCAATGAGTTGAAGAAGTCTCCATTCCCTACCTAGAGCGGGCTTTGCACCAACCTCGGTCTTCCTGGTGAAACCAAGGCGGTCATTGAGGTGTGAAGCTACTTGAGGTGGAGACCAATTGAACAGCGGTGGAGGGCTACACAGTATCCTTTATTCTGGACGGAACGATAACGACATCTAGAATATGTTTTAAAAAACAGTAACATAACAAAGTGCAAAAGAAATGCCCAACAAAACAATGGACTCTAATGTCCAGAGCAGCCATCCAGGTAAGAAATTTCATCTTAAAAGAATAGATAGTGCAACAGGAAGCAACTGCAACAAATGTCTGAAACCCTACGTATCTTGTAATCTGCTTTCGGAGAAGATGAGACCCAAGTTGATTCAACGTCGTGCTGAGTATTCGATCCTTCATCAAGAGCCTGAGGAGTGCCAACGCTCGGTGACAGAAAAAAGGTGAAATATTAACTAAATACATAGCTGACACACCATCCACCCAGGAAAGTTTGTTATGATTATGACTGGTGTGGTTCCTTGACTTGGCCATGTTGTTGGACTGTTGGTTTATTTACCCAAGTTTGAGGTAACAGGTACCTTAATTACATTTTAATTACCCAAGCTTGAGGTAATAGTCCAACAACATGACCAAAACCATCAGAACAGAAAGGCTCATCGAAATGGTATCAAGAAGCCGAAGAAGCAGAGATTCATGTCAATGCAAGAAGTCGACCAGAAGTTCCTCAAGAATTTGCGCTTCGCCAAGAAGAACAACAAACGACACGTGAAGATCGGCTCGTCGGCCTAATTGTTGAAAGTCTGTTATTTCTGGCTGCTAGAAATTGGCCGTTTTGCTTTTAAAATGTCGAAAGAGTTTCTTACAACCATTGACTCCTCTTTGACTTGAATCGCTTCTTCCATCGTGCTCGCTTACAAGAACATTTGTTTGATCGTGTTCTGAAGAAGAAACGACTTTATTTTTGCATGCCAAGGGTAATCGGTCTCTTAATTGGCCGCGTCATGCATCTTTCTTCTAATGGATATCTTGGGGGCAATTTGAATGCGTATTAGGCCTACATATGCAATGACTTTTGGAGGTTAGTTGGTCAAATCAGAGTTGGGATCTATCCTAATCGGAGGGGGGCATCGGTAGAAAAATGGCACCAATGCACGCCGTCTTGCCTATCAGGGCTAGGAAGTTGGATTGAATGGTCTTCTTGTATGTAGGCCAGTTCACGATGTCGTTTTTGTTCTGCTGCCGTTGCCAAAGAGTCAGACTGAAGTGCCCCTCCCCACTAGGATAGATCCTAAAGCTGTAACCTTCCCAGTACCAATTCACCGAGCCCAGAAGGACGGAAGGCTTGCTTGGAGCTGAAGCCTCGATTCGATGTGCACGAGAGATTCGGCGCTTCGTCTAACTGCGCAAACAAACGCTAATTATTGAGGGAAATTACACTTTTGTTGGTTCCAATATGAGCCAATGTATCTTCTCCTAAGCAAAGCTGTTATATTTTATTTCAAAAATTGCCAGCGGATGTCCAATCTAGCCCATAATGCGTAACTTGGCGAATTTGGCACATTCGGCAGCAGGTGCCGGTCCTCCAGCACCGTTAGTCGACTTGGGGTTCGATTCTCTCTTACCCAGTCCAACCTTCATTATTTTTAAATGGGTGGATGGTGTATATTTTCTGCGTAAAACGATGAGAAGCCACCAGAAATTTGAAAATGTAGAATGCGTGGCGTATTCCGTCGGTGACGATAATAAACGCAGACACTTACCCTGCATCCTGTACGTTAATTTTAGACTTTTTCTCGACACCGCAGGTTTTGGTGTAGGCAGAGTATAAAGGATAAAAGACAAATGACGGCGTTACTGAATCCCTTTTGGGATGCGCCACGCATTCTACTTCTATGGAATGCCGTGGAGGAGAATTGAATGCGTATTTGGCCTATACAATGACCTGCGGTGGCAGCCGATGAACAAGTCAGTGCTTTATCTTTCCCAGATGAGTCTAGGACCAATTCACTGACTTCATCTGCCGGCCACCTCAAGTCATTGTCTAGGCCAAATACGCATTTAACTCGCCTCCATGACATTCCATAGAAGTAGAATGCGTGGCGCATTCCAAACTTGATTGAGTAACGCCGTCGTTTGTCTCTTATCCTTTATACTCTGCCTACACCAAAATCTGTGGCGTCGAGAAAAAGTCCCGGAGGGATGGAAGGCTTGATTGGCCTGGGCGGAAAAACCGAACCAGGAACCTGGTACCGGCTGCAGGCCACAGGCGGCATCTGCTCCGACTGCGCTACATGCGCCCACTAGACAATTAATAGGTGATTAACAAACAGGACCAATCAAAACGCAATCTCAAGGCAATCAATGTTCAGCACACCTCACCGGTAGGCTTTCGGATCCATTGCAACAACGATGTCACAGTTCCTAGAGTTTAAATATTTAAGAGAAGATTGGAGATTTTTCCCAAAAGAAATATTCAGGAAAAGGATTATCTGGACAAATAACGAGCAAGGCTGTTTTCGTAGCAAAAAATTTAGATTTAAATTTTTTATTTGAACAAGTTTCTAAATTAAGGAGTCTAAAAGTTTTGCTTTGAATTCGAGGTTTTTTATATTATAATGGTTGAGACTGATAGTCTTCACAAATGGTACCACGGTATTTCTTTATTTAATAGGAATTAGCTTCGCTTACCACGGATCTCCCTCGATAGAGAGCCTTCGGGCTCTCTTGTTAAGAGGGATCTCGGGCCGCTTGTCGCAGGGCCACGTGGCGCGTCCCCGGGTGGTGGATAGGGGAATTAAACGCGAACCAAATGCGACCGTGTACTGCCCAGAGACGCAGGTGGGATGCAGGGGATGGACTCCTTGCTCCTGCTGTGTCGGGTCGATGCGTTCCTTGTGCGTGGGAGCGGCATGTTCGTGCACAGTGTGCGTGGATGTGTCCGTGACTGTGCGGATTGTAACTGTGTCGGCTCGGCCAAAAGCTTGCACTCGGTAGACTGGGAGTACATGTAAGGCGATTCGAGGCCGCCTTAAGTCTCGCCCCGTCCCTTCGGGCAGTCTGGCTGGCTGCCCGGAGTACCCCGCCCGCACGACAGAGCCTGACTAGCTACCCGTGTTGTATTCCAGTCAAACACAGCAGCACTAAAGGGCCTCATTCCCCTGACCCCGAAAGAGCCCCCATTTCTGCAGCGATGGGAAGGACGAGTACGGAGAGGCTGCTAAAATCTCAGGGCCTAACCAGGCTGCGCAAACTGAGAAGGACTAGGATGACGATCTGTATTTACAACGCCCGCACGCTTGCGTCGGAAGCATCCGTCGAGGACCTGATGATGCAAGCCAGGAAGATCAAGTACGACGTCATCGGACTGACCGAGACAAGAAGACACCACCCCCTACACGCCGCCTACGACTCCGGAGAAGAACTGTTCCTCGGAACATGCGACAGCAGGGGAGTAGGCGGCGTTGGTGTCCTCGTCAACACGCACTTGGCCATGAACATCGATTCGTACGAGTCTATGACAAGCCGAATCGGACGTCTGCGACTGAAGCGATGTGGCTCCGTGCCAGCCTTGACTGTGTTCGTCGCGTATGCCCCAACATCCGACTACGACGACGAAGACGTCGAGGCCTTCTACGTGGAGCTGGAGAAGTTCTATAAGGAAGATCACACCTTCTACAAGGTGATCGTCGGCGACTTCAATGCCAAGATCGGGCCACGAAGGTCGCTGGAAGAACTTCACATCGGAACCCACGGTTTGGAGTGGAACGAGCAAGGTGAAAGGCTGTCTGAGTTTATCATGTCGACCAAGACCATCCATGGAAACTCGCAGTTCCAGAAGCCTCCCTCCCTACGATGGACCTGGGAATCCCCCGGTGGCCAGTTCCACAACGAGATCGACCACATCATCTTCAATCGCAAGTATTGCCTGACCGATGTCTCCGTTGTCCCCAAGTTCTACACGGGATCGGACCACCGCCTCCTTCGCGCGAGGTTCCGCTTTTCGCGTCAAGGAGAGAAGGCCGCGAAGTTCAAGAAGAGGAGTCCCAGAACGACCATCAACTGGGATCTCTACACCTCTCTTGTCGGCCTTTGGGAAGATGCCGTCATGGACAACGTCGACGAGGAATACGATCGCTTCGTGCACCATCTCCACGATAGTGCTAAGGGAGCCGAGAGCTTGAAGACCACCAAGAGACGCCTGTCTCCGGAAACTCTCGAGCTGATACGCCAACGTGGAGCAGCACGAGCGTCAGGCAACTATCAACTGACGTCCGAGCTTGCAAAGCTATGCAGAGCGGCGATAAAGGAAGATCCGAAGGAGAGAAGGGCGGAAGTGTTGGCTGAAGCAGCAGAGGCAGGGCTGAGCATCCGCAATGCCCGCCGGAACTTCGCCAACTTCAAGACCAAGATGACCGCTCTCCGACGTCCTGACGGAACCGTCACCTCTTCCAGAAGGACCATGGAGAAAGTCATCCACGACTTCTACTCCGATCTCTTCGATAGCCACGTCCACCTGCCCCTACGCCATCTTCCGCAGGATGGATACGTCATCCCCTCTGTTCTCCCTTCCGAGATCCGACACGCCATCTCGTCGGTGAAGAAACGTACAGCACCCGGTCCTGACAGGATCAGTGCTGAACACCTGAAGAACCTCCCGCCAGCGCTCATCAACACCTTGGCGCGGCTCTTCACACGCTACCTGTCCGAATGCAAGGTTCCATCCCAGTGGAAGACCAGCAGGACCGTCTTGCTGTACAAGAAGGGAGACGTGCACGACATTGGCAACTATCGCCCGATCTGCCTGCTGTCCGTAGTCTACAAGCTGTTCACTCGAGTCATCCTGAATAGGATTAGTAGAACGCTGGACGAAGGACAGCCATGCGAACAAGCAGGATTTCGGAGAGGATTCAGCACGATCGACCACATACACACCATTACGAAGCTCATCGAAGTGTCGCGAGAGTACAAGCTGCCGCTGTGCCTTACGTTCATTGACCTGAAGAAGGCATTCGACTCCGTCGAGACTGAAGCGGTTATAGAAGCCCTGCTCACCCAGGGCGTTCCTACTCAGTACATCAGAGTCCTTCGAGAGCTGTACAGTGGATTCACGACCAAGATCTCACCATTCTACAACGACGTCGTCATTGACGTGAAGAGAGGGGTTCGACAAGGGGATACCATATCCCCGAAGCTCTTCAGCGCCACCCTCGAAAACGTCATGCGCGAACTAGAATGGGATGACATGGGAGTGAAGGTCGACGGCCGGCAACTGCACCATCTTCGCTTCGCTGACGACATCGTGCTCATAACACCGAGCATCACTCAGGCGGAGCGAATGCTGGCCGACTTCGATCGTGTATGTGGAAGCGTTGGACTGCAGCTGAATCTTACGAAGACGATGTTCATGAAGAACGGATGGGTTTCTGATGCCCCATTCTCGCTCAACGGAACGAACATCTCCGAATGCTCCAGCTATGTGTATCTGGGTCGCGAAGTCAACATGGCCAACGACCTAGCACCAGAGCTGAGCAGGAGGAAACGAGCGGCTTGGGGAGCTTTCAAGAGCGTCGAAGAAGTCGTGAAGAAAACGAAGAACGTCCGACTCCGTGCCCACCTATTCGACTCCACTGTTCTTCCTGCCCTAACATACGCCTCAGAGACCTGGGCTATACGAAAGCAGGATGAACACGCGATCAGCGTCGCGCAGCGTGGAATCGAGAGGACGATGCTCGGAGTGACACGACTCACGCAAGTGAGAGAAGGTCTCCGGAGTTCCGAGCTTCGCCGACGTTCGAAGATCAGAGACGCTGTCGCATGGGCCAAGTCGTCGAAAATTAGGTGGGCCGGCCACGTAATGCGATTCGCAGACACCCGCTGGACGAGAGCCGTCACAGACTGGATTCCGCGGGATGTCAAAAGAACACCAGGACGCCCACCAACGCGTTGGTCGGACTTCTTCGTGAAAGCCCTGAACGACCGATATGACGCTCTTCGTGTCCCTCGAGCGAGGAGGATCCATTGGACCACTCTGGCACGCGACAGGGACGAATGGAGACGCTGCTGGCGCCCGCTCGAGCAAGTCGATGATCAACGGGACGACAGGTGATACAGGTGACAGCTTCGCTTAAAATTTTTCATATGCAAACGGAAGCCTTTCTTACTTACTTGCATTATTTGCGACCCGTTACTTCTGTATATCGTAGAGAAGTTTATTAGCTGTAACACAAAATCTTCATTGAGAGGTAGTTTTGGCTCTGAACTGCTAGATTTTGTAATGGTAACACACTTTAAGGCGCGTGTAGCGCAGTCGGAGGAGCTGCCGGTTGTCGCGTGCACCCGATACGAGGTTCTCGGTTCGGATTTCCCGTCCAGGCCGTCCAAGCCCTCCAACCCTACGGGATCGGTGAATTGCTACCAGATTTGTCTGAAAAGGATAAGTGCTGACTTGTCCATCTGCTACCGCAAGTCATTGTATGTATGACCAAATACGCATCCAGATCACCTCCATCCACGAAATCCCGTACAAGCAGAATGCGTG
Source organism: Heligmosomoides polygyrus bakeri (assembly GCA_947359475.1). Lineage (NCBI taxonomy): Eukaryota > Metazoa > Nematoda > Chromadorea > Rhabditida > Heligmosomidae > Heligmosomoides > Heligmosomoides polygyrus. The sequence continues at coordinate 5,701,835 of OX375868.1, forward strand.
GCGCATCCCAAAAGAGATTGAGTAACGCAATCCTTTTCCCTTATCCCTTAACACTACAGGGTTCGTCAAAAGGTCTTGGACTCTTTTGTTTCAGGCTCATTATATGGTGCCCTTCGCTCAACCAAACTTTTATGTAGTATGGTTACCCTATCCTTACCCTCTCATATACCAATTTTTCGTGCCTGAATGACCTTTTGTTCAAGATGGCTGATGCAAATAGTTTGCGCACTGTAATGGAGAAACTGCATGTCGAAGAAAAAACTAACTATAAAACTACCTAGAGGGCATTCTGAAGAAAGACATTCTTCGTTGGGCATCTATGCCTTAAAGAAAAAACGACTGGACTTATCGTCAAGATTCTGCGCCCGCTCATAAAGCTAAACTGGTACAGAAGTTTCGCGCTGAACAACTTTCCGGCTTCATCTCAGCCGAAGAATGGCCCCCGCTCAGTCCGATGGACTACACAATCGGGTCCATATCGAAGAGTAAGGCCTCTGCAACATCCAACACGAACACTGCTTCACTTTAAGGAGCCCTTAAGAAAGCCTGGGGAGAGATTGATGAAGACCCCCTGCGTGCTGCCGTGGATTCGTTCCAGGAGCGACTGAAGGCGTGTATTCGTGCTAAAGGAGGCCATGTCGAAATTTAACCGCTTCTTTATATCTGCTGGTCAGTAGTAATAAATCTTATGAATATCATCTGAATTGCTTTAAGACAGCCGCTTGGACGGTCAATTACATGTGTCCAAGAACTTTTGACGCATCCTGTATATCTGAATCTTCGACTCTGTCCACTCTCTTATAGCATCGGTGCCCTACTTCGGTACCTTATGGAATCGCCTAGTCCTACTCAGGGTTTCATGGCATCCATTCAGGTACAGATGTGAATTTTTCTTCCAGTTCTTTGGATGCCCAGAGATCTGACTTGCCGCCAACCTACAGTATCGAGCAATTTGTCCCGTTATTGTGATGAGCTGTCCGTCGGGATGGACGTCGTCGACCCGCCAGTGGCCACGTTCCGTTCCCACTAATCCATTAGTTCCGGGATTATGGTAGCCGTTCGTGGTTGTGTGTTCGCCTTTCATCCGACCGCCACGGTGCTACTCGCGCGTTGCGGCTAAGGCGTTTGTCGGTCGGCCATTACCCAACACACAGCCACTTGAGAAGTTTTTCAGACGAGTTGCGCCTACCGCAAGGGTCGTCGTCGTCGTCGTCGTCGTTACTGAGCCGACGCGCGAAACTTCTGTGCGAAAAACTCTCGTGTGAAGTGCGAGGTGAACGTGACCGACCGACGGATAAAAGCGATCGCTAATGGCTTCCGCGTCCACTTCTGAAGTGTTCCTCTGAGAAAAAGCCGGCGCGTCACGGTTCGCGACGACGTCCCTACTACGCGGTTCTGTGGCTGCTGGGCAAAACGTGACTTGAACAAGCAGTACCGAAGAAGCAGTGCAGCTTGAAGAATTGCTTCGAATTGTCTACGCTCTTCCCTCGTGAAAGTTACGCTGAAAACCATTCGACTGGAAGAGTTATGTTGCATTTTGAATCGAGCGGTTGAATTCGTCCATGTGCATGGATTTTCCACGAGCTGCTATCCTCAACAATTAGATTTTTTGGATTTACATGTGAAAACGGGCGTGTGTAGCTCAGACGAAGAAGGTGCCGGCTGTCGTGAGCACTCGATATGAGGTTCTCGGTTCGGATTTCCCGCCCAGGCCAACCAAACCTTCCATCCCTCTCAGGTTGGTGATATGGTGCCAAACTCGTCTGGTTCATCGGCTGGCCTTCGCAAGCCACTGTATGGCCAAATACGCATTCAAATCGCCTCCACGACATCACGCAGAAGTAGAATGCGTGGCGCTTTCCAAAAGGATTTAGTAACGCCGTCCTTTATCCTTATCCTATCCATGTAAGAGGTGGGGCAAGTAACTCTGACTCTGGCTTAACTCTGGCTCTAACAAAAAGCCGATGGGAACCCGCTGTTTGGAAACATTCTATCCGAAGAACAACAGCATGTTTGTGTTTGATTCGATTTTCTGGTGGTGCCCCCTTCGTCCTATCAAAACGAGCTCTTTCCATATTAAACTAGGGAATCTTCAAAAGAGAAGAATAATTTTTGTTCAAGGAAAATTTTAGCATGATTTTTTTGAAGTTTTAATTCACCTACCCAACATGTGAACATACTGTTTGAAACTTGGTGAAATTCCAATTTTTTGTAATTAATAGTTTAAAGCCTGTATGAAAGAGCAGGAAGACGGTCATTTTTGATGTCAAAAAGAGATTGCGCTATGCCCTCTTCCAAGACGTCGCGATTCTTATGCGATTGAAAGCAACATTTCTGTTTGCATAGGTTAATGATACAACAATGTCCTCACTATGATGAACTTGTAAATGGCATCTACCCTATCAATCAGGTAAAAGTTGCCGCGCAAATTTTTGAGTGCATGGCGCGATCTGATCACATTATTCGTTGTGTGCTTGTTTTTTGCTGTGCTTTCAGACAAATTTTAATGTACAATTTTTAAATGAATATTTTTATAAAATTATTACACATCTTGGGGCAGGTGCATTAAAAAATTTCAAAGAAAGTTACACCAAATTTTCCTTGAAAAAATGTTCTAACCATCTTAGCCTGTAGTTTAACCTTCCTCAAGGTAATTTCGATCTGAAAGATTTCGCTTTGCTATTTCAATGGTTTTAGACTAGGCGAGAAGAGTGTCCGATTTGATTTGAAAAGTGTCCAATTCGACGTGAAAGTGATATAGATATGCTGCTACTCTAGCTCATTGTCGCGACTTTCTAGGATCATAGCCCGATTTTATGGGATATTGTAAAAGAATTTTGCTTAGAGCTTTATCAGATTGTGACGCTATGCAACAAAGAACTCCTTATAAAGGAGTCATTTGGGAAAATTCCCATGGCGCTCTTCTCATGTTCCTTTTATATTCTTCATATTAACCTTTTGTAGAATGCTATTAACATGCTTTATTGTGTATTGTATCTGTACAAAATAAGCTTTGGTTTAATTGCCCAAGTTTGAAGTAAACTGTGACCGACTGGTGTGTGTGTACCGACGGACATAAACTGAACCAATAACAGTCTAGTTTACTCATTACGTTCTTTCAGATTTCCAACACCTCTAAATGTTTATCAAGAATATATTCCTGAGAGCAGTTTCGATACGAATTTAGTGAACAATTTGGTGTTTTTGCTTTTCTCACTCTTCGGAGAGTTTGAAGACTTGGCTGACTTCGGCACGACCTGAACACTAAATCAATCCGGGGTGCATGCGACAACCGCGATCGCCTACGACTGTGTTACTTTCGTCACTTTCGTAAATTAATTTTTCTTTTGGATACGTTTATTAGAGGGAAGTAGATTTATTGATTTTGATAGTTTCAAGCGTGCGTTTCAAAAAAAGGAAATAAAACAAATATTAAAGAATTTCTTTCCCGAGAATGTTGGTACCCTGCGCGTTTATATCCATTCATTTTTTGGTGCCATTCCAATTGACTTTATAGATTTTGTAATATTTCAACCATTATCAATATGCCGTTTTATTTTTACCGGATTCTAACCGCAATTTGGGTGTTAGGTGGATGGTTTTTCTTCGAAATTTTCCTGTTTCACCGCACTTATTTAAACATTCTCCTCATAGACAATGTTGGTAGCGATATCGATTCCGTGCGGGTTTCGCGATCAATAAGATCAATCAATAGTCTCCGATTCGAGGCCCTAAGGTTCAGTTGAGGCAAAGAAGAATTGTTTGTCGTTTCAGACAAAAACGTCTCATCATCGTGCTTCGTCGAAAACTGCAAGGCCTACAGTAGTTTGTCAACGCGTCAACAGATCGATATCGATCGATAAAGCCAGTCAGCCATACATAACTGTCAGTGGTCGCTGATACTCAGTCAGGCAGAAGATATTCATGCTTCTATTATACTATTCATACTTTTATATCACCTGTACGTTCTAGCTTATGTATGTGTGTGTGTCTACCGTGCCTCTTGCCATTGCCACTGTGCGCTCAATTCAGTCCAGTTCGCCTTAAATAAGTGGTGATTATTAGAAGATTATTTAGGTAGTTTTGAGTCGGTTAGTGACTTTCAGCTGTCTTCCAGAAATGGTCCTGGCAGGAATATCAGAATGGATTACCCTAGTTCGTTTCGATATTCTATGGATTTCATTATAGTCGTTGTAAACTATGCCATATCATTAGTAAAAATGATTTTCAGGTGCTATGAAGCATCCCGAAAGACTTATTTTAGAAGAGAAATCGCTAAAACTCGGTGGTGTTCCATCTGACGTTTGGGATTTTTCTTAAAGTAATGCGCTAAGTGGCCAAATACGCATTCATGTGGCCTCCACGACATCCCGTAGAAGTAGAATGCGCTGGCGCATCCCAGAAGGGATTGAGTAACGCCGTCCTTTATCCTTTATCCTTTAATGCGCTAAGGTTGCTGAATGCTGCATGTGAACTTTACTCTTATTCCAATTCACGAATGACTTGTACATCTGATTCAAAAATCGACTTCCTGAACTCGGTTTCGTCTCCGAGTTAAATGCGCGTGGAAATCAACTTGCGTTTTGTTACGGTGGAAATGCTCCACATACCTTTCTAACCGCCTCATTTTATTCGAAGCTTCCGAGCCTCAGAATTTTGATGGCGAGCAAAATAGCCACAGGACAGTATGATTTGGTGTAGAAACTGTCATTACCTGGAAGATTATGTGCTTCCGTCGGGGCAGCGTCCTATGCCTGGATATCCAAGAGCATAACGTCGAAACTTTATAAAATTCACTCTCATGTATAGAGTAACGATACAGCTTAAGTTTTTGCCTTGAATGCGGACAAAAAAAGCTCTAGGCAATCAGAAATCTACGGGCAATCACAGCCCTAAGTTCACATCTAGCATTTCTGCGGGCAGTAACGGATAAAGGATAAAGGATAAAGGACGGCGTTATTCAATTCCCTTTGGGATGCGCCATGCATTCTACTTCTACGAGATGTCGTGGAGGCGAGTTGAATGCGTATTTGGCCATACAATGACTTGCGGTGGCCAGCCGATGAATAAGTCAGCGCTTCATCCTTCCCAGACAAGTCTGGTACCAATTCACCGACCCCGGAGGGATGGAAGGCTTGGTTGGCCTGGGCGGGAAATCCGAATCAGGAACCTGGTATCGGGTGCTGGCGACAGCCGGCGCCTCCTCTGACTGCGCTCCACGCGCACCAGTAACGGATATCGGGCCCAAAGTTGAGTTCTACCAAAGTAGTCTATGCACTGCCACACGAGGTTTTCAGGTGGATCTTTATTACACAGAGCCTGATGTGACTTCTCGTCATCCTCGGAGACCTGAAAGCGGTGCATGAGTTCACCTTGCGTTCACATCAAACCTCTGAAGACGACGAGAAGTGGAAACGTCAGGCCCTGTTTATTAAAAATTCACCCTGAAAAAGATCCACCTCCTTTGGCACAACATACACTGATTAACAGCAACTTACAATGCCGAGGTTTGAGGACGAGAGAAGCTGGAGAGAGAGGGCTTTCTATTTTTCTACCTAGGGGAATTCACCTTGTTCGTGTTTAGTTCGCTGTGCTGTAGCGCCCCTATCACTAGGACTGACTCGAGCTCCCTCCTATAAAAGGTGCTGTCACAACGATGTTTTGTTGCGATCAAAACTTCTAGCGCCAGGCGGGACTCGAACCCGCACCTCCCTCTGAGCGGGCGGGAATCCTCTACGCCTTTACACCACCGGCACCGTTTGATCGAACGCAACATCCGCACCTCTTGGGACCGATTAGTCCTGATCCCGTATCCGGGATGAGCTGGCCGCTGCTATCAGCATGGAACCAGTTAAGCTGATAGTCTTGATAGAAATCTCAGCAGTCCAAGCCCTAAGCCTTTGTGCCGTTTGCGTCGGTTAAAATCATCAGTACTCTTGATAAAAGGTGCGATATATCCTAGTCGGGAGGGGGCAACCTCCTCGCCACAATGACTTACTTGAATTTGCTCAAGAGCCATCAATACCATGGGGCGGAAGGTCTTGGGCAACTTCAAGAAAGGGATTTGTGAAGAAAAACACCGTGTGCCCCCCCCCCGACTAGGATAGATCCGAAAAGTGTAACATACCCATCCAGCCGATCAATCTCAGCAGTCCAAGCCCTAAGCTTTGTGCCATTTGCGTCGGTTAAAGTCATCAGTACTCTTGATAAAAGGTGCAATATATCCTAGTCGGGAGGGGGCAACCTCCTCGCCACACTGACTTACTTGAATTTGTTCAAGCGCCGTCAATATCATGGGGCAGAAGGTCTTGGGCAACTTCAAGGAAGGGATTTGTGAAGAAAAACACCGCGTGCCCCCCCCCCCTCCGACTAGGATAGATCCGAAAAGTGTAACATACCCATCCAGCCGATCAATCTCAGCAGTCCAAGCCCTAAGCCTTTGTGCCATTTGCGTCGGTTAAAGTCATCAGTACTCTTGATTCCAGTCCTACATAGGTCAACAAGGCCCTCCGTATCTTCTGGGTCGGTAAATTGTATATCTCTGCTCAGAGGAATATATTCGAACAATTACTCGAATATTTTTTTCGAATAATTACTGGAATAGTCGAATCCAGTTTTTTCGAATTTTGAAAATTCTTCCGAATTCGATCATCGATTGTTTTAGAAAGTCGAATATTCGTTCGAATTCGAACACTGAAATGGAGCCATATTTGAATATTATTCGGAAATCTAATATTTCTACTTTATTCGAAAATCGAACAATTTTATTCGAATATCGTATAGACTTCATAGCCTTAAGTACAGAACCTGATTCGATTCATTATTCGACTAATCCAATCTACAAATAAACGAAAGATGGGGCTTATTCGATTTTTGAAAATATTGATGAGCGAATAAATTCGTTCGTTCATTCGCGCGACATTTTTTGCCATTGAATTTATTCGTTCATTCATTAATTCGATAACATTTCTCAAAAGCTCAACTGTAGTAAATTGTTGTTGGACTCGTCTGGAAGTGGCACAACACGGGTATTCCGTCGACTCGTCGCTGCAGGTTTTTGTGTAGGCGAATACGCGTTCAAATTGCCTCATCACCCTGCATAAAAGTGGAATGCGTGGCGCATCCCAAGCAAGGATTACTTACAGTTCTTCGCAGTTAGAGGGAGAGGGAGAGAGTTCTGCAAAGTCGAGGTAAGGTGTAAGTCCTCTTAGGTCCAAGTGGGCATGTTCTCCTAATGAACGCCTTCCTGGAGGTGTCGTTGTCCATATCCTAGCTAATCTTCAGCATCTGTTTGCGTCGCGCATGTGTTAACCAAACCGAGAAAACCAATATTAGCTTTTCCTGGCTGGAAGCGACGATGACCACCAGCACCACCACGATGACGTCGTGGCCAAACAGCGTGTTGGCAGCCGGTTGGCGCTAACCGCTTCGGGTGACCACTTTCCTCTCCCTTACCCTGTAACGCCTTGAAGATCCTACCGATCCATTTCTCCGATCAGTCCCTGGTAGCCCTCGGTCCCTCAGCGATTCGTATATTTCGGCTGGTGAGGGCGTGGGTGCGGCGTCGACGACGACGACAACGACGACGGCGACGACGGTGGGGGATATGTGCGCGCGCCCGCTCGCGTCGAGGCCTCGCTGTTTGCACAACGTTAGCGTCGAGAATAATCCAGTCCACGACGAAATAGCGTGGCCGCTGACGGAGAGCCGCAGACCAGGAACGTCTGCGGAGAGGCTGCTCCGCGCTGCTGCACGTCAGCGGCGAGACGACACTGTATGATTCATCCGCCTCGTCGCACCACGAGCTCGAGCCATCTCGTGGTGGTACGGTAGCCAGCGCATCGATTGATCGGTGAGAAGCCGTGCAGCCGAGCAGCTGAAGCTGTTTTGAAAGCGCCTAGGAGGTTTGAGTGCAGTGGGTGATCTTTTGGAGATCAGTACCTGACAATGAACTTGTCGGATAAAGGATAAGGGGAGGAATGAACTTCGGCATCTATCCTAGTCGGAGGCACGGACCGCTAGAAAAACAGAACAAACACGATACAGGACTGCGACCCGCGACTAGGGAGCTCCATAGAAAATTCCTCTTGTAGGCTAGGTCAGTGTCTTGTCTTTGTGAAATATTATAGTTTAATTTCGATTCCACTGTCGATGCCAAAACAACTGGATGAGGTGCTCCTCCCACTAGTACATATAAATCCTAAACACCATCTATTCCACCTCTTCGAGATGTAGTGGAGTTCTTGGCTTACAAAGTGAGTGGCCAGCCGATGAAGAAGTCATCAGCGCTTTACCCTTCCCAGACACATCTGGTACCAACCCATCGACCCCGGAGGGATGGAAAGCGGTGGCCTTGGTTGGAAATCTGAACCAGGAACCTGATATAGTGTGCAGTCGACAGCTGGCACCTCCTACTACTGCGCTAACATGCTCCTGTTTAATTTATAGCGACTTTCATACACGCTTGTGGGCTCTGATATTGAGAACTCTAGGCCGAGGTAGAAGCCACTGAATCGTCTTCTCAAATGGCAAGTCGTATAGCAAGTCGTTTAAAAGGTAACTAAGCCCTGCGAACAGCAGGATTCCCCTGACATCCTTGATTTGACAAAATTTGTCACTAGGTCGACAACTACTTGCAAGGCATGAGCGAGCTTCGTTAAAGAGAGCCCATCATCCGACTAGGGGCTGAAAACACCAGTTGATAGCATATAAAAGTCAGGGCAGTAAGGATTACCTGTAATGTCACCCTGAGGTGGTGAATCTAACCAGCTCAACATCTAAGGAATGCAGCTCCCTTTGTCCAGCTCGCCGAGGGGAAATATCGGCTCAGAAAGCTGAACAGTCTGGGAAGAAGGTGCCTTAAGAGGAAAAGGTCGTCTCCTAACTCGTCGTTTTTCAACGTCGTTGTTTCAATCAGAATCGCGTGAAGTTGGAGTAGAAGATCAGATCCCCGAAACTTGAAAGTTTGCCTATGGAAGATTCCCGAAATTTGTGGATGGAATGGACTGCAAGTCGATTGGAACTTTTTGGTTGTTTTCGACGTGCGGGGGTGTAGCTCAGTCGAATAACCCCTCGGCTCTCACATACGCCTCGGACAGATTCAAGGTTTGGGTCTTGTTCAAGCTGAGCAAGCGCTGAAAGGAGTCTAAGTCCTCGATCTCTCCATCTGTTGGCCACCAGAAGTCTCTGATTTTGTTAAATGGGCCAAATAAGGATTCAATATTCCCCCTCGACATTCCGCGAAAGTAGAGTGCATGGCGCACGCCAAAAATGGAGGGACTGTTGCTGGCCTTTATCAGTAAGATCGATTGCCATGAAACTTACAGATGGGCCTTCCCAACGGAGGCGCTTCGGCGTACACTTCTGAATTTTGAGGTTCGGTAACTTCTTCGTATCTTATCCATTCCTGCCCATCATACGATCTTCATGCTTCCGTCAGGCCTTCAAGCCTGTGGTCGAATTCGCGGTTGATTTTAACCTGGAGATTTAAGTTTGCGGATACGGCATGGCTACTGAAGCTGCTCCACATAAAAGTCAGTGCAGCGGTTGAGCTCACTGTTCAGTTCAGCTAGTGTTAACTCAACTCTTCAAAGAATTTACGTAAGCTATGCTTTCGTATAGGGCTTTTACCGATGGAAAATCGATGTTCATAGAAGGCACGGCATTCGCAGGGGAATTTGACTCGCCGATACACTTACAACCGGAAAAAACCCTTCCGAGTTGTCCGGGGTGCAACATCAACAGCTGCGCGATTCAAACATGGTTTTTGTTAACCATGGAATGCCCTTACTACATGCTTTATACGTTGGAGCCAGGGATGAAGGACACTAACGACGCTACAACGCTCTATGGGATTTTCTGCCCATCAGAAGCCCCCCCCCCCCCCCCGACCCTATTTGCACCGGAGAAGCAAGTAAGCAAATATCACTAGCTGCAGCGACTGATCAGCAGAGGGATAGGCAACTCGGTCCCGTAACGATTTCCCTGAATTTTACTCCGAAACTACGGTGAATAACCCAGACGGGTTTTTTTTCCGGTTGTAAGTTTATCGAACACTGGGAATTTGCTGTCCTTTTTAGATGCGGAGTTCACCCTTCAGGGGACGGATACATCAAGGATTAAACCTCCGCGTATGCGGGGTATAATGGCTAGAGATATCCATGATGGAGCAGTCATCTCTACTCCTTATACACCACAAATCCATGGGTTCAATTGTTGATGAATCCGGCCTCAGATGCAGATCTGCATAAACCATTTGGAGAGGCTCCTTTGCAGTGGACCCCATACGATCTTTGGATCTAGCGTTTCTCGTCTTTTCACAATTCCAAAAAGTCGCCGGCCATCTCATCTCTCCTCGTTGTCTTAGGGTTCCTGGTGAGACTTCCGGGTTCAATTGTCTTCAAATTGGCCTTAAGCTCCGGAAGGGTCGAGCCTCAGGCGGGTCTCGCACGATGAAGAATTCCGGCGCTAAAGATAGCCCGGGGTTTGTCTGCTCAGCGTCACCAATCGCTATGTGTCCTTCCGCTGTGTCTATGTGTGTCTTCGCGCTTCTTCTACACTATTTTACAAATATTTGAATTTGCCGCCTTCCATTATTTACCTCCGAAGTCGTCTCTGATGTGCTTGCTGGCTGTGTGTTCCGAACCGAAACAAACATCGCCGAGCCGAATGACCAACAAGACTGTGGGAATATCGATTCGTGTGGGAAAATCGGTCACCGATCAGCTGAAAGTCACTATACCATGTGATAAACGGGGTCGTATGTAGGATGTGCCTCCCCTCTGCGCTCAACGTTCTTGACCCTTCTTGTCGTCTATGTTACTTCAGCCTTTGTAGTCTGTTACAGCATTGTGTATACCTGCATGTTATATCATATATCGATAGTATCGATTAGTATCGATTTTCTTTGTGTTTCCTTGAACATAGTGCCTTTTGTGTTGAATAAAATTCAGAGCTTTCATCGATTTGTTGAGTGGAACAGTGCGAAGCGAAGGAAGGACACGGGGAGGAGATTCGTGCTGACCCGGCTGCTCAGCCGTCGAGCGAGCACTTTGAAAATATTGTTTGTTTGCACAACTGCACACCACCTATGCCTCCATAATTTCAGTCAGGAAATTGACCCATCGATGTAGATCCTTCTTTAGTCTCCTGTTTAACGAATAGTCCTTCTGAACTATATGTTATACAAGAAAGCAACAGCTCCAGAGGCCAGATTCACGATTGTTAGGGTAATGGGTTAATGGTGATGGTAAATTTACCAACAGGGGATAGTAAGCAGAGGCCAAGTTTGGTATTCATGGCATGATATAGTTCAGTGAATAATATACCGAATTCTACACCACCATTCAACTACCTTCACGTCCTTGTGAACTCCGGGTAAACGCTTCAATTTCTACCCTTTGTCCACATAACCATAGGTAAAGTCATTCATGAATCCGGCCTCAGGTCTTCTACAGAGATCAACTGCAAACTTTGAAGAGCTAAAATAGTACAGCTATTGCACTTAAGAGGCTTCATAACTCACAATCAATTTACTCAAAAGGACTGTAATAATAACACTAAATTTGAAGCTCCTCCCGTTGAAGAGAATCAAGAACGGCGGTAATTCCTCGTTTTTTTATAATAAGGACCGATTGCAGCATACTGGAGAGTTTGTCGCAACTGAGAAACCGGTTGCTTTATCCATACATCATTTTCATGTCGAAATGGACACATTTTGAACAAAATTTGACACTCTACTAGGCAGGCTTGGCGCTATTGAAATCAAACTGAAGGAACATTTTTCAAAGCAAAACGAGTTTTTTTCACACTGCGGATAGGGTCTCTCTCTTACGAACTGAAACAGTTGGAATAATTGTCTCCCTTTAAAGATAGGTGTTAGCCAATGCTTATACGGAATGCGCCACGCATTCTAATTCTACATGATATCATGGAGGTAATTTAGTAGCGTATTTGGCCTATTCAATGACTTGTGTTGGTCAGCCGATGAGCGAGCCAGTATGGTGTCCTTCCCAGAAAAGCCTGATACTAACTCACCGACACTCGGAATGGAAATGTTGGCTGGCCTGGGCAGGAAATCTGAACCGCAGACCTTCAATAGGAGTGCACGCGAGAGCCAGCGCCTCATCCAACTGCACTACCACGCCCGCATTTTTTGTTATGCCTTTAAAAAATGAGCCAGCAATTAGAAAAGAAAAAGGAAAATATGAACGCGGATTCGAATACGAATACGAATAGGTTATCCGAAATACTTGTTGCTTGGAGGTGGTCAAAAATTGGTTAGCCGTGTTGTCTTTTAATCAAAAAAAATGTTTTTGAATTGAATTTGAATAGTTTTACAAGAATTTTTATAGAAATAAAAAATCATGAAAAATCTTGGAATGATGGAATGAAAAAAACTGAAGAAAACTCAGCGTTTGCCTCTTCTCAAAATAAGAGCACATCAAATTTGAGGCTGAGTGGCCATTCAGCATGTCATATTCGTTGGTTAGCTGAAAGCTTTCTCCTCTAATGAACATGTCCTAAAGACCTTCCAACATCTCCAACTTATTACACAGTTTTTATTGGAACGTGTATTTTACACTGCAGTATGTGATCACCGTCTGAATTCTTAGGTAGTCGTACACTCTAGAATCATCAAAGCAATTCTCAATCTACGTGCTGGAGGAGGTGAAACCACCGAGTCGAAGACGTTTTTTACTCTCCAGATTAAGCTTTTCAAGGTTGCGGAAAACATTTGAAACTCAGGGCCTGGTAGCAGGGTCAACACCGTCTGCACAGAAATGGCTAAAGAAAGATGTAAGGAGCCCATGACAATAGCTTCAGAGGATATATGCCTAAGGACCTATCCTAGACGGAGGGAGCATCGCCAGAAAAGCGAAGCAGATGTAAACCTTCTCCCGTGGGCCAATTCATAACGCCTTCTTTGAAAATTGGTTTGCTTCTAGTTTTGTCAAAGAGTCAGAGTGGAGTACTCCTCTCCACTAGTATAGATGTCACGTACGGATTTCCCAAATCCTTACTGCCTCCCATCTCTTTTGAGCCAACGCTCTCGAAAAGTGCGACAATTCAGTACGCGTTAGCTGGTCAAGGATCAGCAGCCAACGAGTGAGATGAGGAAGAGTGGACACTTGAGCCCATGAGCTAACATTTTCCACAGAGTTCACCTACCTAATTGGAAACAAACGAAAAATTCAAAAAGTCGCTCTTCTTTGTTGGGGAGAGTTTTCCTGGAAAAAGTAAACTAGCTACAACTACCAACTGGTATTTTCGACTACAAGAAATGTAACGCGACTAACGCGGGTTCGTAGAAACGAGGGTAAAGCGTGAAACTGTGGAGTTAATGGCGGCTACATGCTTTGGAAACGCACTGTTTAAGCTTACCAAAGCCTCTGTTACACCCCTGTGATCATTCCTCAATTTATTTTCCCTCTGGCGTATAGGAAGGAGCAATAGCTGAGGCTTCTCGGCGCCCTGGTCCTCATCCCCTATAGTGGCAATAATCGCGGTCCCTTATTATGGATTTCGACGACGATTCCTGCATCCGCTGCTCCGGCGGCGTAGGCGGCGGCTACGGTCGCCGGCGCTGCCTCCGCGGTCGGTCGGCCGGCCGTCCGTTCGCGTCGCTATCGTGTCGCATTCGTGCGGCCGCCGCGAGTGTCCTCTCAAAGGACTCTTATGCCAGTGACACGAGAGTGGGACCGGCTAGACAGTGAGAGGCCGACCGCAATGCGAGCGAGGATCTATGAAATTCTTGAGATGTGCCGTTGTAGTCGTCGAGCTGATGGGCGTTCTTTGACCACTCCCTTCTTGCCTTTCTGAAGAAAAAAAAAACCCCTCAGGAGCATGTAGTCGTAACCCGCCAGACCGTTCAAAGCTCACCGTAGAAAATACTAGCAGACATTACCCGGCATTTCAACAGATCTCCTTCTGAGGCAGTTTGAAGCTTGGATTTCGACGGAAGCGCGTGATAGTGCAGTCGGAAGAGGCGCCGGCTGTCGCTATCAAGGTTCTTAATTCGGATTTTTCCCCAGGTCAATCAAGTCTTCTCATCCCATCTGAATCGGTGAATTTGGGTACAGACCTACCTGAGAAAGATAAAACGCATACCCACCCATCGGCTGACCACCGAAAGTCATAGTGTCTCTATTGACAAAGAACGCATTCAAATTGCTTCCCAATATATCGCAGAAGGAGAATACGTGGCGCATCCTGCAAAGAGATTGACACACCCGAGCTTTATCTTTTTTGTCCTATCATCTTATCTACGCAGGATCATACTCAGCTCTTATCTTCTGCCTTAATGGTTAGTCCAACTACCCTCTACGGGGACTTCAGCAAATCAGATTTGAAACAAAAATCTTCATCAAAATAAAAATAAATCATGACTGGTGTTTGAGAAGTTGATAGTACAAGTCGCGTACTGATAGCTTCATATAAATGTGACGGTGCCCAGTTTAGTGTTTATGGCTCGAATAAACGATAATGTTGGAGGTGGTTTGTTGTGGTTTGCAGGTGTTTGTTGTTTGTTGGTTGTTTACTGGTGCTTACCCTACCAAATCTAGAGAAAATTGTGAAATTTTTACTGTGTTGTGGTAGTGCATTACTGGTGTTGTTTGTGGTTTTTTTGTTGTTTACTATTGTTTACTGGTATTTGCTGTTTGATGGTTGTTGTTGGTGGTTGTTTGCTGGTTTACCTGTGGTTTGCTGTTTACTTGGCTTGTGTTCGAGCGGTCAGTGTGCGATGTTTTGTTTGATGTTTTTTGACATTTTACAATTACATGCTGGACGGTCGTCTGTGTCTGTCTATGCCTTGAATAAATAAATAAATAAATAAATAAATAAATAAATAAATAAATAAAACAATATCAGCAACATTGTTCCAGGTTGGGTACCCTACCAAAATTAGAAAAATTTAAGCAATTTTTTCACTCTGATGTGGTCATCGCAGCATCAACAAACATTAGTGCTTTTTAGCACTTGAAACCTTTCTTGTTATTCCTTCCTCTTCACCTTTCCAACACTCCTTCATTTTTTTACATTGTTTACCTTTTTTGTAACAAAGTAGTAGTCTTATAATCAAAAAATAGATTTTTGAACAGTTCGACACCGAGAAATACTTGAGCTGGACACGTCATTACTAAATTGGTTAGTTTTTAGATTAAGAAGTCAGCAATTCAACTATACCAAGCTGCTATCAAATCTACATTCAACCGATGTACACGGGACTTTTTGCACTACCCTTAAATGAAGCAATAATGGACGGAACACCGAAAATTAGACCTGTATGTTAAGCGCTTTTTTCAAAGCGTAGAAGGAATTCAGAGAACAAATACGCATTTTTCATCAATTAATGGATATCGTGCGACATCCATGTCTGAACAGCTGACCATACTTTGTGCCCAAACCCACGCCGACAACTTTCATTTCCGTTCAAACACCTGTCTAAATATAGATTTAAAAAAATGGAGTAACCGGCCGATGATTACGTGTGGCAGGAGAAATTTTCGGTGAAAACCCGCTAAATTGACAGTGACAGTGTACATATGCGGAGATGAACTTATGCAGTGGGTCAGGACGGCGTTTCATTGGAGCAGCACCGAGTCGTCATGCACGATAGTGATATCCAGTTTTGATTTTCGAACAAACTGTGCCAATATATTTATAATATATTTTTATAATATATTTTTATTCATTTATTCATAGCGTGAAAATTATTCTCACATGTAAAACAAAAGGGAAGAATTAACAAGACTTCTAAAAAAGACACAAAACAGTAAGCAAACATGGATAGGAGGCATTCGTATCTCTGGAAGCAGCTACGTAAAAAATTAAGTCAACAACGAATTCATGAAAGCATGCATGGATAAGGACAGGAGATTTTCTTTTTCCGCAAGCAGAGAGTTGAGCTCTTGCAGCCGCCTATGTGTCAAAAATGAAGATCTGGGGCCAGAGTCACCAATGACTTACAGAGATTTAACGGAGAAATTACAGCCGAAAATCCTGATAACGCCAACGTTTCACCATATTGCCTCTTGATAAGTCGCGTTAGTTCGCGCTTTTCAGGAATTGCGGCTGTAATTTCTCCCTAAACTCCCTGTAAGTCATTCATGAATCCGGCCCCTGATCGTGGTTCTTGCAATGGGAACGAGTACTTCTTCCTTTTCTTTCCTCTTTCTTATCACTTGAGCGCCGAAAAATTTAAAGGGTTTATGAGGAGTTCGCCTGTGAGAATCCTAAGCAGCATTTTTTTTAAAGATAAGCACCCTTCCTTCTTCTACACATGAAAGATTTTAGTCCGAGTATCCCATTTCGTTCTTTGCCGTTTGGAATTAGCGAATATCACCTGTTTCGTTGATCATCGACTTGCTCGAGCGGGCGCCAACAGCGTCTCCATTCGTCCCTGTCGCGTGCCAGAGTGCTCCAATGGATCCTCTTAGCTCAAGGGACACGAAGAGCGTCATATCGGTCGTCATAGCGAATAATCGACGCCAAAGCACCTCACTGTGGGTTTTCGTGTGAAATTACTTTGAGCGCTCTCCAGCAGATCATGTTCTTTCGTGAAGCGGAAGCACATGCTGACATATTTTACCATATGCGATTTGAGTGGGCCACTATATTGGACGGAATCGCCGTAAACGATGGTGAATTCTAGACAAACGTTAGATGAACTCGTCCCCGTTTTGGAGAACGATTGCGCGGCGATGTTTATCATAATGGCACGTTCTGGGGTCGGATTCATCAGCGACTTAGATAATTTAAGAGAGAATTCACGGCGAAAAGCTCAGATGCTCGGCTTATAATGCGATATGGCGAGCGATAAGCCGCGTTGGCTGAATTTTCCACTGTGAGTTCTCGGTTAAAGTTATGTAAGTCGTTGAGAATCCGACCCCTGGTTGCAATCCTAGTCGGTAGCGGCTACTCTGAAACAATTTCATAAAGACTGAATCGCGCCACAAGTTTTTAAATATGGCTTTCCATCACTCTGGCTGGACCTTTTTGAGTTAAAACAACTATAAAATGAGGACAATTCTGTCGAGAATTTTCTTACATCAGTTCGCTGATAATAAAAATCGCACTAAGGCTAACCAACGAGTGGATATAAAGCGCCATTTTCTATAGTAATCGATGGTATTGTTTCGCTACATACACTACCCAGCGTGCTGCTCCGTCCAACAAGCAATGCGGCGCATTTCTGCGCCAGAAAGCGCCGTTTTCCGAAGCGTCATGCGTCGCGCCGGACGCGCTTACTTCTTTGTTATTCGTTCACTTATTTGTTGCATAGAAAAGAATGGTTTATTTCATGGAACTAACAGCGAACATGGCGCATCTGTGAGCAATGCATGTAGGCCCGGCAGAATCAATCGAGTGGGCGCAAGCCCTCATAGAGTGATGGAAGGGGCTTATCCATGCGTTTAGAAGAACGTCGCCTAATCTATGGAACCAACTGCCATCATTCCGTGCTCGGTAAGCAATGAATGGTGGAGAGCCATAAACTCAGTCCACCGCTGTCGACCTAAGGCATACATGTCATACTTCGGCGACGCTGTTGTCGTCGACGTCGGCGACAACAGCGTCGCCGAAGTATAATATAGGTCTTAGGCGACTTCTTCGCACTCTTCCTAGAAAAGTTCCCAGGCTTCAGGTGGTTCATAAACATATGTCTCTTGGACGGACTCTCAATTACTGTCCTGATCTTTTATATTGGAAGTGAGCATATTTAATAGTCAGTCAGTTCTTTTGGCTCATCGTGGCGCAGCCAGGGTAGGGGTCTGGTGTCAGATGCACTTCGATCCAGCTCTAGGGTTCGGATTTGGCTCGGATTTTTCGCCCAGGTCAACCAAGCGTTTTATTCCTACAAGATCGGCGATTTGATAGAAGACCTGACTGTGAAGCAAAAACAACGGACAAAACAGTGTTTTGTCTAATCGTTGGCCAGCGTAAGTTACTAGATAGGCCAAATACGCCTTCAGATCAGCTATTCTAAACTCCCTGGCGCATTCCGCAAAGAGAGTGACCAGTGCCTACCGTTATCTTTTTTCCTTGTTTTCTGAAGACTGCAGGTTGAATGAATCCATCGCAGCGCAAAAAAGAATGATTGGGAATGATACACAATGACGACTGGATTTCAGTGAAGTCATTAATAAAAAAGAAGAAAAAGAAGAATCAGTCTAGAAAAAATTAATTGGTAATTTTTTCGTTTACTTTGGACGAGCATTTTTCACAATACATTTCCGCGATGGATCACAGGTGAAGCATGTTAACCTTTTTCTCCAACTAACTTCGATGGATGGAGGAGCTGAGCAATTGGGAACCCGATCCAGAGACTTCGGTCTCTTTATGAAGCTTGGCTCCATCTGAGAGGACCCTCTTCTCCCTCTTTGTGAGCGATAGCGCTCATCTTCTCGAGCTCGTTCTCATCCTTGTTGTCTATTGTGATCGTATGTCTCTAGTGTACCGGTAGGCGAGATGAGTGAAAGAGGGCTGTCGATGTCGTCGTCGTCGTCGTCGTTGCAGACGATATCAAGTGGGTTTCCGGTCGTGGCCAACAAAAGACGAAGAGGAAACGCTGCCCGGGTAAGGTGACCCTTCAATAGGCCACTACCCACTCGATCGAGAGCCGCAACAGGAGAGCTGTGCCCGCGACGGCGATCGGCCGCCGATCGCCGTCGCGATGCGAATGAGGTCGATGAACTGTTGGATCGCTGAGGTGTTTGGTACCTACAGTACATCGGACGGGATCCGTTTCAGGATCTTAAGGGAAGAAAGTGGATTTTTTAGGATTACGTAGCTTTCAAAATTAATTTTACATGCGTAGATCACTACAATCTTTTTTAGCACTACGGTCAAGGTTCCTCGTTAAAATCGGAAGGTAGCTTTGGAGATGTGAACGGGCAAAACTCCTTCGCCTTCTACCTACTTCCTGAAGGCCTTCAACTGTGATCCTCTGCGGAAAACCCCTCCCCAGTTAAGCTGAAGGTAAAAAGAATCCAGCCATTCATCTGAATAGCCTTGCTGTAAAAAAGCGCATTCGATGAAGCGTGTAGATCACGAAGCTGCGAAAACTGTAGAACAATTTTATTAAGGAAAGCCAAGTGGAACATTTATACAGTATCCAACCTGGAGAAGACATGAAACTTCCTTCCTTCGTTAATGAGCTCAAAAAAACGGGGGTTTGATCGTTTGAAATTAGAAGTCTAATACCGGCAGAAAATTTCAGCCTAACCTAATATTTTGTATTAGAAAGGCGAAATAACATCGCCTGAAAACGCGCCTGGAAACGTTGTGTAGAACAAAACTGTAGGCCATAGTGGGCGATGTTAACCGTCGCTGTAAGATGCGCCGCGCATTCCACACCTGCGATACAATGAGCTTGAACGCGCGCACAGCATATGCAGTGGCTTTCGGTTATAGTCGCGCTCGAACGATTATATTCGAATAACTATTCCGATGGACGCGTGTAGCGCAGTCGGAGGAGGCGCCGACTGTCGCCTGCACCCGATACCAGGATCGTGGTTTGGATTTCCCGCCCAGGCCAATAAAGCCTTCCATCCCTCCTGGGTTGGTGATTTGGTACCAAACTTGTCTGAGAAGGATAAAGCGCTGAATTGTTCATCGGCTGGCCAACGCAGGTTATTGTATGGCCAAATACGCATTCAAATCGCCTCCGTAGAAGTAGAATGCGTGGCGTATAGCGATTGAACGATTGATTAACGCCGTCCTTTATCCTTATCCTTTAACTATTCGGATAATTTATTAGAATGATTATTCGAAAATTCGAAAATTCGACGTTTCTAGATTTTCGATTATTCCATTCAAGTCGTGAAGTGCTATTTTTAAAACGTCGACTATTCGTTCGAAATCGAACAAAACGTTCGAAGGGAGCCGTACTTCAATATTATTCGAAATCGAATAATTCGACCTTATTCGAAAATCAAATAATTTTTATCGAATATCGAATGACCTCAAATTTTCACGAAGAGAGCCTGACTCAAACAAAGTATTCCACTATTCGAATAATCGAAATAACTAAAATTGAAAATTACTCATTCTTCGATCATTCGAAAAAAATTGATGAGCAAATAATTTCGTTCGTTCATTCACTCAAAATTTTTCGACACTGAATACATATAATATACACACTCGATCATTTATACTTTGAACAAAATTTTTTAAAAGCACTACTGTGCTTCCGGCAACCAGGTGTAGAGGAACGGATGGCTTGGTTGGCCTAACTAACCAGTTCGGGACGCTCATAAATGTGGGTGCTTTTTTCAAGTGATACGCTAGCGTTTGGAGTGACACTGTGCGTTTTTTTCAATTTTTTAGACAAATTTTCTATCTTCCTTATTACTCAAAGTTTGGCATAAAATGTGGCATAATTTTTCTCAAGCACTCGGTTTTTCTGGCAAGTTGACATTTATCTTAAATTTGCGAAAATCCTTTTTCTCCTTCTGCCTTCAATTTTTGCATCACAATTTTTAATGGTTTATAATAACATTTCTCATTCATTGCATTTATTATTTGACAGTTATACGTTAATTTGATTACTCTAAGTAATTGTAGGCTTGCTTAGCACAGTCAAATTATGTAATTTTTTTATTATCGTTTTGTTTTCCAACAAACAACATAATCACTCTAAAATATAAATATTCACATTCTTTGTAAAAAAAAGATATCGATAATCGATCGATGAATGAAGAGGAGAGAAGACGTGGAAGAGGAACGAGCAGAGAAAAGGAACACAGTGCAGACCGCTGATGCATCAAACATTGCTACGGTAACCCAGAAATTGAGTGTTTTTAAATGACAAAACGCATGTTTCAGCTCCCTGATGGACCACAACCTATGGATCTGTTACCCTATTGAAACACGAATGAAGAAGACGAGAAAGAGGAGGAGGAGGAGGAGGAAGAGATAAGTGTAGAATAGAGAGCAAAATGGATATGACTAAAGGGTAGTGGCGCAACCGATCGATCACGATCAACAATCGATTGGTAGCCGGCGGCGTGCGCGTAGAGAATCAGACAGATGCGGAACGACGTTTTTGGTGATCGATAAATCGATATTAAAATGCGGCACTGTACGCAGAATTATGAATCGTGGAAGAAGGGGTGAGTTTATGGCACCCCGCTATTACGCTAATGAGTGGTCATTCATCTCTCATACAGATCAGCTCCCGTATCTCAGACTGACCTACTGAAGCCGATCGATAATCGATCGCTGACAGACAGAAAACCGTATCGAATCAAGTCGGTGTGTGAATGGTGGGTGAGTACGAATCGATAAACGGCGCTATGGTCTCGACGCAACGACACAAAAATAAGGCATCTGATGAAACCGTTATGAGATGAAGAGGGGAGGGGAAAAAAGGATGAAGAGGAGGGAAAAACGTGGCGACGGAAACAATCGAAGACAACGAGGAACGACACGACATTAAAAGGTATATACAGATACGGTAGAGAATTGCACACTGCACGAAGTGGAACCGTGTTCGGACACACGACGGTAGAATACGACAGAGTCGCGGTGTAAGGCACACATCACGGGCGTCTCGTTCAGAGGTTCGATGCCGTACTCGGATTCGTCGAGCTGAAAGGCGAACGTAGAAGAGGTGCAGATGCAGCTGTACATATAGGGCTGTGACGAAAGCTACCTGTAAAGCGTATGCGAGTAGCCACCGTAGTCGTTGGCCGTGGTTTGGTAGTAGTTGTAGTCGAAGCCGTTCGTGCTGTCCATCAGTTTGTTGATGGAGAACGCCGACGGCACCGTCAGACCAGGCAGGCCACCGGCAGCTGCGGAGAAGTCCGTGCTGTACAGTTGGTAGTACGGGTTCACCTGAACGCAGCAAAAATTAGGGTCGAGGAAGAGACCGTAAGATGACGGAGGAATAAAGAAGCCTCAAGATGGATCAACTACGTAGACGTTATTTATGTAAGTTATTTTTGTTGGGAAATTCTTCCTTCATTGGTAGCCAAAACAAATGATCAAGGTCTTCATGATGGCTTGATCACCTACACATTTGCCGCCCTATTCTTCATGGAATCAACCAATTTTTCAGTAAATATCGCTGACATTTTGTTAGAAAAATTGAAGGCCTACAAAATATTAGGAGTGTTTCTCCACGCCAGGAAGGTACCATACCAAGATGATCGCAGAACCTTTCTGTGTTCCATGAGCTAAAGGTTCAGAACAGGGCGTATCCTGCTTGGCGAAGGATCGTAATATTTAGGTTTTAGAATCTAATTCTACCTATAAAGCACATTTTATCTACAAAACTGGAGGCAGATATTCATTTCGGCAGAACGAAGTCTTTTTTAACGACGACGGCAATACTTTTTAAACAAGAAAGTTCAAAGGAGAGGGCAGAAGGTCAAAATATGGAAGGAGTGGTCAGCTGATTCACATTCTCCAGGTCCGTCTATCCTGAATCTCGGCATCGGTCTTTGTTGTTTGTTGATACTGATTAGCCATTCGAGATTGGGAAATCCGTTTATTGGCCGACGTTTCGGCAGAATCGCCTTCTTCAAGGGCCTTAGGTAGATCCACAAAAGTGGATGGTTGTGAGACCACAAGCTAGGCAGTCGGTATTTTAGGTCGTGATTCACATCCGTTCATGGGTGGGTTTTGCTTGAAGAGGCTCTGTGTGTGTGTGTGTGTGTGTGTGTGTGTGTGTGTGTGTGTGTGTGTGTGTGTGTGTGTGTGTGTGTGGTGTGTGGTGTGTGTGGTGTGTGTGTGAAAAGGGTTTTTCCTTCAGAAAAAGGATTTTTATTCATTAGAACCTTTAGTACTGTTCTTAATCTTACATTGAATATTGGAATTAGACACCTTTTAGTTGCTTGCAGGTGAATGAGTGAGTTGCCGATTTTAGAAATATTCATAATCTGTAAGAAAGTGAGCTCAGTAGCTGGTAGACGTTTGGAACATGAATCTGAAAAAATGTCTTCTTAGCTACAATTTTTATTCAAGTTACGCGCTTCGAGGCTCTAAAACCTGGCTTAAGTTATGTGATTAGTACCGCAGCCGAAAGAGGTGCAGGTTGTCGCGTGAATCGCGGTTCAACGTTTTTTGGTTCGGGTCCCGCCTAGGCTAATCAAGCCTTACGTACCCCGGAGTGGGCGAATTAGTAGAAGACATGTCTGGGAAGGCAAAACACTGACTTCACCATCGATTAGTCACTGTGTGAGTCAAAATACACACAATATATACACATATACACAATACAATATCCGTAAAATGCTGTTAACTACAGAAGGGTGTGAAACAGTGCCTTTTATGCGTCTCTGAATTCTGCCCAGTGGGGTCGGATTATAGACCTAAGACCTGTTGAAAGTAGAGCGGTTATGGTTCCTGATTACTCGTTTTTCGCGATAATTATTTACGAAACAAATCACTTTACTAGCTTATTGCGCTACCAAAATGTGAAGAAATTAGAAGATGAAAGGCAAGAAATTGTGGAGAAACAAGGTGTTCCTTTCTTCTTTTCCCAGTTTGCAAGGAGAAAAGTCAGAGTAGGCCAAGGAAGTCAGCAAAAGAGCAACGAATAGATTTACACCTTCTTGAAGGCTCCAAATTCCGAACTCTGGACTGGATACTTTGATAGAAACCGTAAGATGCCGTCCAAGAATATGAGAGTTTCCGGAACTCGTTACCCCGATCGACTTCTCATCAGTTATTCGCGTGACCCGTCTCGTTACGCAACTGAGAAGTTATGCAAACGGGTAGGTGTGAAAGGAGCGCAGCACGTCATTCACACCTCCGACCACCGTGCACCACCACCATCACCACCACCACCACCAGCTACCAATGTTTGGGAAGTGACGCAACCGCCGCCGGTCACATCCTGAGGCAATCGGGCCGGACAATGGATGCAGCGACGCGAACCGGAAGCAAATTAGTGGCGCTAGACCACCTAGGGAAGAAGAGGAAGGAAGAAGGGCCTACCGTAGGGTTCTGAGATCCGAGTGGGGTCGAGCCGATGGTGGAGATCACGGACGTCGGTTGACTCAGCGACGACGCCGTCGACATCGACAGCGCTTGCATCTGTTGCTGCTGTTGCTGTTGCTGCTGCTGTTGGGATTGTTGCAGGGAGTCCTTGATCTCCTGAAGAAGGTGGAATAGCTAAGGGAGAAGGAACTGGCGAATCTTCAGCAGCTCATTGCCGGTGCATACCTGAGAGCCGTTGGGGATCGTCTGATCGATGGACATCTTCACCTCTTCACTCTTGTACGTGTCTTCGAGCTCCTCCTTAATCGCCGCGTTGTTATTCGCCTGATTCTGATGGCTTTGATGGTTCTGGTTGTTGTTGCGCTAAAAGGAAGCAATTTATTAGAAAACGAAATCGATAAAATCAATGTGAATTGTTTGGAGAAGGGGTGACAGCAGCTACCTTCTTTCTTGGAGGATCTCTCTCCTTGACCTTGAAACGTTTTTGACGCCGCAAATAGCAGCCATTCTCAAACATATTGCCGCACAGCTCATGCAACGTCCAAAACGAGCCTTTGCCTGGCTTATCTGGGGTCCTGAAAATGCATATTTTACTGAGAAAAATCTGCAGAAATTTTTGAAGATTTTCTTTTTGAAATGTGGCGCTTACCTAGCAATTTTTACAAAGCAATCATTGAACGATAGCGAATGTCGAATCGAGTTCTGCCATCTGAAACGCAAAGCCTTTAGACCATGTTTATTAAGGAAATTTAAAAAGTAGCAAAATAAGGTAATGTTTTTTCATAATCATAGGAATAGCTATAAGCAGTAAGTCTATAAAAGGCTCATACAAGGTCTTCGGGCCATTCCAGATTAAAAGTGGTTCACTACAACACGTCATTTGAACGTTTTGTCGCAAAAATGGCTTAATCAATATATCGATTTTTTAGGAAAACTTTAAAATCCGAGTATCCCATAAGACGATGATGACTCTCTGCAATGTTACCTAATTTTTCTAGTTTTGATAAAATTTGATACCATACAACATTCGCAATTTGAAGACTGGCTTCTTAATTCTATTTTTTTTTCTTAAAAAAGTCATAGTCCAGCAAATAGTCTAGCAAATCGTAGGTTGATCGGTATTTTTTCTATTTCTTTCTTTTCATACTGTACTGAAAAAAAAACTAATAAACGGCGTTTTTACTCTGGTAAGCATTCAACAAAATTTTACCGATTTATGCGCTAAGTTAAAAAACGGATTCATCCTAGTGGAGAGGACACTTCATTCTAAAGAAACAAAGCCAAAATTGAAAGTAGACCCTTTTACAACGACTGGGTATCGAGTCAAACTCCGTGAAAACCAAAGTGACACTACA
This sequence comes from Heligmosomoides polygyrus bakeri, assembly GCA_947359475.1. Classification (NCBI taxonomy): domain Eukaryota; kingdom Metazoa; phylum Nematoda; class Chromadorea; order Rhabditida; family Heligmosomidae; genus Heligmosomoides; species Heligmosomoides polygyrus. The sequence continues at coordinate 5,727,136 of OX375868.1, forward strand.
TGCGTAGCGGCTCTTATAAAGGTGTCCCCTCCAAGTAGGACAGATCCAAAAAATCTTTTTGTCTTCAAGATTTTTCCTTGCTTCCAAAATTATTGCTAAAAAAAGTTCTATGAAAAGAGGGATATATGGAATTCGCTAACCCTCGTCCTGACCTTTGCTGGTTCTGCCTATAGTAGGGAAAGAGGTCCATGATCCAGTTGTAGATCTCCGACAACGTCATCTTATGATTCGCCGAGTGTTGAATGGCCATCGTAATCAACGAGATGTACGAATACGGCGGCTTCGCGCAGCCGTAGTTGCCAGTCCTGCGAATTCTCGCCTGAAAGTCGACATTTCGACCTGGAAGGGGAGTGGAGCTATTAGGCGTAAGGGGGTCGACGTACCAGTTCGGAACTGGTCAACTGCTGGTCGCCGCCACCACACGAGGAGCCGCGGGACGGTGACGCCGTTGAGGCGGTGGTGCCGGAGAGGTTCGTGCCAGTGCTACCGCCTGAGGCGCTTCGACTTCCACCTAAATAATCTGGGTCTGGGTTCGTAACGCTTCAAGGTTATTCACTTTGTACAACGAGAAGACAAAAGGCTTTTCGGTACATGCCCCACCGCACCGGGGTGCGGGAACGTGCCGCTGCTCCTACCGTAACCGCCCAGCCAATTAGGCAGCTCAGCCGCAAAGTTAGATGACACTGTTGGCTGCCGCGATTCCGGTAGGGGCACGTTCCCGCACCCCTGCGGTGCATCTTCACGACATGTACCGGTTTCCTTCTTCGAAAACGATCCATAGAAACCAACCGATGGGTGAGATGCCGCCAGCGACTCGGAATCCACCGTAGGCGTTGTTCATCTGTGTGGTGGTAGTCGTATAGTTGTTGTAGGGGTTGTAAGTGCCAAGGGTGTTCAGCGTGTTGATGCCATTGATGGCAGTCGGCCATTGATAGGCGTTGTACGCATTGGCGTTTGTGGAGTAGGTCGGCTGTACGGACGCTGCATAGTCTTGCGACGTCATGCCCTGAAATTTCTAGGTTGACTGACGACTCGGTTCTAAATTAGAAGCAAATAAAGTGCATAAAAAGTTCAAGAAGACGTGACCGCTGCGTAGTCTTCTAGAGCAGCTAAGAGGTAGTTCCGTTGGAGAACAAGAGGACCAAACTTATTGAAAACAGAAATGTGATGCAGCTCAGGTGTAGAGTAGAAAGTTAAAATTGTTTTTTTAGAGAAAATAAGAAAATTTCTTTTTTTTTCCTGAGCTACTGCAAAGCACCAAACTCCAATAGCCAAGGATTTTGATACCCCTTGCCATTAAGAAACCTTTGCTTTTCAAAAAAATTTTCTCTGTTTAAATCTTCTAAAGTTTCATTTTTAAAAGCGGTGGTGTAAACGGTTTATTTTAACACACTAAAGTTAATTTTTTCAAAGCACCAAAGATCTCATCGACAAAACTTTTCATGAAGCAGGGTGAGTTTCAGTCTTGATTAAGACAAAAGCAACTCATACTCCAGTTGTTTGCCTTTATACTCCTAAAATTATCACTTTTATCGTGAAAAATCTTTGCCAACAATTTAATGCTTTTCAACCTCATTAAAACTTGATGCATTTTTTTAAGCTCGATGGGGATAGTTGAAAATTTTTATCTTAGAAGGACGTCTTCCCACGTTGGATCTGTCACAAGCACTGTTTCTATTTTAGTGGTGAAGAGTGCAGATTTCCCACATACGTATTCCCTTCTGTGAGTTTTCCTCCAGCTCCAGTTAGTTAAATGGTTCCACGTCAGGCTCTAAATCAGACGGAAATATGGGAAAAGTGTCACTGTAGGTGTCCCCTCCGAACTATGTACGATTGACCCCAAATGGAAAGTGGTTCTCTGAAGCTGCTTCAGACTTTGATCGAGATCGTCTCCAAGAGGAGCATGTTTTTTGTTGTTGTTGAAAGCTTGATCATTTGGTAAAACCTGACAATCAAAGAGGGTTCACGTCCAAAAACACTTGGATATGACGTCAAAAGGCGCGTGTAGCGCAGCCTGAGGAGGTGCCAGTTGTCGCGTGCACCTGATACAAGGTTCCTGGTTCGGATATTCCGTCCAAGCCCATCAGGCATTCCATCCTTCCAAAGTCGGCGAATTAGTATCAGAGTTGTCTGGGAAGGATAAAGCGCTGACCACCTGAAGCCAATGTATGGCCAAATAAGCATTTAAATCGCTTCCACGACATCCCGGAAAGGTGGAATGCGTGGCGCATCGCACAAAGGATTGAGCAGTCCTTCATTCTTCATTCTTTACGTCGTTAAAAATGGCGATTAATCCTTTCTTTCGAGTTTTATTTGGAGGACCACCGGCTGTGCTCGTCAAAAAACTCCAGCTCTACCTCTCGCATTCTTAAACTGTCACTAATCAGGGTTTAAAACATCTTAGCGGGGCACTTAGGAGTTTGTCTTCCTTAACGCGAACCCCTTCCATAGCAAGGAGAGTCTTAAGCAGGCATTCAGTTCTCGTTTGATTCATGGCAGGTTCAGCTCCAACTGCTTGGTGGAACACTTTGTCTGTGTTTCCAGTCAGACTCTTCCTTAGTAAACTTCATCCTAGCCGCGAGCATGTATTGGATCCGAATGAATCATTTTCGAGCATTCGATTCGGATATCTCGATCCGAATGATCCAAAATTCCGAGCCCCACAAAGTCGTTCATATTCGAATCATTGAAAAATCTGGGATCCGCGAAATTAGCCTTACCCGAATCATCCGGTTATCCGAAGATTTTCGATCGGATCCAATGAACAGTGGCGAGGGGCAATCACTGTTAGTAATGTCCTTAATGTGGTGTTATACCACAGTTCCCCTGAATTCTGCCAAGAGCTCTCATTTCATGGAGCTGTGTTGAAGGCTTTGAACCAAGTCTTGGGAGGTAAGGCTTCACCGGCCTCACAAGCTGCTCTTCCCTTCGGATAGGACAGATCCAGCTCTGCTTTCTGAAGAGCACTCGCATTGGAGAAGCCTGTCCACCAGAAGTCGATCAATGCGCTGCATACAGCGTCGTCCTCAGCATCGAAGTGCATCGAGCAACCACCTGTCCTCCCACGCACCCGGCAGAAGCCGTTTTCGACAGCGTCAGGATCACAGAGCGTACGGTATATCTGTCAGAGCGACTGGTGGCGCAAACGACGACAGCGACGGTCCCGTGCTGTGGTGGCTGGCTGCAGCGATGTCTGCAGCCCTCCGGCTCGGCCTATACACTCGCCCACATCGACACCGTCGTCATCGTCATCGTCGTCGCCGTCGTACAGTAACCGCCCGCTGCGCTCAGCTGGGGCGGATCGGCTAAGTGGCGGCGCTGCGACGGACGAACGGACGGTCGGACGGAATCGCGAACCCGGTTTCGTAGGGGCTTTCCGGAATTTTCCGTGCGGGACCAGACCGTACGGGAGAGCTTGACAGCGGACGTGCCTTGCAATCGAGGCGTGAAAGCTGAGCAGGAACAGCTATGGGCAGCACTCTCATATTAGACGTCACATCAAGGTTTGGAGCCGAATCAGGGCTTTACCGTCAGAAGCCCCCCGAAATAGTTGAGAGTACCATTGGGAACGTGTTTCGGCTTCGAATCGTGGCACTGGAGGGAGATACCCAGGAAAGAGGAAGGGGACGTCTTGACTTTAAAGCATTTTATCGGCCAGCACTGAAGTGCTACCGTTTTTTTACAATTTTTGGCCTAACAAATGTCCAGTGAAAATTTTAAAACCATTGCCGTGCTTCACAGACAACTCCCTTTAATCCATCAACAAGTCAACTTGGAAATTGCCATGGGGATTTCATAAGCCATTAAATTTGTTAGACTGGTTTGATTTTTTTTGTCATAGAACCCTTTGGTCGAACGCCTTAAACGGTAAGAAGTTTTCCACATCCAGAATCTCGATATGCACCTCAGGAGGCTGTCATTCCTTCTGCAGAAATTATCAGCGCTCCAAAGCGTGCATTCGCTGGATTCTCTTCAATTTTATACTATTCACGATCTACAATTCCTAACCTAGGTCGAGCTTGTTACCCTGCTGGGTAACCTCCTTTTCGTTCCAACTTTGATTGTCTATGATAGCCTTATGTTCTAATTAGGATAAGGACAAAGGAGCGCGTTGCTCAATCCCCTTCGGGGTGCGCCACGCATTTTACTTCTGTTGGATGTCGTGAAGGCGATTTGAATACGTATTTGGCTATACAAGGACTTGCGATGGCCAGCTGATGAAGAAGTCACCTTTTTCAGACATGTCTGGTACCAATTCACCATTCCTGGAGGGATCGAAGCCTCGACTGGGGGAAATGAACGGGAAATCCAAACCAAGAACCTGGTATCGGGTTTTGTTGTGATCAAGACTAAGAAGAAATTCTGCAAGGTTTTCCAGTGCTAGTCACATCCAATTTTTTTGCGCTTTTATACTCGAAGTCTATTCCTCTAGCGGTCTGCCTTGGCTTCTTCCTCTCAAAAATTTTTAGCTTCAAAAGGCAAGGCTGCGGTGGTCTTGACAATAATAATTCTGCCTCCATCAGTGCTAAAGTTAGTGTTTTTTAAAAATATTTTTAACTTTCTAAATCGCTAAGCGCTTCTAAATTTTCAGGTAGCGTTCTAGACACGTCTTCGTCACGCACATGAATCTCTTCTAGACCTTATCTTCCACGGTCATCGTCTGCATTTTTGACGGTTTCTTCGTCCTCAAGCAGATTTACGTGACTACAAAATATCCCAAATGCTTGACCTTTTTTTCCGCAATCGTTTTTCATTTGTAACATGCGAGCGGAACTATGTGTACATTGCCACAGCTGTTCCGAAGCGATGGTTTGAAAAAATCGCGGAAAAAACGCAGCCGTTTTAGTCGACCAATAATTGCAAAAAGGCGGCGGCTGCGACTCCAGTTGAGTGGGCGAGCGTTTCCATCGTTTTTTAGGTGCGACGACCGCCGCTGCGCCTCTTCTGCATAATGAGGCCGGGCCAACTCTGATAAGCTATCTGTTCTGAGTCAGACGTCGTATTGTGTGTGTGTGACCGTCGAAGTCAAAACACCGTCTAATTTTCGATCGATTCGTATGGAATGCACTAGAGCTGAATGAGGTTTAGGAACGAACATGTAGCGCGGTTTGACCGACGGTCGACGGCTGATAGAGGCTTGAGGCGTCGAGTGCCGCCGTGCTCGATGAGACGGCCAGACTGCTCGGGAGCATGTCGGGACCAATGGAATCTGAAGTGACGAGGTTTATAGGCGAGCGAGAATAAACAGAACAGTGCATGTGAAGAATGTTGCGCGGATCGAAGCGGAATGAGGGAATGTAGGAAGAAATCTTGGGAAGAAAGAGAGAATTTCACGAAATACGTAGGATGTGGAACGGAAAAGTCCCGTGAAAAACGAATGGATGAGCTCAGTTACGAATGAGGACCTCAGAAGAATTCGTCTCTAAACCGATCTGAAGTTCGACTATTTTGAAATTCTCAGGAATCTTCAGGCACTCAAGATTCATAAATGAGATTAACATCCAAAAATTGACTTAGAAAACTTAAAATTATTCAAAGGATTGTCAGAATCTACCTCAGCAGGTGGGCGCATAGATAAAAAACAGATGTAAATAACGTCGCCTCGCCCGGCTAGGAAACTGCGAAAAAAGGTTCTCTTGTAGGCCAATTCAGCTGTCGTTTTTGTAATTTCGTTTGTTTTCCGTTTTGCCGCCATTGTAAAAAGAGTAAGAGTAGAGTGCCCCCACCCCACTAGGATAGATATGGATTACCGTTTTCAGGGGAACGAATAAAGAACGACGCTAGTCAATCCTCGTAGGAATGCGCCATGCATTCCACTTCTATGGGGTATCAAGGAGGCAACTTGAATGCACATCTATTCGGTTAGGCCTGAAAAAAAACCTGGAGTTTTTGTTCTAGACGATCAAAGTAAACTGCCGTTAATCTATGTAAAACCATTTGCAGTCTAGGAAACCTTATGGAGTTTGTTCACAAAGAAAATCCGTTAACACAACCGCTTTAAGGCTTGAATTATTTATTTACTTTGAATTGCATCCAGTTTGGTCTGACCTTTAATTCACAATCTTTGGCTTTGAAATTTTTTAATTTAGTAATTCAACATCTATAATTTTAGTTTTTTAATACTCACTCTTTTACTGTTTTGTTTAAATATTTGTACAAAATTTTTCAGAGAGGAAATCGTCATAGAATGTCTTTAGAATTCTCAAACGCCTATAGATGTCGAACATTTTTAATGTCCCTGATCTTCAGCTTTAGAACTGTAGCCTTGCATTTATTTAACTAATTCTTTTAGGTTTTTTCCAGCATTAGTAAAAATGCCCACTGGATGCATATATCTCTTAATCTACCTTATAAAGATAAATCTAAAAATTAAAATAATCTTCAACAAAGTCTTTAAGCTACACACTCAAGGTAGATGGTGCTCTGAATGCGAGAATGCTCCTGCAGGGAAAGGGAATCGGGATTATTTCAGAGACGTCAAAGGAGAAGCCTCAAAATGTATGAAACCTGGATCTGAATATTATAAATTAGCAAAATCGTATCGACTTCAGAGGACATCACGAAGACGGTGAAGCGGATATGAAGGTCCAAGTGGGACAAAGAGACCTCGGACGATGAGGAGGACATCCTCATCCTCTAGGAGACGATGTGGGATCGCTAGGCGACGAGGCAGCGTCGGCCGCCGGCGCCTGACCTCATATATCGTGTTTCAAGCGCTCGATGAGAATACCAATTTACGCTCGCAAGAGAGCCCTGGGGCGGTATATTGCGCCGTGGACGCCGCATAAGGCCCCGCTGTCTAAGCCGTGATTTCGGCGATCATCCAAGAATAGCGACGAGCTGAGCTGAGCAGTTGGGATCGACGAGCCAGAGCGAGACTGAACCAAACACGCCAGTGGCTGGGGCTGAGAGATAAGGAGCAACCTGGTACCGTGAACGATCCGAGCACGAATCGTCGTCGGACCTGGCAGTGCGACCGGTAAACACGTAAATAGCTCTGAACCCTGTATAGCGTTCCAGGCACCGGAATAGCCGACGGCGGGCGCTATCAGCTGCTGAGTGGAATTCCTATGAGTAATCGTCGTCAGCGGCGCGTTTCAACCGAGGCGGGGGTGGGGGATAGTTAGGTGATGAAGGTGCTAGTAGTCTGCTATCATCTTCAGACCTATCTGCCTAACTTGAAGGTCATCAGAAAAAGTCGGAGACCGCCGAAACTTTTTACAAGGGTGCTGTGAATTAAGCTTGAAGATGTCGTTTACCCGCATGACATTGGACGGAGTAACTCGCCAACCAATCGCCCGTTAATGGACAGCTTTTTGCTAGCCGAAGTTTATTTTTTCTCCACCTGCATAGCTCAGAACATGGCAATAAAGAAGATGGCAAACAGAAAGAAAAAATTTACTTGTACCTTTGCCTTTCTTTTTGGAAGGAAAATCTTCAGAGCCAGAAGCGAAATCGTGTCAACCTTAAGCTTAGAAAGTACGAAACCTGAAGGGAACGATGGGGCTGGATTGCAGTAGTTAATTTTTCGAAGGGTCATGGAATAAGAGGAGGCGCCAAAAGCTCTGAAAGGTTAGCGCCAGCTTCCTTCTACATTTTAGAAAGTTCTGAAAAATTTGCTACGCTTCAACCGGGATAAGGTCAACTTCTAGTAAAGAACTGTGGGAAACAGCATAGAGCGCAGGCAATTTGTTTTTCGTTGCAAAAATCATCAAGAAGGAGTACTGCTTTACGCGTTTTGTTGTCCATTTTATTTAATTCTTGAATTAAATCTTAAATTCTGCTTTTCTTACAAACACTTTTTTGCTTTTTTGGTTATAAAAGCAATATCAATATTTTTAGGTAATGGGGGGTTTGAGGTAAAGCTTCTGAAATCTGGGTTAAAAGCTTGCTTTTTTTGCAGAAATAGATTTACATTTCTTGCTTGAAGGATGGGAAAATGTTTACTAGAAAATCTTAGCGCTTTATTCCAAACTAAGAGCGTTGTGGGTAAAGATTTAAAGCACCGAGAAGATTTTTCAAGAGGCTAGAATTAAACGCAGTGAAATTTTAAAACTATTCCTGCTCTGATTTTTTGAATCAGTTGCATTTGAGCTTAGTTCTTCAAGGCGGAAGTTTGTTTAAAAAGTACATTTTACACTGTCCCAAAGATGGTTCGGTTCACTAGGATGAGATTTTCATCTCAGGCACTTTCTCAAAAGTTTTGTCCAAAGACTGACTGCTCTATCTGCTAACCAGCACTACTGTTTATACTTAAAGCCGTTAAAAGCCTAAACCCTGCCGGTGGAAGCGCAGGCTTTTTCTCTTATACCGCCTTACTTACCCCAGAGAATGAACCACACCAAGGCGCCTCTAGCCGCAAATCGATTCTGCCAGCCTTATTTCAATATTGACACGTGTTGTTTAGACGGTCAAATATTTAACTGGGAGTTTGCAACACAGGCACACACAGAGAGCGACACACACACATACGCAGCAGCCAAATGTAAATATGTAAACAAATGACCGCATACAAATACCGGGGCGAGTAGCCGGTGGCGCATGTCACCTATTTACAAAGATCGCTGGCAATATCCGTAGGTGTCTGTAAGATATAGGCCAAAGTGTAGGCGCGACAAGTAAGTTCCAGAAAGTGCAGCAGGCCTTCTAGTTAGGAGATAACCTTATCAGAAACACCACACGGAGGTCAGCTAGAAAGCGGCGACAGTACTCCAGCAGACAAATCCTCCACTGGGTGGGCGATGAAAAAGGGAGAGTTGGTGGATGAAATGAGACCGGCCCACGACGTCAACGGCGACGACGACGACGACGAGTCCCTGGGCGCACCCCGGCACTGCACAGGTGAAGACAAACAGTACGGTCTCGGGGCGACGACGAGGAGCCGTCCTCGTCGCCGCCGCCGCCGCGCATAGGCTCGAGAGAGCACGGAAGCGAGGCGACGGAGCGGCGACGAATCACGAGCGAAGGCACCACGCTTCAGAAGGAGTCGGACGGACGTCGAGATGAATTGGCAGTTGACGTTTGAGCAGCGTAGTGCGGACAGGCATTGTGCAAACACTAGCCGCTGAGGAAAGCGCTCCGGAGAGCCGGCAGGGGGTGGGGCGCGGGGGTGTGGTCCGTCTCGGCGGTTGGTCGCCGCTGCAGCTGCGATTGGTGGACGCGCGCGGTGGCGGGCGTGGCGAAACGACCGTTATCCAAACACGCGGCGCCGCGCCTCCGAAAGGAGTTCAATTAGTTTGTCGGGGGGTCCCCGACGAAATCGGATGTTCCTCGGCGAAAAACGACGAGCCAGGTGTGGACAAGACGAGGATCTCTGTAATGGAACCGATGGAAACCGCAGGCGGTGGTCGCTTCAGGGGCCTGAGCGAAGCGCGAAGCCGTTGAGTTGGAGAATACTGAGGTTGGCAAGCTGAACACTACTAGAGTACCTGGTGATTTATGAGGTCTTTAAACGAAAACTGCTAAAACCGTCTATTTCTAACACAATCAACTTTAAACACTAAGTTCTCGTAGTTATTGGCACCTGTAGACCAAAATTGGTGTCAACTTTTTATTAGGAATGTATCTGGGCTTTGCTGCATTGTCAAAACCTCACTGGTAAGGTAAACTCTAACCGTGAAAAACTTTACGTAAAAGACGAATAAGCAAAAAGCTATGGTAATGGTAGGTTTTACATCTGAGTGTTTCTTCCCTTGTGGCAACCAAATACTTACAAACAATAAAAAAGCTTTCTAGAAACGTGCTAGTTGTAGACAGTGTAATTGTTAATTTAAAAATCTAAATTTTAAAAAATTCCTTTTAGGTAAGTATGCGTATACATCAACGGATCAGGGCGAAAGTCAACAAAATCTAAGCAAACAAGCTGCAAGAAATGTTTACCGTTAATTTACTATCCGGTTAGTAACTCTTGAGCTACATGTTCAGACAACAAAAGAGGCTTGAAAGCGTCTCAACATTTAAAAAAATAAATCTAATTTGGAGCATAGGACCCCTTTTTCTATAACCAAAAATTTTATCAGACAAATAAATTCTTTTTAAGAAGGAACGTTAAAAACAACGACGTAATAGTTCGGACTAAAGCCTATTGGAAAGTTTGTTAGAAATGTTGAGTAGAGGTTTAGAAACACAAAGATATCAAACCATAGCAAACATCTGTGGTCAAATATCCTGTAAAGTTTTCCAGTGGCTTTACCCTGACCAAAACGTCTATCTTTGGTTCTAAAACTATGCAGCGCTAAAAGTTAATCTATAAATTCTTGCACATACGTAGAAGTGAAATTTTTAAATTCTCTTAACTACGTCACAGACAGCGGTCGGATTTTAAAATTTATTGAAAAGTACATCGGCAGAGTAGACCACGCAAAAAAGTTGGCCTCTTAATATTGATAAAACAGTAATAAGGAAAAATTTGACACATGCCAATGTTTAAAATTAAAAATTAAATTAGGGAGTAGTTAATCAATCTTTCTTCGAAAAGCGCTACGTTTCCTAGCCTCAGAACTCTCTGGAAATCGTGAGAAAAATTTGGGTACATGTCGGAAAGACGGGCAGCATTTGGAAGTGTGAGCGCGCCAGCCTATTAGTCCGCTTCAAATTAATGTGCCATTCACGGAGGGTTTTTACGGCCAGTGTTCTGATTGGCTGATTGTGTTTGGACGGCGCTCTGCTTGGATATGATTGCTTGTGGTGCGCCACTACCTTCCAGTGCTGCCTATTTTCGCGACATGAACCGAAATTTCAGTGCTCATTCGGTCCACAAGGTAAGCTTGCAGTGGCCCGGTGAACAATCCAGCTGTTATTTATTCCGGACATGTCTGTACCAATCACCGACTCCGGAGGGATGAGAGGTTTGGTTGGTCCCGTCGGGAATCCAAACCAGTAACGTGGAACCAGCTAAATGCGATAGCTAGCACCACCTTCAAGTGAGCTACTCCACTAAGAACGTGAGCTACTAGAGGAGTGTTTTTAAAGATCTGAGTTTGGCTTGTTTTCGTTACCTCGCATTATTCTGATCTTTAACATATAAAAGCGTTGATTTTTTGCATTTAAAGGCGCTGTATAAGCCAAATGCACATTTAATTGACTTCCAGGATATCGTGTAGCACTAGAATACGTGGGGCATTGCGAAGAGTGTTTGAACAGCGCCGTCTTCCATCCTGTTTATTTTTGGAACAATGATTAACCTTCACAAGTGCTTAAACGCCAGTCTGATGGGCTTTCACAACAACCCACTGAAGTAGAGTGCATGGCGTACTTTGGACAGAATAGGGTGCACGCATCTTTTCGCTAAGAAAGCAGCCACCTTGCTGGAGCAAAAAGCCGTCTTAGAGCTAATATTTGCTTTTATAGCCTTGCTAGACTCGACTACCCTTTAGACGACTGGATGACGTGCTGCCCTCATGAGTCCATCCAGAGTTCCCGTATCAGTGTGACCGTGCGGTGCCGCTGTCCAAGGCGGGGGTCACCGAAACGAACGTCTCCTGGCCGCCGGCCCGTGTCTCGTGGCGGCGACGATAAGTTTGTCTAGACGTTTTCTCTAAATATTTGCCGATTTGGAAGCGAAAGTCGACTGGTGCAACCGTGAACGCGTCGCCGCCGCCGCCGACCAGTGATAACGCGCGCGCTCGCGCTCACGATCGTGAGGCGTTCAGTCTCTGTTTTGAACAAACATCTTCTGTGGTCCGAGTAAACATTGCACTTCCCTGTGGACATATGGGGAAGATCGGCTACTGCTCCAGCCGTGGGCCCTATCCTGATTTAGCAACCGACGGAAGGTTGACGAAGAAGCGACGTCAATCAATGCCATGTCTACGGGATGAGCCACGCTTTCTACATCAGCGGCAAGTGGTGGAGACAATTTAGACAAACATTTCACCTACAAGGACGTTGAAGATAACTCTACGTCTCTCCACTGGCCAATCGCGCATCTAAACTGACTCCACTAGTTCGCAATGATGTAGCCTTTCGAAGAGAAGTCTATACGAGCTTAAATTACGAGCTCTTCTATGCAAACAGAAAATTTGGATATGTCGGGTTGCATCCAATCCGCACCCCTCGACGACGACGCCCTGACACTGATAGCGACGCCCTATACGTCTACATCGTCCCAACCGTGAGGTCGCCTGCCGCCGGCTCTATCCCGTAGGATTCATCCCGTAGGAGGAGTAATTAACCTTTTAATCTGATATGTCGCGAAGACGGGCAGCATTGGCAGATGCATTGAGTGAGCGTGATACTCAGAGATGGCGTGTGCTATCGGTAGCCTGATCGACTGACATTTGTTTGTTCTGTGCTCTACTCGGTTATTATTGGCTGGTTCGTTCCCACCTACCAATGCTGCTCACCATTTCGACATGTACCAAGATTTATTTCTGATATAACATGACCTCACTCTTTGTTATGCAACCGGCTAATCGTGGGGTTTTCACGTTTTTTCTATGGTTGATTTCGCTATTGGTTTTGTTATTGGTTTAAATAAAATAAAAATAAATATGTAGGTGTGCTTGGTAGCGCACTTGGAGGAGGTACGATCTAGAGCGTGCAATCCATTCGGTGGTTTTTGCCTCGAATTTCCCGCCTGGGCCATCTAAGTCTTACGTAGCTCCGCGGAGAACAGGTAAAAACCTCGTACGTGAGGGATAAAACCTGAGTTGTTCATCAGTTAGACGCCGTAAGTGATTGCATAGACCAAATACACATTCAAATTGTCTCCAGGAAATCCCGTAAAAGTGGGGTGCGTGGCGCATCTTAAAAGAAACAGCTTAACGCCCCTTTGTCTTTTTGTTAATCCTGGTGTAGCTAGCCGATAAACAATTTTATGTTCAATGCTATCCAGATGCGTCAAATAGTGACCATAAAGCATAGACCCCAAAAGAATGGAAGCTAAGATGAGGTAGGACCATGCATCAGCTCGAATTCCCACAATGGTGCAGTCCTGATTTGGGGACCATTCCCCCTCCCCCCAATTGGGCCACTAGTATTTCCCATCCTGTGCTTTGTCATCATCATCTCCGTAGAGAGCCCCTGAAGCCCACTGCACTATGGGACCGTTATTAATGGTCCCTTTGTGTTGGTAGTTCAGGGGAGGAAAAGGCAAGTCAGGGAGGATTTATGGAAGGAGAAGATCTTGCGACTAGAATAGCACATGTACATTTTATCCTTAAACTGTATAAAAAGTGTAAGGATAAAGGATAAAGGATGGCGTTACTCAATCCCTTAGGGATGCGCCGCGCATTCTACTTCTACGGAATGTCGTGGAGGCGACATGAATGCGTATTTGGCCATACAATGAGTTGCGGTGGCCAGCCGATGAACAAGTCAGCGCTTTATCCTTCCCAGACAAGTCTGGTACCAATTCACCGACCCCGGAGGAATGGAGGGCTTGGTTGGCATAGGCGGGAATTCCCAACCAGAAACCTGGTATTGGGTGCAGGCGATAGTCGGCGCCTCCTCCGCTACAGGCGTCCGTATAAAAAGTACAAGTTTTATTGATTCTATTAGATAAATGATGTAAATGATGGCGTGATAATGCACTAGGAGAAGGCGCCGGTTGTCGTGTGCACCCGAGTTTATGTTTTGGCTCGGATTTTTTATTTTTCGGCACCCATACATGATTCCTTCAGGTCCTTCGTTCCACCAATCTTGCAATTCCTTTTGCGGCTGGAGATGTAGGTCGCTGACTACAGATGCAGTGCTTTGACTCGTATCTGAATACACAATTCAACACATTAGATGCATCAGGGGCACGGCACACTCCAGACAACCAAAGCTAATGAGCACTTTACCCTTCCCATACAAATTTGGTGACAATTTACCGACCACCGAGGGACCACAGGTTTGGTTGGTCTGGGCGAAAAATCCGAACCAGGAACCTGATATCGACTGCGCGCGACAGTCCGCACCTCCTCCGACTGCGCTACTTGTTTGGAAGAATAATTCTACACGCGTTTCTGACTTTTCCAATGCCTTAGAATGGCAAGACCTTCAGAACATTAGCCGATGTAGGATTGACGACAATTTCGGCTTGACAACTTGATAAAACTCATCTTTAGAATCACTAAATTACGCCAAGATTTATTGAAAGCTATGCTTACGACTTGATATGGATTCTAGAAACTGTAGAAACTCGCCTGATTATTGTAAGGATATCGGATAATAAAGAAGTAATAAACGAGTTAGCTACTTCCCATTCCCGATGACTTTCCTGCGCATTAAACTGCATCTGTTGCTCTAGTGCTTTTTGACAGCATCAGTTGCTGAACAACATGCATCCGCTCTGACGTCTTCACTCAACGGCTGTACTTGGGGAGATTCCTTCTCTGAAGAATAAAGGAGGAGAATTTCTGAATATTGGTGGGTCATAAGAATCGTTCTGGGCAATACAAAGCTTATAAAAAATTTCTGAAATTACATCTGAAGCCATAACCTACAGATTCATTAGACGTCGTCCATCATTTACTTTTTACCTATATAATATGTGTACATTGTGTTTGCTTTTCTCGTTTGGTGATTTTTTCATACAGTTTGTGCTCAATTGTACTTGTACTCGTGTAAACAAAGGATAAGGATAAGATCAAAGGACGGCGTTAATCAATCCCTTTTGGGGTGTGCCACGCATTCTACTTTTACGGGATGTCGATGAGGCGATTTGAATGCGTATTTGGCCATACAGTGACTGGCCAGCCGATGAACAAGCCAGCGCTCTATCCTTCCCAGACAAGTCTGGCACCAATTCACCGACCCCGGAGGGATGGAAGGCTTGGTTGGCCTGGGCGGGAAATCCGAACCAGGAACCTGGTATCGGGTGCACGCGACAGCCGGCGCCTCCTCCGACTGCGCTACACGCGCCCACTCTTGTAAATAAATAAATAAATAAATAAATAAACAAATAAATAAGTCTGCGCGCTTCCAACTACAACACCATCCTCGTCATGGACTTCTGCGCGCTCTTCTTCACCTCGTCGCCACGACCCCCCGCGGACTGCGAATAGCGTGGAGGGCCAATGACCGTTGAGTGTTTGCCCTACAAATACGTGCACGTGTGTTGCGTATGATCCGTCCACCAGCCCGAATTGGAACGACGAGACTAAGGAAGTGCTTGACGACGGTTGGTTCGTTGGTTGGTTTGCGTTTGCGCAAAACATTACCCAAATATTAGCATTGGGACGCGCGTGTGAGTTTTTGTGACGTCATTTGAAACGCTGAGGTCAGCTTCGTCATCGTGGTCACACAAATGGACAATGGCTGCACCTGCAAATAACTTGGTGGCAGGTCTTGTACGTATTAATAGATGTGCTTCTTTATTAATTAAGTAGCTAAGTTCAAATTGGAGCATAATATAAGCCGATGAGAGAAGACGCTTTTGCAATTCACTTCCGAAGCGACACCCCACAAAGAATACAGGGTAAAGGACAGCGCCCTTTTGAGGTAAGCCACGCATTCTACTTCTTTGGGATGTCGTGGAGACGACTTGATTGCTTATTTGGCCTATACAACGACTTGCGATGGTCACCCGATGGACTAGCCAGGTTGGAGGACTAAGGACGGCGTTACTCAACCCCTTTCGGGATGCTACTTCTTCGAGATGTCGTGGAGACGATTTGAATGCGTATTTGGCCATACGACTTGCAGTGGCCGGCCGATGAGCAAGTCAGCGCTTTATCCTTCCCAGACAAGTCTGGTGGACCGCGGCGGGGTGGAAGATTTAGTTACATGTAGCATGGGCTGGAAACTCGAACCAGGAACCTGATATCGGATGCACCTGACAGTCGGCAACTCCTCCGACTGCGCCACACGATATTCCGTAGATATAGGTTCATGGCGGATCCTACAGAGAACTGAACGGTGCCAACTTTATCTTCTTTCCTCATCCTTAAAGGCATCTTCACCAAGAGTTCTTAACTCGTATGTGCTCATCCAAATAATGTTCAAATCCTTTTGGTCGATCGAATGGATTTAAAACAGCAATAAAAAAGGCTTACCTAAAAATAATTCTTCTTTCCCATGATGCATTTGATTTGCGTTTTTTCAGCTGTCGAAAATCTTGAAAACCTATGGCTTTTTGTTGGTAAAGTGCAAGGTCGTTGCCTGAGGCTTTGTTTTTTTTTGACTAAGAAAAGCCCACTCAAATTTACAAAAAAGGACGTTGTTTGGCCTATACTTGATTTAGTGGCGCATGTAACGCAGTCAAAAACGCGACCTGCCCTAATGTGCTTGACTAATCGATTTAATCAAATTGAAATACACAAAAAAGAAGGCTAAAGTGAAGTCCTCCGAAGTTAATTTTGGATTTATTTCTAGTCTTGCAAATAGAAGTTCTTATTTCCGTATCAACTTGAAGGCTTGCCCACGAAGGAAAATTATCAAGTGTTATCTGTTCTAATTTAATTTAGTTTTATGTATAAATATTATTAATAGTTTCCGAAATTTCCAAATAGCAGAAAAATCTTCGATTAATATTTTTTTTGTGCTTGAAAATTTATAGTTCGAAACGAAGAATAGCGCTAAGAGACTGCTCGTGGAACAACTAAAAGTTAATGTTCAGGTTCAAAGGCCCATGGTCCGTGAGGACCAACCATGCCTCTAACTCCTCCGAGATCAATGATCTGGTACTCGCCCAGGAATCGTAAAGCACTTCACTTTTTATTTACTGGTGGCCGCTAAGGTACCAGGTTAGTAGTGAAATAAGAAGACTCCTCTTTACTAACGAAGATCATTTTCTAGGTCCGTCATTTTTACATATTTTTTTGGCTTTTGGTGTCTCTCTTTGTTCATTGCTTTGTTTTACTTTCTTGCTTGAAGTTTGGCCTCACCATTGATTAAGGTGAAATATTGAATGGTTCAGGAATTCAGTTTCTTCTTGTAATCACTATGTTGTTCGCGCCGTGTTCGTATTAATTTACTGTTTGTTATTGCGCACAATTTAGTGCAAGTATAAATAAATAGATAAATAAATAAATATTTTGGACGAGATAGGATTGAGCAGTTCAATGCGTTCTTCAACTCGTTTTCTTGAATTTGCATAGGAATCTGAGCTTAGCATTAATATTAATCGTTTACATTAAAGGATAAAGGATAAAGGATAAAGGACGGCGTTACTCAATCCCTTCTGGGATGCGCCAGCACATTCTACTTCTACGGGATGTCGTGGAGGCGACATGAATGCGTATTTGGCCATACAATGACTTGCGGTGGCCAGCCGATGAACAAGTCAGCGCTTTATCCTTCCCAGACAAGTCTGGTACCAATTCACCGACCTCGGGGGATGGAGGGCTTGGTTGGCCTGGGCGGGAAATCCGAACCAGGAACCTGGTATCGGGTGCACGCGACAGTCGCGCCTCCTCCGACTGCGCTACACGCGTTTACATTAGAATTCATTATTCGAAGCAATAATTTAAAAGCATGTTGTTACAGGATGTTTTGTTGCGATCAAAACTCTTGCGCCAGGCGGGACTCGAACCCGCATCTTCTGCTTTCCGGGCAGCGATGTTCGCCTTACACCACCGGCGCTGTTTGACCGCACGTAACATCCGCGATATCCTCGAGGTCTGTCAGCACCCAGTTTAAAAGCAATTGTTCTTTAGGGCAACGTTTATATAGTGCCCGTTCACTAAAAAAATCGAATTTTTGTTAATTTTTAACACATATGTAGTTTTACATTTTTTCTATGAGTGAAAAGCGTTCGGGATTCTTCGAAAGCATCAAATATTTTGCGGTGACTGCAGGCAGCGCACATGCTTGTTTATGTGTGTAAAATATGAAGCAGCCGGGAGTAAAATTTAGACAACCTAGCACGATGTGAAAAAAATGTATTTCGTACGCAGCAATTAGTTTTGCAAAACAATTTTCTCCAGTCAATTTTGGAAGGGACAGTGGTCACCAGACGATATGCAGCTGCATATTCGCACTCACATCGCCTCGTTTGGTTCATTGTACATGCCTGCCAAATGTGTACTGCACTACTGGTGTCAATTTACAAAGTTTTTCAACTGAACGCTCGTCTATAGGGCTTACAAAGGAGGTCTGTTCTATGATAAGCTACACGTTCCCCAAACGGCTGCCTTATGAGTGGACGATTTTATATAGGAATTTGACCCATTCACACCTACCAAACGCTCTCAAATTCGGGTGCAATGTCTCCTAGAGGCACGTTTATATACGACGCGGCTAACGAGTCTAGCTAGCGTCAACCGGTTGTCACCGCACCGCCATTGGCGTACTGTAACGGCTCATAGAATTGGTCAGATTACGGTAATAGCGCCGTAGCAATTAGGTAATTAATGGAACGACGGCTTTCGGGAATAGACGAATGGACACCGACGACCGGCGGGGGCCGGATGGGATGATGGCTGTGTAGGGGAGAGGGATTTGTTGTGTGCCGGAACAGCACGAGGGTAAGGCCTAAGCGGCGCCGAGCGGCTGCTATTGATCTGGCGCCAGTGTTTGTTCAGCCAGCGGAGGTGCGACGTCGTCGACGAGGACGACGACGACGACGAGGACGAGGACGACGTCGACGTCGACGTCGACGACCCAATGACCTGCACTAAGCCCCCGCTTCGTCATATTGATTGACGATTGATCTGATGGCTTAGGTTTGCTTAACGGATTCAGGAAAGGTCGATGACATCGGCGACGACCACTTGGATGGGGGTTGTCATCCGGTAGATGGGCAGGACGTCATCTACAGCTATATATAGTCTAGCTGGAGCTGAGCCTGACAGGTTGGAAGCAACCCAGCGTAATAGAGACTACTATGTATTTATGGATAAACGACGGCGTTAGCGAATCTCTTTCTAGGATGCGCCATGCACTCTGCATGTATGGAATATCGTGAAGGCAGTTAGAAGGCGTACCTGTCCTATCCAATCAATTTGGCTGGTTAGCAAGTGACAAGTCAGTGTTCTATACTCACAAGACAGTCCAGAACCTACATAATCACAGACACCGAAAATGGCATTTCTGGATGGGTGCGTGCGATAGTCAGTGCCTCCTTCGACTGCGCTACAATGCGCCTTGAATGGAGAAAAGCACTGCAACACCCAGGCCTTATTTAAGCATTGTCGGTGATAACACATTGACGACAATGTCGCTCACTGGTGCGCGACGGTGTAATATTTCAACAAGAATGATATCCGGTCCATCCATGCTTCGTCCAGAGAGGCTACTCAGGATACTGAACACGATACCGATGTCCATTTGGACGATTGCGGTCGGTTTCCTTCTTTATCGATAGTCGATTCAGGATCGCCGATGTTTTGAGGGTATCTAGGTGAACACATGGTTCGAAATTTTACGAAAAAAAATTTGTTGAAAAATAATCAGTTAAAACTTGTGTTAAAGAGCAGCAAAGAGGCGGTCATTTTTTAGTGTTAAAAAACGAGATTGAGCCGTGCCCTCGGTTTTGATTCGATTGATAGTAGAATTGGCATGGAGTTTAACACCTGCTAACAATACAAAGAAACGCTGTAAAAAACACAATATCCTTAATTTGATGGCTAATGTAAGTGGCATTCACACTAATAATCGATTAAAAGTTGCGACGAAATTTTTGAGGGCATGGCGCGAACTGTCTCTTAATGCTCTATAGTCTGGTTTGCTTGCTGCGTTTTAAGGCAAATTTTAGTATAATGTTATTCTTAAAATAAAATAAGTAATAATAATGAATATAAAAAATAATAATAAAAAATTAAAATAAAATTATAGAACTATAGAGGGAGTCACCGACCATAGCTGTTAAGACGAACATTAAGCATCGCGTTTGGCATCCCAAGTTTATCCTTAGACGAGGTTTGGGTCGTGATATGTCGTGTCACATTTGTGCGACACGCTTCGCCCCCACGCGCCAGACACGCGAAAATCGCTCAAGGAAACAAAGAGGAAAAAAATGAAAGACAGGAAAGGGAAGACGAAAGAACGTTTTAGAACTAATATAGTGCACTTGGACTGCGCACGAACCTAAACAGTGAATAGTTGTTCTTATCCTATTGACAACTTAATGGGATACGCCACGCATATCACTGGCACCGTAGAAGTATAAACAAAATGTAGACTGGTAGCGCAGTCAGGGAAAGCGTCGGCTGCACCCCATTCCAGTCTCTTGGTTTGGCTTTCCCCCGACAGATCAACAAATTCTTCTATTCTTCAGGTTGTTGAATTTTAACGAGCCTGTCTGGGAAGGATAATAAACTGATCTTGTCCATCGGTTGGCCACTGCAAGAGGTTGTACGGTAAATACGCACACAAATTGCCTCCTTGACATCGCGTAAAAGCAGAACGCGTGGCGCAGTCCGCAAACAGATAGATTTGATACCATTATTTATTATTCCTTTATTCTTAATATTATAGCTGTGTTACGCGATGACTTATGGTGTCCTGACGATTAAATAGTCAGCGCTTTATCATGATTAATCAAGTCTACAAAGAGTAGATTGCTAATCTTACAGATACAAAACGGCTAAAAGGCTTAGGTTTGCCATACCTGAATTGTAGGGAAAAACTCGAAAAATAACTGGAGTCGTCACAACGATGTTTTGTTGCGATCAAAACTTCTAGCGCCAGGCGGATGTTGCGTTCGATCAAACGGCGCCGGTGGTGTAATGGCGTAGAGCATTCCCGCCCGGTCAGAGGGAGGTGCGGGTTCGAGTCCCGCCTGGCGCTAGAAGTTTTGATCGCAACAAAACATCGTTGTCACAGCTTCAACCTCGATACCAGCCAACTGAGTCTTAAAGAAACTGATTTGAATAACTGGAGTCGTTCCAGTATCGGATGTCACTACAAAAGCCGTCGGCCACTATCCCAGCAGTTGTTTTCATAAAATTCAGAAATGCAGCTGCCGTTGCCTGGTCACAGCTCGCTATTGAGCTATCCTATTTCGTGGTTCGCTGCCTGAGGCTTGGAGCACATACGGTAAACACACTTTACTCTGGATGGAAGTCTATCGGCGAGACTCTCGTTAGAATGTGTGTATGTCCACTGGCTAAGTGGGCACTGCCAGTTGGCCCCCGGTAAATCGGTCAGATTGCCATTGGTAATGGCACTTGGCCGTGAAATTCAACGAGACCACCACACTCAAGTGCTAATTAGGAGAAATCTATAGGAGCCAGTGAGTCATGGGAACTTCGACTAATCGCCATAAACCAGCAGTCCAGAGAGTCTAAGGGCGTTTAGGGAACAATGTAAACTCGAGGGCGAATGCAGCTGTGGATAAGAAGAAGAAACGACCTCACTGGGCATTTTTCATAGCATCACTCATTCGAACAATCTGCAAGCCGTGGAGCCACTTCGAATATGTATGTAGCAAACTTTTGCAGTGATTTGCAGAGATCATCCGAAGGACAGGTCTGTCTTCCCTACTCAATGCGAACGATCTTTTGCGGCTTTGGTTCAATAAGGGCAATGACATCGGACCACCTAACCTTCGTCGACTTTGTACGAGCAACAACATTTGTGATTCTCCAACGTTTCGATTTCCATGCGACATTTATCTCAGATTCCATCTATTTTCTTACCTATTTCTTCCCACTCGAGATCTGACACATGGTTTTCAATGGTGACTTCACAACAAGGATAAGGATAAATCACAGGATTATTCAATCCATTTTGGAATGCTACAGGCGTGTTACTTCTATGGGATGCCGTGTAGGCAATCTGATTACTTACTTGACCCAGAAATGACTTGCGGTGATCACTCGATGGATTAGTTAGGATAAAGGATAAAGTACGGCGTTACTTTGCCCCTCTTGGGATGCGTCACGTATTCTATGTTCTTCAACGGGATGTCATGGAGACGATCTGAGTGCGTATTTGGCCATACAATGATCTGCGGTGGCCAGCCGATAGAGAAGTCAGCGCTGTATCATTCCCAGACAAGTCTGGTACCAATACCAATACTTTGTTTCCTCGCTGTTTCTTTCATAAAAGCTGGAATAAAGGATGGCATTACTCAATCTTTTTTTGGATGCGCCACGCATTCTACTTCCACTGGATGTCGTGGAGGCGATTTGAGTTTGCGTATTTGGCCATACAATAACTTGCGGTGGTCAGCAAATGAAAAAGTTAGCGCTGTATCCTTCTCAGACAAGTCTGGTACCAATCCACGGACCTCGGAGGGATGGAAGGCTTGATTGGCCTGGGCGGGAAATCTGCAGGCGTCTCCTACTACTCTGATCTGAATACGTATTTGGTCACGCAATGACTTGCGGTGGACAGCCGATAGAGAAGTCATCCTTTAGGTCCATCGTTCCCAGGCAAGTCCAGTACCAATTCACCGACACCGGAGAGATGATGGTCTTGGTTGGCCTGGGCGGGAAATCGGAACCAAGAACTTGGTATTGATATATATTGAGTCGCAGAGACAATTTGAATCGTATTTGTTCATACAATGACTTGCGGTGGCCAGTCGATGAACAAGTCAGCGCTTTATCCTTGCCAAACAAGTCTGGGTACCAATGCACTTACCCCGGAAGGGTGGAGGGCTTGATTGGCTTGGACGGAAAATCCGAACCAAGAACCTGGTGTCGAGTGCACGCGACAGCCGGCACCTCCTCCGACTGCGCTACAAGCACGCGCCCAACTTCAAATAATCCATCGTTATATTAATCGCGCAAAAGCTGCAGGATTTGGGGTTGAAAGCTGTTTTCGATTTTGTGGGATCACCTTAAGTTCTCTTTTTACAGCATTATTTCCTCGTATTTCTTGAACTGCCTTTGGAGAAGAACTCTCACCGTGTTCAAAAGTGGCAGAAAAACGCCTTCTGACGGTTCATGAGCTCTAGCAGTCCAGTTGTTCACAACATAGGCATTGCTTCTAGCGCGTTCTTATTGGCAGCGATACTCCGGGAGTAGCAATTTTCACCTTAACAGATATGGTTGAAAATGAGGGTGGTTATGATTGTTTATTTATTTATTTATACTTTTAATGAATAACCATGCAAAAGAAAAACAAAGCAAACGTTTTTCTAAACATAAGCTGAAGTCATTGGAGACAGGATAAAACAAAACCAGCAACAGGAATCAACCTAGTAAGAAAGAATACTACTAGGCTGCATTCTGAAGATATCTTTCAAGAAGTTTTTTATACAGGGTGTCTCAAAAAATGTATACACTGTTTGAAAGCTGATAAGTTCGCATACGGTGAATGCACTAAATAAGTTAATGGTTTATATAAAGGCTTAAGAAAATAGATATTTTCTGACATACGCGATGTATGGATTGCGCCATGCACTCGTCTGCAATTTTGCATGTTGCACTCGATTGATTGTGTTTTCTTGAGTACATACTTGCTATAATTTCTTCACAAAGTGGCCGTTTTAATTAATTTGTGTTTTTTAGAGTGTAAAGCTTAAAAACACACTATGGTTTGCGGAAAATACAGGCTATCCTAAAAATGCACGCACTGTTTGAAACGTTCTAACATTGCTGTTAGTAAAGCTTTTGAAGATGTTTAAGGTTTTCATCTGAAAGCACAGTGTAACTAGGCTTTTATGATGCGTAAATTGTCAAAATTGCGCCATGCCCCCTCCTGAAACCTTGCATTTCCAACTGCGTTAATTGTGCATGGGCTGAATGCCTGTTATAATTTCGTTACTACTTAGCCACTTTTACCTGTGCTGTGCTTTTTTTTAACATTACATGTCGCCAAATAGCTGAAATTATCCCAATTAACCTCTCCATTCAGCTTGAGTGTTGCTCCATCAGTCCATAGAATTCGTCCTGGAAAATGGGATCGTGCGATCAATAACATGTCACGTGTCTTTCACATAATTTTCAGGTTCTGAACGTTAAAAGAAGCACAGCACAGGTTAATCTGGCCAAGGAGTAACAATATT
Source organism: Heligmosomoides polygyrus bakeri (assembly GCA_947359475.1). Lineage (NCBI taxonomy): Eukaryota > Metazoa > Nematoda > Chromadorea > Rhabditida > Heligmosomidae > Heligmosomoides > Heligmosomoides polygyrus. The sequence goes on from OX375868.1 coordinate 5,750,960, forward strand.
GTAACAGGCACTCAGCCCATGCACAATCAGTCGAGCATGAAGTGGAAGGTTTCGGGGAGAGCGTGGCGCAATCTTGACTATTTGCACGCCTTAGTAATCTCGTTACCCTGCGCCTTAAAGTGAGTTTTAAACATCTTCAAATGCTTCACTAGAAAAAATTATGTTAGCACCTTTCACATAGCGCCTATATTTTTTTAGGACACACTCCATTTTTGCTAGCCAAAGTGTCTTTTTAAGTTTTGAGCCCTAAAAGAAGCACAAATCAATCGAAACGGCCACTTTGTAAAGAAATTATAACAATTATTCAAGGAAAACACAATCAAGCGAGTGTAAAATACAAAATTTCAGACGAGTGCATGACGCATTCTAGCCGCTCATATATCGAAAGATTTCTTTTTTCTTAAGCTTTCATATGAGCTTTTCACTTTTTCGGTACCTTCACTGTGAGGAAAGTTATCAACATTCAAACAGTCTAAACATTGTAAGCTGTCACAACGATGTTTTGTTGCGATCAAAACTTCTAGCGCCAGGCGGGGCTCGAACCCGCACCTCCCTCTGACCGGGCGGAATGCTCTACGCCATTACACCACCGACGCCGTTTGATCGAACGCAACATCCACACCTCGTGGGACCGATCAGCACCCACCCGTATCCGGGATGAGTCTAGTCTACACATTTTTTGAGACCCCCTTATTCCATTAAGGAATTTGGTATGACGTGTATTTTAAGATAACTTCAAAAATTCAGTGCCAGCACGGCATATAAAAAATTGAGAGTTTATACTGCTTTTTGCTCTGGAAAACTGGATCTTCCACTGATCAGCCCTTCTGTTCGATGGAGAAAAGGTATAGAACTCCTGAAGTGGAGTACGAGTAGAACCGTTTTTCTTCTTTTACATACATATATACACTCTTCTTTCTTTCTTATGTATATCGCAATTAAACCACATCTTCTCCTATGACGCTAAGCGGTATGTAGATTGAAGAATCCGGTTCGTAAAGTTGGTGAAGAGATGGTGTTGTAATCATACCCATGTACTCGTATCATTGAATTGAGTTGAATTTAGACGTCAAAAACGACGTCAGGTTTTCCTACAACCTAATATTTTTCCTCTACCAATTGACCTATCCTGGAGAGGTGAAAGTTTCTGTTAGCCTAGGGATTCTAGAGTCGAGAGCCTCAGGGTAGACTCTTTCAAACGGAAAAGTAGAGCAACTTTCAGGGCAACAAGACTGCACATAGTTGACACCTTTCCTGATATTCACGCCTTGGCGGTGTGAACGAGTGGGACCCAATGCACTGTTTTTTAGCACTACATAGTGCTATCACTGCGCCACAGGTAATCGACAACTGCACGAGAGTGGCGGATACAATAGCACGGAGTCACTGCGTGCCAGCGAACAACACCTAATGTTCTTCGGAGCAACGGTTGTACCGGGGGCAACGAATGAAGCGCGATGTGGGTGGCAATGAGAGGGGGAATCCAGGGAGGTGTCTCTACTCCCTCCAAATTAATTTCAGAAGAATAGAGAGGGTCCCAAAAGTCCTATTTGGAAGGACATAGCATTGCTTAATGTAGATCTGTGAGAAAAGTTTGGGCTATTTAAAGCTATCTGAAAGGGCAGAAAATTATTGTATTAATAATGTTATGGGCGCGTGTAGCGCAGTCGGAGGCGGCGCCGGCTGTCGCCAGCATCCGATACCAGGTTCCTGGTTCGGATTTCCCGCCTAGGCCAACCAAGCCCTCCATCCCCCGAGGTCGGTGAATTGGTACCAGACTTGTCTGGGAAGGATAAAGCGCTGACTTGTTCATCGGCTGGCCACCGCAAGTCATTGTATGGCCAAATACGCATTCAAATTGCCTGCACGACATCCCGTAGAAGTAGAATGCATGGCGCATCCCAAAGGGATTGAGTAGCGCCGTCCTTTATCCTTTATCCTGATTTAATAATGTTCCGCGCGTTTGCGAACGATTGCGCCATGCACTCAGCCAATATTTCGCATATTATTTATAGTCTGATTGTGTATATAAAAAAAGGACAAAGGATAAGGGACGAGGTTGCTCAATCCCAAGTGGGATGCGCCGCGCATTCTACTTCTAAGGGATGTCGTGAAGGCGATTGGAATGCGTATTTATTTATTTATTTATTTATTTATTTATTTATTTATTTATTGAATACGTCATAAGACTCGCCAGATAACAAAAAAAACAAGCCGAAGGACATTCTCAAGCAATCTAGGCAGATTTTCCATGCAAGCAAGCGTTGTCCACATATTTGGCCATACATTGGTTTGCGGTGGCCAGCCGATGAACAAGTAAGCGCTTTATCCTTCCCAGACAAGTCTGGTACCAATTCAGCCACTACGGAGATTGAAAGGCTTGTTTGGGCTGGGCGGGAAATCCAAACCAGGAACCTTGTATCGGGTGCACGCGACAACCGCCACCTCCTCCAACTGCGCAACAAGCGCCCGTGATTGTGTGTATAGATATATAAATGTCATCTAAATGTTCGTTCAAATTCTACCGTTGTCCGACCACCTATTGCCCTACGCTTTCTTGGAATTTGGATCTTTGAAACTATACGTCACTCCTCGTTGAAGAGCGCGTACCTTCAAAAAGGTGAAAAACACGTTTTCATCGAAGGCCCATTCTCCTTTAAAAATGCTCCGATCCACAAAAACAAAACGTTCATGAACAGACCACAAAATTAAAACGCTATGACCTATGAGATTTAAAACCTGCGCCACGCACTCCTTCGAAAATTTTCCGTTAATTAATAATTAATTTAGGAAATTTCAAGTTCAGATGCAATTGGCTATGCACCAAAAGACTGAGCGATTTCTTAATAAATTGATATCAACGAGCATCTGTACCATTTTTGAACAAAAACTCCGTTGTCAACCATTCCTTGATTTTCTTTCATTCTGAGGCACATATAAAAAATCAGAACAAAAGGACTGCAAAATTAAAGGAAAAATTTAAATTTAAAGAATATATCTAGGTATACCTTACTTTGTTGGGCGAGTGAGATGTCTGGTGAAAAAGAAAACCTGCTCTATGGCCAGTCGGTTGTGAATGATTCTTATTTTCTGTTGCTTACTAGTTGATTCGACGGCCTATTGTCCAATTTCGTTTTATTCTCCATTTTCTATTTCCTATTGTTGTTCTCTTCAATTATGGTTTCTGAATATTCCCATATAGTTTAAGTTTAGCTTGGCGCGTCATTAGTGACGTAGTAAATAAATAAATAAATAAATAAATAAATAAATAAATAAATAAATAAATAAAAGGCTGAGCAATCGCGTGGGCTTCGAAACCTATGAAAAATGATTTTAACGAATTTTTTACGCCAAGGCCATTCTGTGTCTTCTTCAGACTGAGACATTTCATAGAATGCAACAAGATGTGGAGTCGTACCAATTGCCTTCTTGTAGCAAATCCTATCTTACTTTATCCTTCAAGACTATTATTCTTTGACGTTTTCGACGTAAAGATTAGGGCTCTCGAACCAGTTGTTTTTCCATAAAGCTTTCTTAATCAATTCATTAATTTCATTTTCAGGCTGTCAATATCTTCCTCTCACCCCGTGCCCTATGCTGCAAAAGTTCTTATGCGGTAGTTTGACTAATTTTGCAGTTTATTTGTCCTTGTTAGTCAACAAAACCGCTATTGAAGAAAGAATTTTCTTTGTCCTCCTATAAAATGGAGAAGTATGTACAGAATGATAGCCTAGTTTCTCATATCACGTGAGGCTATTCCGGAAGACAATTTTTAAGGTAGTAAAGTGGTTGATGAAAAAGTTCAGCACTTGAATTTGGTTAAGGACATTAACAATAGAGCGCTAAAGATTAAAACCTTCCGATATATCAGGTTGTCCGGAAAGTACTCAGCGTTTTGAGTGCTTCACTTTGAACTACCATACCTTTTCTTAAATCTTATCGGATTTAGACGAAATAAGCACTGATCGAATCAGCACACTTTTGCCAACGAGCCACCTGTTGAGTTATTCCATCAACGAAAAAATTAGGTGGTCGAGATTCGAGAAAATCATCGAAAGCTGTTGGCTTGGCGTTGTTCTGATTGGTGAAGGTTTTACCAGCGAGAAATTCTGAAAATGTTTGAAAAGGTGGCGGTCGGTTAGGAGAGGTCTTAAGAATGTGGAGGGTGAGCCAGAACTTCAACCCTTAGTTCGTTCAATTTTCGAATAGTGATTTGTGAAAGAGGGCGGACGTTATCGTTCAAAAGAATCGGACCTCTTCTGCTGACCAATGCTGGCTGAAGTTGACGCAATTTTCGGTGCATTTCATCAAATTCCTTACTGTAGGACTCTGCTGTGATCGTTTGGCCTGGCGCCAAAAAGTTGTAGTGGATCACACCAGCCGCCGACCGCCAGGCGGTGCCCATTACCTTTTTTGGTGGAGTTTCCTACACCAAAAAAGGAAATTGTCACTGCCTTTGGCCCTTGGAAAATGCCTAGAGGGTTCATTGGCGTCCAACCACTGTACGGAAGGTTTCCTCTATCAGAATCCAATTTTCATCACATGTGACGATTCGGTTAAAAAACGGGTCACTTTTGTTGTGTAAAATAGAGAAAAACAAATCCGGAAACGTGACTATTTTTTTGCCGCTTACTCAACTCGTGGGGCACTCACTTTTCAAGATATTTACCTTCCCGAAGCTTTTCAAAGCATCCGCAACAGCAGTTTTACGGACGTGCAGCAGTTCCGCGATCCCGCGAACTGTTTGGGATGGTTCAGCTTCCACCAATTCCTTCAGCTCGTGGTCCAAAATCGCTCCAGGTAGACCGTTAGGCCCCGTTTATACTTCGTCGCGGCGCGCCGCGATGGCCACGCAATGAGGCCAAATTGATCGATTGCGTCGCACAATCAATATGGCCACTATACGTGGTGTCGCGTCGCCCCGCGGCGAAGTATTAAAACGGGGCCTTAGGCCCCGTGCATACTTCCCGTCGCCGCGATGGAGTCGCGGCGATGAGTTTCGCAGAGCGACGCGAAAGAATTTGAATTTCTCTGTGCTCGACGCATCGCCCATCGCTCTGCAATGGGGCGCGACGGCGATCCGTCCAGGACCAAACGCTAAACACGCGCCGCGGCGCGAAAAAGTATGCCATGCCCGCGATGGGCGCGGGAAGCCATCGCGCATGCCGACCGTTACTGTTGCGGAGGCCGCGGCGAGGTTTCCTTTGACTATACGACCGCGTGCGGCGGAATGGTCATGAACTGAGCGCCGCGATGGCATCGCGGCGATGGAAGTATGCCCCCGGCCTTAGGCCTCGTGCATACTTCCCGTCGCCGCGATGGAATCGCAGCGATGAGTTTTGCAGAGCGACGCGAAAGAATTTAAACTTCTCAGTGCTCGTCGCATCGCCCATCGTTCTGCAAGGGAGCGCGACGGCGATCCGTCCAGGACCGACGCTAAACGCCGCGCGCGGCGCGAAAAAGTATGCCATGCCCGCGATGGGCGCGGGGAAACCATCGCGCATGCCGACCGCCACTGCTGCGGCGGCCGCGGCGAAGTGTCCTTTGACTATTCGACCGCGTGCGGAATGGTGTTGAACTGAGCACCGCGATGGCATCGCGGCGATGGAAGTGTGCCCCCGGCCTAAGGCCGGGGGCACAGAGAAATTCAAATTCTTTCGCGTCGCTCTGCAAAACTCATCGCCGCGATTCCATCGCGGCGACGGGAAGTATGCACGGGGCCTTACGGCGGTCATCTTCGAGGCTGAACTCTCCGCTCCGAAATTTACTGAACCACTGGCGCAGTGCTTTTTCCAACACTATTGGGCCCCCACACTTGATTGACTTGTCAAGCTGTCTCGGATTGTCCCAATTTGAAGTTGGAATGAAATATGTGAATTGCTCCTTCGACCTACTTCAATAAGCCCTTCAAAAACATAAATATTAAACAAGGTTGCGACGAAGATTGCTTACCAGGTAAGGGTCTCAGCCGTAGGTCTGAACGGAGGAAATGAATAGTACTGCAAGATTCCCACTCTTCATATAGTAGAGAAACATGTTTTGTTTCTGCTGAGTCCTTGAACCAAAAGAGCTACGGGCCGTCCAAGGGGGGGGGGGTGCTAGACCAGATGTTCGACTCCCGTGCTAGCACTATTTTTGCATTTATCATAGCCGCTGCCTCCTTCACCAGTTTGCTTCCTACACATCTCCTACACATTTATTTCACTCTAAATTGTGCAAAGGGTCAGATTCGTCACCCCAAAGGGAGAGGTTTGGGATGAAAAAGTTTTTCAACCTCTCCTCGACCTGAGCCGTGAAAGTACAATAGTGCCTTGATGGTGGTTTAAATCAGCTTACTTCCTACACATCTCCTACACATTTATTTAACTCTAAATTGTCAGTAGCGTACCGTCAGCACGTGCCCACGTGCGCGCGCGATATTGTATGGGAAGCGGCGAAAGCCCCAGCGCCAGGCGATTCGGTGACGCAGCGGGGTACGGGGCTGCTTCGAAGATGCTGGGCCAGATGTTCGACTCCCGTGCTATGCATCAATTTTGCATTTTTTTCATAACCGCTGCCTCCTTCACTACTTTGCTTCCTACACATCTCCTACACATTTATTTCACTTTAAATTGTCAAATGTTCCAAATTCGTGATCAACACCCGATGACCTCGACAGCCCTAGTCATCCGTACCTGCTGTAACCTACCGTAATCAGCCAAAATTTCAAAAACGAATTTAAGATTCATGATCAACACACCAAATAACCCACCTAGGAGAAGTCTGGGCAAAATCGGTGATTATGACCTCGACAGCCCAGTCATCCGTACCTGTTGTAACCCGTACCTGCTGTGAGGTCACTGTTTAACATTCGCTGAAAAACACAAAAGGTTGTATAATTCAGAAACTGGGAAAAGTAAGTGAACAGCAGCTCATAGTAAACCCTTACTTGACAATTTAGAGTTAAATAAATGTGTAGGAGATGTGTAGGAAGTAAGCTGATTTAAACCACCATCAAGGCACTATTGTACTTTCACGGCTCAGGTCGAGGAGAGGTTGAAAAACTTTTTCATCCCAAACCTCTCCCTTTGGGGTGACGAATCTGACCCTTTGCACAATTTAGAGTGAAATAAATGTGTAGGGGATGTGTAGGAAGCAAACTGGTGAAGGAGGCAGCGGCTATGATAAATGCAAAAATAGTGCTAGCACGGGAGTCGAACATCTGGTCTAGCACCCTCCCCACCTTCGAGGACCCGTAGCTCTTTTGGTTCAAGGACTCAGCAAAAACGAAACATGTTTTTCTACTATATGAAAGGTGGAGATTCTTGCAGTACTATTCATTTTCCCCGTTGCCTGGTTAGTCAGATAGGGCGAAAAATTCTGTACGGAATGTAGCATTAATGCTCAATGCAAGTTGAATTTTTCATTAATAATAGACAAATGAAAAATGGTAACACAAAACGCTGAAAACTTTTCGCACAACCTAATAACCAGCAGACAAAACTGGTGGATGAGTGGACTATGTACATAGCAGTATATTCTAGAGAGTTCTCGCTACTTCGTGGGAAAAGGTTTGGGTTGAAGGTTCAAAAGAAGAAGGTGGTGAGCGGAAAAGAAAACCTTGAGTTGAGTTATAGTTCTAAAATCTCTGTTTAACCTTGTTAGAGATTGATGATGGAAAAAAATTGGAAGCAATTGTTTATTGTAAAAATATTATAAAAGGTCCTCAACTACATACGCCGTGTGCAGAGCAACTTCAGCGCGTCCAGGACGCTCGCAAAAAGTCCATGATGAAGAAGTCAGGAAGTGAGTGCAGATAATACTGTTTGCTCTGCGAAGGTAGCTGCAGCAGCAGCATGTGGTGTGGGAGACTTATCGCAGGTTTTCGTGGGAGGACAGAACAATGTGGCCAAACTCACGCTGGCGTTTTTCGTGTAGGGCAAATAGAACGGCCGGCGTCCGGCGGACCGAAGTCGTCGGGGTGAAGATAGTCGTATTTGAATTGGCAGCTGTACCGGCGCTCTTCACAGCGTTGGCGCTTATCGTTAGCACCGGCGCTTATCATCACTCTGACGTTATCGATCGATCGGGGAGCTATTGCTTCTAATTCGGATGAACTTTAGGCGTCAACGACCGATCGATCGGTGTCCGGTTCCTGAGATTGAGTGCAAAATCATGTATGTGAACCTGTTCACTGGTTGGGGAGGTGAATCTATCGACTTACTATTCCTCGAGTTTATTCCGATGATCACCCTAACCAGGAGACAATCTCAACGGTAGGTCGGAACGGCCCAAGTGTTGTATATGGGCAGAATCGCCTCTCTCTGGGAAAGAACGAACTGCAGGTATCTCGACCCCAGTACAACTCTGCGCAGAGCTAGCTAGGGACGACGAAAGTTGAACCGTTGCCTGCCTGTTGAATCACGCGCTTCACAGCTGTCAAGTGCCTGCGGGATCTACGTCGTCGCTGGCCATCGGAGCTCTTAGATGGCTTAATAGGGAAGGACCACGACTGGTGTGCGAGAGTCGGAGGTTGATTCTGGAGTCGTTTTTCGTTGCGATTGTACACACGATGCTTTGGTTGTTGGTGGCGGATCTTTTTTAGGAAATGCAAAAACGTCCACCACAGGGGAATCGAACCACGAACCGTTCATCTAACCACGCCACTCCTCTACCCACTGCGCCACGATTGCTCGACCATCGTCGACGATTTCAGCCTACTTGAGCCCGCAGGCAGACGGCTAACGACACCAGCGGTCCAACTTCCGTCGTTCCTAATTCTGCGCAGAGTTGTATTGGGGCTGAGATATTCGTATTTTGTTGTTTCCGAGAGAGAGGCGATCCGCCCCATACACAACACTTGGGAGTTCCACCTACCGTTGAGATAGTCTCCTGGTAAGACCTTCTGCCAACTCGACGAGTGCTTATTTCTTGACATTTATGCTTCTAGATCGGTCTACCTACTACAGTTATGGGAGAAAGGATTATTGTTGCGATCTACTACAAGTATTGACATTTACAGAAAGATAAAGGATAAGAATAAAGGACGGCGTTACTCAATCCCTTATGGGATGCGCCACGCGTTCGAGTTCTAGGGGATGTCTTAGAGGCGATTTGAATGCGTATTTGGCTATATCGGCCCGACTTACGGTGGCCAGCCGATTAGCACATTAGCGCCTTATCCTTCCCAGACAAGTCTGGTTCACCGACCCGGGAGGGATGATGGGTTTGGTTGGCTTGAGCGGGAAATCCGAGCCAGGAACTTGGTATCGGGTGCACGCGAAGCTGCTATCTCCTCGGACTCCGCTAAACGTCCCTCAGACCTTTAAAAACCGTGGAAACGTCGCATGGTGTACTGTACTTCAAGTTTCTGACCTCGATGGGTTACAAATTCATTGACGATCATTGCTACCAAGATGGTGTTATTAACACCCAAAATGGATCAGTGTGACTTACTAGGTTATAGCATTTGACTTCTAACATGATTATCTGCTGCCTCGTCAAAATTTGTTTGACGTTAATATTAATAATTTATTAAAGGATAAATGACGGCGTTATTCAATTTCCTTTGGGATGCGCCACGCACTCTATTTCTACGGGATGTCGTGGAGGCGAGTTGAATTCGAATTTGGCCATACTATGACTTGCGGTGGCCAGCCGATGAACAAGCAGACATAGTAATGCATTAAAAAGTGACAACACTTATTGGATGTCCAAATAGTTAGGGTAAAGATGGGTCATTATCACTGAGGGCTTGCAAGGTTTGGTCATCGTTAATTCCACAATAGTCTTTAAATCCCCACCCAGGTCAATTCTTTAGAACAACCCTTGCGAGCCTGTGAAGAAAAGTATATGATCTCTGTTTCTCCAGTTAGGCCCATAGCGGTAAAGCCAGCGCTTTATCCTACCCAGACAAGTCTGGGACCAATTCACCGACCCCGGAGGAATGGAAGGCTTGGTTGGCCTGGGCGGAAAATCCGAACCAGGAACGTGGTATCGCAAAACAGCATATTGTTAACACATCAAATGAGAACAGCTCATTTACATAGATGAAAATCGTTGTTTAAATGTCTTGATGTTGAAGAAATCGAATACAGAACTTTACATTTTAAAGGAAAACCCTTAGAAGGGTCGAGCTACTGTCGAGATTTCCTGAGTTAATTCCCACGTAAACCTACTGTTAATGGTGGCCAACTAAAGAAAGCAGGCCGCTGATGATGTTCTTTTAGCCCATTCCAAGAATCGTTTGAATCCACCTCGTAGATGACGAGTTCAGCAGAATGGTTTCTACACGATTTCTAAGCCGTCAACGAAATTGCTATGATTAAGCGCCATTGGAGCCATGAAAACCTCGCATGAGTCATAGTGCACTTTTTGTCCTATCACGATGAACGTTCCATCGTGGAGCCACCTTGTTTTGGATAAAGGAGCAATTATTGCGATAACTCGCCCCAAATTCAGGCCAAGTTTATGAGTTGACATCTGAAGATGAGCACTGCGTTCATATACCAGGCTGTCCAATAATTCTTGTCCGAAAATTTCACCATTTTTAATTTTTTTCACCTTTATTGAAAAACAAGTCTAATCAACAATATAATCACCACAGTTATCCACAACTGTGGCACATCGATTGGGCAGGTCGCCGATGCCCTTCGCCCAGAACTCCCGGGGCTGCGACTCGAAGAAGTCCGCGATATCGGATTTGAGGTTGTCGTAGTTGGTGAATTTTCTTCCGGCCAAATGGTGCTTCAGCGGGCGGAACAAGTGGTAGTCGGAGGGGTCGAGGTCCGGGGAATATGGCGGATGGGCAACCGTCTCCCAGCCGAGCGTCGCCAACTTCTGCTGGGTCTCCTTCGCCACGTGGGGGCGCGCGTTGTCGTGCAGCAGGTGGACCGAGGCCCGTCGGGGACGCTTTTCTCGGATGGCGGCGGCTAGTTTCTCGAGCTGATCGGTGTAGATGGAGGCGGTGACCGTCCTGCCTTGCGGGAGCAGCTCGAAGTACAGCATGCCCTTGGCGTCCCACCAGCAGCAGAGCATGATCTTCAGCGGGTGCAGGTCGGCTTTCGGAGTCGTCGACGGCTCTTCTCCGCGAGGGATCCAGACGGCACGGCGGGCGACGTTGTCGTAGAGGACCCAGCTCTCATCCCCAGTGACCAGGTCCTTGAGAAACTCCTTGCGATTCTGACGACACTCGTAGTACACGAACGTACGAATTCGACCTTGGTCCATTTTGGCTTGTACTGGCAGCTAGACGCTGCAACTGCGCCTTATATACCCCTAGCGTGGAACTCTGGAGAACCTTCTAGAAGGTTTTTACACTTGCCTGATACTATAACACTTCTAAGGAAAATTATAGAAATTTGAAAATTTTCGGACAGGAATTATTGGACAGCCTGGTAGTATTGCTTCGTTGCAGCAGCGAGCATTTTGGATTTTCTGGCGGTTGTATTGGCGCTGTTTATTATACATATAGTTCTCTTCTATGGTGTTCTGCTGATATGCAGCAATTTCTCCGACCTACATATAGCCTATGTAAACTACTGTTGTAGCAGCTGTCGGAATGGAGTAACACACTGTTTTTGTTTTGAACGCTTCCATGCCCATCCTCACCCTCTATTCCATCTTAGGAATCAGGATTCACCATAGAATTAGTAAATACTAGAGATGATATGGAATTCTTGAGAATGGAACGCTGCTGCACGCTGTTTCAAAGAAATGATTGCTTTATTTATTAATTTATTTATTTATTCATGACGTGGACCAATGGCACACGTGAAAATACAATGACAGAATAAAATACCAACGAACTCAATCGATAAAAATCAACTGAAGGGACTTATTGTACACATAAAAGTAGCTCCTTAAAACCTTGCAAAGGTAGACAGACCTAAGACTGCCTGATTTGCGCTCAAAATGTGGCTGAAATACCTTAATTTTCTGTAGCTGATCAAGCTTACACGGGATCGCGATTTTGCCACCAAAACCGAAAGTCAGAGCCTTTTTGTCACGTTCCTTGTCAGTGAAGAGCCAAAAAAGTTAAGTGGGTTTATGAAAACCCACCCTGTGGGTATTTGGAACACCATGAGGACATCATCTTTCCTTCTAATGAAAAGGATTGGCAAACCTAATATTTAAGCTCTCTCAGCATCTTTTGGTATCTGATAATATTAACAGCAATGGCTATTCCTGAAGCACCTCAACATCAGCTTGAACATTTTCTGAAAGAATGCTTGAAAACTGTTGAGAGTATCGCTGATGGTCGCGGTTACACGGTTCTTTTACCATTCATTTCAAACAGATGTATTAAGTGGATCTGTGTAAAATTTGACACATCCGAAAAACTTGTTGGCAGAATAAGAAAACGCCAGCAGTCGAAATTTCCAAATTTGTGTGTTTGTATGCTACCTACTGAAGGCCACCAGAGAAGCGACCACTTCGCCCTTTCCAGAAGCATGTCAAAACTCCAGTCTGTCTCATGCCGAAACTCCAGTCTGACGAGTCGACCTGTGTCGCGCAAATCTCGCCCGATTCCCAACCCCGAGCAGCCTGGGCTCAATATTCACGCAAGATGAGAAGTACGTCTTCTACCTTGACCCTGCCAAGCAGCAAGTCTGGGTGAGGCCTGGTGACCTGTTACCGACCTTCGTTCGGCGAGATGTTCACGGCGAGAAGCATTTTTGGAGCTTTTGGGTCTGCGCCTATGGATCGGTTTACCGGAAGCTGTTTACCAAGAGCACCGCGATGAACTCCAAGGCCATGGTGAACGAAATAGAGGAGATGGGCCGGCGACTCGCTCTTATTCATTCGCAGCGCTTCAAGAAAGTTCTCCTCTTCGACAACGCTGCACCCCATCGGGTAAAAGTGACCACGTATAAGCTTGACCAGCTGGACTACGTTCACATGCTTCACCCACCGTATTCGCCGGACATCTCTCCAAGCGGCTACCACTACTTCTTGTGCTTACGGGACTTCCTGGTCGGAAGGGACACAAGAACCCAAGCAGTCCTTGACAACCATATCGAGCAGTTGATCAACACCAGGCCCAAGCAGTTCTGGAAGGATGGGATCAGGAAGTTGGCTGAGCGATGGCAGCAAGGTCCTTGCCCTTAATGGCAAATACATTCCTCAGCATCGTTGAGTTGTAATTGAGTCATAAAGAGATGAAGATTTTTTTTCATTTTGTCTCATTACTTTTGCCCCCCCCCCTAATAGATGGTACAAATGAGTGTCTGTGCCACTCGTTCTATTGTCGCCTAACATGAAATTTCTTGCATTTCATTTCTTCTTCCTTACTCTTCCTTTCCCTTAGCTTTCTATCTTCTTACTTACTCTCTATTGTTCTTGCTCATGCTTTGTTTGTTTTCTTTTTGCCTTGTGACTTTTGTTTTTATAAAGCCAGTCAATGTTACTCTTTTGATACAAATATTTGTACAATTATTGTACAGGCTCTTAATGAAATAAAATGAAATACAGCGTGTTTTTTCGAGTCTAGCAGTATGAACCAAAGTATATAAAAAATTTCACAAAATCTTAGAAAAGAGATTTCAATGAACGTTAAATAAAATTCGTTGCAGTTACCCGATAATTATGCTATAATATTTACTGACTATGGTATTAAATTCACAAAGAAGTTGTTTCGCGATACGATAGAATACGCTGGTTTCACATTGTCCCTTTCATAAAAACCGGGATAAATGATGAAAGGATAAAGGATGGCATTACTCAACCTCTTTTGGGATGCACCACGTATTCTACTTCTACGGGATGTCATGGAGGCGGTTCAAGTGTGTATTTGGCCATAAAATAACTTGTGGTGTCCAGCCGATGAACAAGTTCGCTGTATCCTTCCTAGACAAGTCTGGTACCAACCAACCGACTCCGTAGGGATGGAAGGCTTGGTTGGCCTGGGCGGGAAATCCGGACCAGCAACCTGGTATTGGTGCACGCGATAACGGCACGTGCTAAATCTGCGCTACACCTGCCCTCAAAAAATCAATGTTCGAGCACCAATAGCACAGCCAATAAATAGAAGAAAGTCGGCGTAACGTGGTATCATTTTTCAAGAGAAGACAACAATCGCAATCGAAATGCATAGGTTGTTATGAACTCTTTAGGCAGTTGCTTGTAGTGATATCGTGAGCGGGTCTTCGGATGACGGTCGCCGTTGTCGTCGACGACGTGATCGTCATCGACACGCTGTCGTAGTCGTTTCATGGCTCGTAAATCGTCAGGAATAGGTGATGGCATGCGTCAGCACCATAACCACCACCCACCACCACCTCCACCACCGGCTCCATCGCCCATGCTCCTGCAGAGATGGCATTGGCGATGCCTGGTCAGCGAACAGCGCCCTGAAACAAGATTTGTGAGATGGGTCGATGAATCTCTGCCCCCATAATGCTACTTTCATTATGAGCTGCATCCGAAAAAATATAAGCCCTTACAGTGCCCTTCTTGTGCAGGCGATAACAACAGATGATTATGAAAGATTAAGATGAGATTGCATCATCTGCTTCAGAATATTGTGTCTAAAAATCAAGTGCGACAGCGCTTCATGGTTTAAATAATGCTCAGTGAGCTTCTTCGCGTGTTTGCATACAAATACTTGCAGCTTTTAGGGGCTTAGTTCAAATGGTCTTCAAAATTCAATGACACTCGTTAACCGTCACTATGTAGTTGATGCTGCTGGCATTTTAATAACAAAAGTAAATTGCTAAATATAAATCTGCTATTTGCTATAAATAAATTTGCTTGCTTTTATAAATAAGAATAAACCTTGGAGGGGCTACAACTCTGAAGTCGACTCACTGGTTAGAACGATCTCTTAGGGCATAGGATTCCAAGCTCGGTCAGATTCAACTGCTTACTACATACTACTCTATATATTGTACTCAGTGACTAACACCGTTTCCGACGGCATCATGGACTATCCAGAACAGCATCCGATTATGAGAATAAATAGAAAAAAATTGTTGATTAAAAACGTTCAAAACGTCACTGATCAACGGACGCTAAATGTTCACGGAAATTGTGCTCCAGTAATGGGAATAGTAGTGGATAGTTACGTCATTCTGAAGTACAGGGCATTGCGCTAGATACATAGAACCACGACAACACGAAGGATTTGTCCTTCAAGTTCTGTGATGTCAGAAACTGCACGGAACTCACTGTCTGGAACCATTCGAAATTCTCGTCTGTTACTCTCAGCGGGAGGTATATGGTTTGGATTTCAATTGAAGCGCAATAACACATGGTTCAAAACACCTCCGCATTCGTTTATATACGGCTGGCAACTGTAAGCAAACACTTACCCAACATCATCGACGATGGCACAGTTGTGGAGCTTCGTTATCCTAGTATGTTTAAAACTTTGACCAAATGTTGTGAATACATAATCGATTGAGAGACTAAGATTGAGCCTCTCAACTCCATTAGGACATCAATTCTAAATGCTTCAAGCTTAATCACCTTATTAGGCGTAAGCTATGAAACAAGACAAGTTAGCATATTCGGCTTATAATCACAGACTGAGGACTCGTGGAAAAGCCATTAACTTCCTTTCAGCGTTGGGATTTTTTTACATTCTTAAAACGACTTTTGCCTATGTAGCGTAGAGAAAAAAATTTGATTGCTTCTATCTAGAAGCGACTTCAGTTTGTGATATATGGTTAAAAAGTTCTCTTTCTTTTTTCTTTGAACACTTTGCAGGACGTAGACATTGGCGGACGTCCAGGAGGAATTCGATTCCAGAATTTTCCTTAAGGAAAGGGCGATTTTGCAGGATATGAAAGGGAGAGCTCTCTTCAAGCCTTTTATCCCAGTAACAAATCAGCGAAGCGGCAAGAATATGATGCTGATACATACTGCGCATCAATTATCAGCAGACTTACCTAAATCTCTTTCATCGAATTCAAATCGATTATAAAAGGTTACAGTGGCAGTTGTACAGCATTACAGTTGATTACTGGAAAAAGCTTTCTTTGAAAGAAGGAGTATCTACGGACCAGCCTGTAGGCCTCTGCTTCCGCATTGGTTGTTATGATGGTTGAGCCCTATACATTTTAATGTACAACCAGGGGCGAGATTCATCGACGTTACAGCGGTAGCATTTAACAGCGGATTCACAATACAACGATCTTACAGAGCTTCTGAGCTTCCTATCTTTTATAGGGAATTTCACAGAGATGTCACTATAACAAGTGCTGGTAAGTCGCGTTATCTGCGTTTTCGGCTGTAATTTCTCTGTTGAACTGCTGTAAGTCGTCGATGAATCAGGCCCCAGAGCTAATTCTAGGATAATGATGAAGATGAACTTGCTTCAACAAAGTAAACGTAGAGTGATAGTCATGGTGGCATTAGTCATGTGAGAAAAAATTCGGAAGCAGAGAAGGGTAATGATGTGATACTTTTTTCACTGATTCTAATAAACGATAGGCTGTCTAGGTCTAGCAACAATGCCTCATACATTTACCGAAGGTACTTCAAACAGGTCTTCCTAAAATACATTTTGTAGAATGAAAAAGTTATAAAATATTGGGTGAAATTCAAACATTGTGCACAAACTTCGTTGAAGCAATTCAGCTGAAAATTTTAGTTTTAAATCTTACCAAAGGAGTTTAAGGAAAACCCGGAAAGTCCAGTGAATCGGTTATTGTTAATCGTATTATGAACACGGGCGCGTGTAGCGCAGTCGGAGGAGGCGCGACTGTCGCGTGCACCCGATACCAGGTTCCTGGTTCGGATTTCCCGCCCAGGCCAACCAAGCCTTCCATCCCTCCGGGGTCGGTGAATTGGTACCAGACTTGTCTGGGAAGGATAAAGCGCTGACTTGTTCATCGGCTGGCCACCGCAAGTCATTGTATGGCCAAATACGCATTCAACTCGCCTCCACAACATCCCGTAGAAGTAGAATGCGCTGGCGCATCCCAGAAGGGATTGAGTAACGCCGTCCTTTATCCTTTATTATGAACACACCTGGGGACAGATGACTTACAGCAATTTAACGGAGAAAATGCTGCCGATATCCCTGATAATCCCTGATAGCGCCTCTTATCAAGCGATACGGTAAAACATTTCACCATATCGCGTGTTGATAAAGAATTGCGAAAGCGCTTTCAGGAATTTCGGCTGTATTTTCTGTGTTAAATTGCTGTAATACATTGGCAACTATCGCCCGATCTGCCTGCTGTCCGTAGTCTACAAGCTGTTCACTCGAGTCATCCTGAATAGGATTAGTAGAACGCTGGACGAAGGACAGCCATGCGAACAAGCAGGATTTCGGAGAGGATTCAGCACGATCGACCACATACACACCATTACGAAGCTCATCGAAGTGTCGCGAGAGTACAAGCTGCCGCTTTGCCTTACGTTCATTGACCTGAAGAAGGCATTCGACTCCGTCGAGACTGAAGCGGTCATGGAAGCCCTGCTCACCCAGGGCGTTCCTACTCAGTACATCAGAGTCCTTCGAGAGCTGTACAGTGGATTCACGACCAAGATCTCACCATTCTACAACGACGTCGTCATTGACGTGAAGAGAGGGGTTCGACAAGGGGATACCATATCCCCGAAGCTCTTCAGCGCCACCCTCGAAAACGTCATGCGCGAACTAGAATGGGATGACATGGGAGTGAAGGTCGACGGCCGGCAACTGCACCATCTTCGCTTCGCTGACGACATCGTGCTCATAACACCGAGCATCACTCAGGCGGAGCGAATGCTGGCCGACTTCGATCGTGTATGTGGAAGCGTTGGACTGCAGCTGAATCTTACGAAGACGATGTTCATGAAGAACGGATGGGTTTCTGATGCCCCATTCTCGCTCAACGGAACGAACATCTCCGAATGCTCCAGCTATGTGTATCTGGGTCGCGAAGTCAACATGGCCAACGACCTAGCACCAGAGCTGAGCAGGAGGAAACGAGCGGCTTGGGGAGCTTTCAAGAGCGTCGAAGAAGTCGTGAAGAAAACGAAGAACGTCCGACTCCGTGCCCACCTATTCGACTCCACTGTTCTTCCTGCCCTAACATACGCCTCAGAGACCTGGGCTATACGAAAGCAGGATGAACACGCGATCAGCGTCGCGCAGCGTGGAATCGAGAGGACGATGCTCGGAGTGACACGACTCACGCAAGTGAGAGAAGGCCTCCGGAGTTCCGAGCTTCGCCGACGTTCGAAGATCAGAGACGCTGTCGCATGGGCCAAGTCGTCGAAAATTAGGTGGGCCGGCCACGTAATGCGATTCGCAGACACCCGCTGGACGAGAGCCGTCACAGACTGGATTCCGCGGGATGTCAAAAGAACACCAGGACGCCCACCAACGCGTTGGTCGGACTTCTTCGTGAAAGCCCTGAACGACCGATATGACGCTCTTCGTGTCCCTCGAGCGAGGAGGATCCATTGGACCACTCTGGCACGCGACAGGGACGAATGGAGACGCTGCTGGCGCCCGCTCGAGCAAGTCGATGATCAACGGGACGACACGTGATACAGGTGAAATTGCTGTAAGTCGTTGATGAATCTGGCCCCTGATGAAGACTCTTCCCTTCATCTCCCCCATAGTTGAGAGTCTCTTAAATAGATATATAATGAAAGATAAGGAATGAATGACGACTTTACTCTATCCCTTTTGGGATGCGCCACGCATTCTTCCTCCACGGGATGTCGTGGAGGTGATTTTGAATGCTTATTTGGCCATACAATGATTTGCGGTGGCCGGCCGATAAACAAGTCAGCGCTTTATCCATCCCATACAAGTCTGGTACCGTATCACCGACCCCGAGGGGATGGAAGGCTTGTCCTGGGCGGGAAATCCCAACCCTGGTGTCGGATGCAGGGAGCGGTTGTCACTTCCTCCGATTACACTGCACGCGCCCTACAAATAAATATGTTTTAAATTTGAAGTGGTTTCTGTTGTATATATAAAACGGTTTAGACGAACACCCGCAAAGGGTGTAGAGGAGAACACGTAGGTTCATTATTTCGCTTTTCAGATTGCTGGAGTGAACTGTGTGTACAGCTCTCAATTTCTGGTACCGGACTGCTCGCGCCAGCAGTATCACCTTTCCGAAGATCGAAGAACCGAGGCAGCAGGAAAATTGTTCGCGAGGCCGCCTTTGAATCACTATCTCGCGACAGTGGTGAGATTTACGTAACTGGTTTGTGTTCACCTTATTCGTAGAGGTGGCCAGACAAAAGGAAACTTTGCCATATTGGAAAGCTATAGACGGCTTAGAAGGTTTTTGCTATGCTGTCTTTTTTATTCCAATGTTCGCAGTCCAGAGGCCGGATTCATCAACAATTAAACTCGTGGATATAAGGGGTATAAGGAGTAGAGGTAAGATAAGAGTCAGGTAGAGATAAGGTAAGAGTCAGAGACTCAGGCTTCGGGCGGTATAGGGGGAATCTCTACCCCCTATACACACTGGTTAGTCTTTGATGAATCCGGCCCCAGCTTTGCTCCCATTTCACCAAGACGTAGAGTTTGAATGCATGGCTTATGCTGGAGAATGGCTTCTATTTCACGTCGCGATAAATGCTTAATGGTTCCAACAGTTCGTGTTTTTACTAACTGAGTCATCATATTTCAGAGATACGAGTGCTATCTTGAGCAAAAGGCCGGTGAATACCTAGCTATACCTTTGGAGGAAAAAGAGCGTCGAACGTGCCCCAGTGGTCTCAAATGCCTATCTTATTGGAGGTTTGTTAAACATGTTTGCTCTGTCGTTCTCATGCTGGGCTAACCACCGCTTTAAATCATGCTTTATAAAGTCGTACTTAATCCACCAATCTTTATCAGGAAGTCGGCTTGTCAGCCATTTCTTGAAAACAAAATTCACAGCAGGTGGAAACTATGACGTTCTAGCAGCTGACCCACTGCATAAACCAAACGCTGCCAAGAGTTAAGGGAGCGTAGGAACACATCAGTGGAAGTAGTGTTCATTGATGAAATGTCTGTGGGTGTGTGAGAGGAAAAAACCTTTTTTTGCTTCTCAAACGGAAATTGGCTGAATGTTTAACGGCGTACTCTACCTGGTGCTACAAACTTACGAACTTAATATTTTCGCCAAGTCGGTTAACCTTTTTCCATACCGGGGTGCTATAAAATGTTGGGCTACGTTTGACAGATCCCCTCCTTCCAGCGGAATAGCAAAAAAGCTAAAAAAGGTCCTTTAAAAGGCTAAAAACTCTCAGTTTAACTGTCATAACGATGTTTTGTTGCGATCAAAACTTCTAGCGCCAGTCGGAACTCGAACCCGCACATCCCGTTAACCGGGCGGGAATGCTCTACGCCATTACACCACCGGCGCCGTTTGATTGAACGCAACATCCACACCTCGTGGGACCGATCAGCACTCACCCGTATCCGGGATGAGCTGGCCGCTGATATCGGCATGGAACCAGTTGAACTGATCGAGGTGTGGATGTTGCGTTCGGTCAAACGGCGTCGGTGGTGTAATGGCGTAGAGCTTTCTCGCCCGGTTAGAGAGAGGTGCGGGTTCGAGTCCCGCCTTGTGCTAGAAGTTTTGATCGCAACAAAACATCGTTATGACAGCTCACAACCTCGATACCAGCCACTTGAGGCTTAATGAAATTGATTTGAATCTCAGTTTAACGTTCCGAAGAACGTCACACCTGCCTGGCGTTAAAGAGTGAAAGTAGTGGATCGCCCACGCAAGCCGAGCCGTACAGCATCCCTCAGAACCACATACAACCCGGCAAGCCCGTCGGTTTTCAGCTACCGCTCAGTGGTAGGCCATATTACCGACTAGTACCAACTGAACTTTTTTTAAAAGTAGTAAGGTATTTTGAAAACAATCTCAAATAGGGCTTCGAGCTTCTTTTGGGCCTTTGAAAACGATGAAATTGTCGAAACGTCAGGCTGAAGTAGAGCGTTCCATCATATCAAACTTGCGTGCCACAGAAGTGTTCAAACAATCTTAAATAGGCTTACGTTTCGGCGACCTCGCCCTCGTCAGAGCCTTGAGATATTGATAAAGGACGGCGTTGGCCAATCCTTTTTTGATGTGCCACGCATTCTACCTCCACAGGATGTCTTGGAGGCGAATTGAATGCGTATTTGGCCATACAATAATTTGCGGTGGGCAGCCGATGAACAAGTCAGTGCTCTATCCTTCCCAGGCAAGTCTGGTACCAAATCACCGACCCCGGAGGGGTGGAAGGTTTGGTTGGCCTGGGCGGGACAAGACAGCATCGGTCTGAAATCATTATGCCAAGGTTAATTTGGACAATCTTAAATGAAATGTTTCAGAAATATTCAAATGATGAACAGTAACAGATGTTATCAATATGCTTAACGTTGCAGTTACAATCTGGGCTCGGATTTCTCTGACATTCTCGATGCTGCGTTGGCAACGTGGGAATACAACAAGAATCTCACTGCAGTAAGGACTTTACTCTGGCTTTACTTCGACTGCCCAGTTTAAAAAAGTGACCACTAAACAGAATTGCCATTCTTTTAGATGGAAAAAGCCGACCAGGTCGGCTGCAATTTCTCTGAGGATTACTTGACACAGGAAATTGCTTGCTTCTTCAGACCAATTGAGCCATAAGCATCACGATTGTTTTGTTTCAGAAGTGGTTTGTTACACAAACAATTCGCGTTGTGTTGTTTATCTGTGACAGTGTTTGTAACGATCTTCTCTACAAATAAATATGGTGAATGTTGAGATACAATCTCTACCACTGTGTTACAGGGTGCGCCATATGTATGTTCACTTTTTTCGCCCATCATTTTCTGTGTTTGTTTCTAAACGTTTCTATGTTTTCATTGTTTCTTCGGATTCCACATGTCTTCTTAACCGTATATAGTTTTTTGCATCTTCACACTACTTCTATCAGAAATGGTAAAGTCTTGTTGTCAAAGAGGCGAAATTTTGAATCTGAGAAGAGCAAGACCTTTTCCAAACATCCTCGTCTGCTGAAACTGCACAGGACGACAGTCTTTCGTTGAGTGGAACGTAACTCTCTTGTTGATCGTCCTCGACCTGGCCGCTCGGCATCCGAGCTACAAGCAGTCTTCGAAAAATTGTGAAGGAACGATTCAAGCGGAATCCAGGCTGCAGCATGAGAAAGATGACATCCGAACTCAACGTATCGGCTACGACGACGAGACGAGTTGCTAAAAATGAACATGGACTATACCCATACAAGTTCCGTCAACTGCACGGACTGACGCCTGCAGAGATGGAACGATGAAGAAAAAAGTCGGAGACACCTCGAGCGACGCTCTTCACCGATGAGAAACTTCTCTCAATTGAGCAGTCTTATAACCGCCAAAACTCGACGTTATTGATTGAAAGTGGTGAGGATACAGACGTCGTTCACAGAAACTCTCATGCAGCTTCCCTGATGGTTCGGGCGGAGTTTGCGCACCAGGACGGACTTGGTTGGTTTTCGTTGAAAAAGGAGCCAAGGTCTACACCAATGTCTACGTGAACGACATTTTGATGAAGAAGTTGTTTCTCTGAGCTCAAGAACACTTTGAAAATTCAGCATAGACCTTTCAACAGGACGACGCTCCCGCTCATAAGTCCAAGAAGGCTAAGGAGTGGTGTGCGAGGAACCTTCCCAACTTGATCTCTGCTTCTGAATGGCCGATAAACTCTAAGATTGTAATGTTATGAATTACTGCGTTAATTTATTCTGGAGGAAAAAGCCTGCGGTAAAAGGCGCATTATGATTCGAGGATTGAAATCCTCACTGGAAAAAGCATGGAAGGAAATTCATCAAGCAACCCTTCGTGCCGCCACTAGGTCCTTCCCTAGACGCCTGAAGGCTGCCATTCGTGCCAAGGGAGATCACGTTGAATGATATTCACTTTGTTCATTAACTAAGTTGCTAGTAAATTGTTGAGGAAGTTTCGCTGTTCCTTGATAAATTCCAGGTGAGTAATTCGCTTTTTATTGAGTGACATATTTATGGCGCACCCTGTAGCTTAAAGAAATGTCTGATTCGACCAGTCTTTGCTGCCCAGTTTGCAATTTATGCAGAACGAATGCTCTGAAAATAGTGTTATGTTGACAGAAAAGTCTTGCTCGAGCGGGCGCCAGCAGCGTCTCCATTCATCCCTGTCGCGTGCCAGAGTGGTCCAATGGATCATCCTCGCTCGAGGGACACGAAGAGCGTCATATCGGCCGTTCAGGGCTTTCACGAAGAAGTCCGACCAACGCGTTGGTGGGCGTCCTGGTGTTCTCTTGACATCCCGCGAAATCCAGTCGGTAACGGCTCTCGTCCAACGGGTGTCTGCGAAGCGCATTACGTGGCCGGCCCACCTAATTTTCGACAACTTGGCTCACGCGACAGCGTCTCTGATCTTCGCCGACGATGCTCGGAACCTGGAGGCCTTCTCTAACTTGCATGAGTCGTGTCACTCCAAGCATCATCCTCTTTTCCACTCTGATCGCTCTGATCGCTGCTTTCGGATAGCCCAGGTCTCTAAGGCGTATGTTAGGGCAGGAAGAACGGTGGAGTCGAATAGGTTGGCACGGAGTTGGACGTTCTTCGTCTTCTTCGCGACTTCTTCGACGCTCTTGAAAGCTTACAACACTAATACACAATAAATAACACAACTAATACAACTGCAAAGTTCCGCAATCTTAGCTACTGATACAGTCCCTATTCAAGTCTATTGTTCTTCTCCATCCTGCGGGCAGCCTTCATTCCTATTACCAGCCAGAATGCCAGACTTTGCAGTACCAAAGGACCATTAGCTGTCTCTGCTTTGAGCAAATTCAAGAGCTGCCGCCAATTCATGAGTGCTTGAATTGGAATTCGCTTTCTTTTCTTCGCAAATTCTTTTAGGTTGTCCGAAAATTAGTGCAGGTTTTGGACCTCAAACTTTAGAACGACATATCTTAGCTCAAACACAACTATATTAATCGACATAAAAACCATTCGAGTCTACACATCTTTGCCAATGAAATACTAGCTTAGAGATACTAGCTTACCTACCCTTGTTGCCTAGAAGTCCGGAGTTTTAGAGCGGATGAATTTGTCGATTGCAATTTTCGCCTGGAATCGGTTATTGAAGCATTTCTCGATCAAGAGCTTAACGAGCTGCTTGAGGAACTGATAGTCGGTTGGCGAAAGGTCCTCTGAATATGGTGGGTGTGGTAGAGTTTCGTAGCCCAACTCGTTCATCTTCTGCAGCGTCGAATGCGCAACATGTGGTCGCGCGTTGTCGTGGAGAAGGACCTTCCCTTTCTGTTGGCCATGCCGGTGCATGGCCAACAGAAAAGGAGGGTCATAAGTCGGATTCTTTCGTGCATTTCGTCGGTCTGTTGGACGTACTTCTCTGACATCATGTTTCGCCCGAACTCAAGGAGCTGTGGTGAATTAATCCAGAAGCAGCCTACCAAACAGTTATCATGATCTTCTTTTGGTGCAATTTCGGTTTCGGGAACTGCTGCGGAGCTTCATTGCGGTCCAACCTGAGCCGATCGTCACCGGTTATCGCAGAAGATCCATCACTCGTCACAAGTTACGATACGATCGGGAAACGGATGGTTCTTGTTGCGAAGAAGCAGCGCTGACGACACTTCGAACCGACGATTTTTTTAATGGTCGTCCAATCGTGTGGTATCCATTTGTCTAACTTCGTTAACTTTATTTGTTTAACTTCTCTCCAATTTTCCGCAGATGTTCCCAAACACTTGCTTTGCTTGAGCAGAGTTCTTTCGCAAGTCCTCGAACGATCACACATGTATTTGCTTCCACCCAGGTCTTCACCTAGTCGTCATAAATTCCAGAGCCGTCCGCTCTTGAATTGATGACACCGACGTCCGCGGCTCTCCTCATCCTCAAGATTGAATTCACCTCGACGAACTTTTTGAAACCAGCGCATCACCGTGGATTCGTTAGCACTTCCTTGGTCCCATACCTGGTTGATGTTCGGAGTTGTTTCCGCTGCAGTACGACCGAGCCTACCTCACAGAAGTAAATCTGCAGAAATTGCTGCCTTGACAGGTCCATCCATAGCCTGCAAAATCTCCTGTGAAGTAATCTTAAAAAAAAACAAATAGCACAGTGAGAAAGCGCACAAAACCAGCTTCGTAACAATCGAAAATTATGCACTGTTCCAAGGTAAAGATTTGCCAAAGAATCCCGTTCTAAAGTCATTAATTTCCAGACAATCTAATGGTTTCCCAAAGCAAAGGGCGCCCAGAGCGACTATGTAGCTACCTTCTGTGTAGTAGTGCCTAACACTCTCCTTTAACTTAGTACCAATCACAGGCTGTAACCATGGAATTCCTTCAGTTTGGAGGAGATATAGTCTAGGCATAGATTAGACAACGACAAGAAGGAGGTACTGCTGGCCTTCCACTGAGAAGGAGCACTGCACTTCAGAAGGTGGCGTGACGAACGCGTCGGTGTGATGATGAGCGCGGGTGGGAGAGACTCTTCAGATATTTGAGTCTAATTCCTAGTGCTGTGCAACTGTTCACATATAAAATAGCATGTGAACAGGTGGAAATGGCTAACGAAGGGTCGGGGAGAAGTAGTGGATGATCTTCTCCACTGTCGTTTCAGGTGATTGAACGGCTCCATCTGGACGCATGCACCTCACGATAGAACCAGAATCTACCCTTTACTGTAGTTCCGTCAAAGTGTTCTTGTAGATATTTTAAGCACATTTTGTAGCAGATTCAGCCTTTTGACTTTTTCTCTAGTTGTTAGAGTATTTAATGTGATAGAGATTGACAAGCTGACTGCATGTCCACGTGGAGGATCCTTGCTCATAATACACACAATCGAGCAGCTGGCTGTTAGACAAATATTCCTAGTCTTCATCAAATGCGAATTCGATGCGTAAAAAGAGAGAGAAAGGACGACTTCTACCTTTGTATGAGAGTCCTCCACTAGGAGCAAGATCAACTCAACTAATCAACTAAAAAAATAATAATTTATACGCTTCGTTGAAGTCGGCCATGTTAATTACGCAACTGACACAATCTTTTTACCTGAAATGTCGAAGAATTTTTTATTCTGTTTGCAGCACCACTTTTGTGGAAGTAGAATGCGCGGTATACCCCGAAAGTGGATTCAATAAGGCTGTTCCTTTATCCCTTATGCTTTAATTGCTCTCGAAAAATAGTAAATAATAGGTGTGATGGTGTTTGGCTTTTCTACAATGTTTGAAAATATTCAGATTTTTGAGGTTTATTTATTTATTTATAATATTTATAATAAATGCACTCAAGGGTGCACTATAACGCCAACGGAATCTTCGAACAAATAAAATAACCGTTAACAACAACAGTAAAATGAACGTTTAGTTACAATAAAACTAGAAACCGCACTAATTTACTAATTACCATCTGGCTACACCGATCCTATGGCAAACCCCGTCACAATACCCTATTCTAAGTAATTTATAGAGGGCTAGAAGCCGAAAAAGAAGCATATAAAAGGGAAAAAAGCTATTTTAAATCTACCCTCGCTCAGGCACAGCTCATCAATTACCATATGGGTACAACGATCCTCCTATTTGATTATTTTAAATGATAGTGAAAGTGCTAGAAGGATAAGTGTTTTGTGGGTTCGTGGAGCGCAGTCGGAGGAGGCGCCGGCTGTCGCCTGCACCCGATACCAGGTTCCTGGTTCGGATTTCCTGCCCAGGCCACCCAAGCCTTCCATCCCTCAGGGGTCGGTGAATTGGTACCAGACTTGTCTGGGAAGGATAAAGCGCTGACCTGTACATCAGCGAGCCACTGGAAGTCATTGTATGGCCAAATACGCATTCAACATGCCTCCACGACATCCCTTAGAAGTAGAATGCATGGCGCATCCCAAAAATGATTGAATAACGCCGTCCTTTATCCTTTCATCCTTTAAGTGTTTTGCATCTTATCAGAATAGCGGTAAGAGAGGAGAGCTCAACTTGGATAGCGCAACTAACAGACGTTATTCTGGGGCGTGCCCCGGCTATATGTACTGGCACCACTTTGATCTGGTACGAACCCCAAGCGTAAAACCCAGGCCCAAGTGAGGTGGTATAGACAAAATCACTTGTAGGTCTCTCCTATCAGTAAGTGAAATAGTAATTTGCTTAATTACGAAAAGTAACTTATGAAAACCACTGTAGAAGAAAAAAGTGTATCCGCAGGATGTCTGTAATATGTTGCCTACGTACTTTGAAAACGATGCGGAGTTACGATGTGCACTGCTCCGTCACTCTGAAACCTCACGTAATCCTGGTAATAGCCGTTTTTTGCAGCACATCAGATGAATAAACTGAAAAGAAGCAGTACGTGCACGTAGCCATCCTATTAGCAGAAACGCGTACTCAGGATGGAATAAAAGGAGGCAAACTTCTGCACAACCATACTGACGATGTCACCTCTTCCTACACTTGCTGTGCTGGTGGGTTTGAATGACTAGGCCTCTTAGAAACAGCTCTGGTGAACCATCTTGGGCCGGATTCATTAACGACTTACGTAACTTTAACGGAGAATTGTAAGCGAAAAGCTCAGATAACGGCTTATCACTAATCATATCTCTTGATAAACCGCGTTGTCTGAGTTTTGATGTGTTGTGATGTGAGCCGCTCTCCGACGTCCTGACGGAACCGTCACCTCTTCCAGAAGGACCATGGAGAAGATCATCCACGACTTCTACTCCGATCTCTTCGATAGCCACGTCCACCTGCCCCCACGCCATCTTCCGCAGGATGGATACGTCGTCCCCTCTGTTCTCCCTTCCGAGATCCGACACGCCATCTCGTCGGTGAAGAAACGTACAGCACCCGGTCCTGACAGGATCAGAGCTGAACACCTGAAGAACCTCCCGCCAGCGCTCATCAACACCTTGGCGCGGCTCTTCACACGCTACCTGTCCGAATGCAAGGTTCCATCCCAGTGGAAGACCAGCAAGACCGTTTTGCTGTACAAGAAGGGAGACGTGCATGACATTGGCAACTATCTGCTTGCTGTCCGTAGTCTACAAGCTGTTCACTACAGTGATCCTGAATAGGATCAGCCGAACGCTGGACGAAGGACAGCCATGCGAAAAAGCAGGATTTCGGAGAGGATCCAGCACGATCGACCACATACACACCATTACGAAGCTCATCGAAGTGTCGCGAGAGTACAAGCTGCCGCTGTGCCTTACGTTCATCGACCTGAAGAAGGCATTCGACTCCGTCGAGACTGAAGCGGTCATGGAAGCCCTGCTCATCCAGGGCGTTCCTACTCAGTACATCAGAGTCCTTCGAGAGCTCTACAGTGGATTCACGACCAAGATCTCTCCATTCTACAACGACGTCGTCATCGACGTAAGGAGAGGGGTTCGGCAAGGGGATACCATATCCCCGAAGCTCTTCAGCGCCACCCTCGAAAACGTCATGCGCGAACTAGAATGGGAAGACATGGGAGTGAAGGTCGACGGCCAGCAGCTGCACCATCTTCGTTTCGCTGACGACATCGTGCTCATAACACCAAGCATCAGCCAGGCGGAGCGAATGCTGGCCGACTTCGATCGTGTATATGGAAATGTTGGACTGCAGCTGAATCTTACGAAGACGATGTTCATGAGGAACGGACAAGTTTCTGATGCCCCATTCTCGCTCAACGGAACGAACATCTCCGAATGCTCCAGCTACGTGTATCTGGGTCGCGAAGTCAATATGGCCAACGACCTAGCGCCGGAGCTGAGCAGGAGGAAACGAGCGGCTTGGGGAGCTTTTAAGAGCGTCGAAGAAGTCGCGAAGAAGACGAAGAACGTCCGACTCCGTGCCCACCTATTCGACTCTACCGTTCTTCCTGCCCTAACATACGCCTCAGAGACCTGGGCTATGCGAAAGCAGGATGAACACGCGATCAGCGTCGCGCAGCGTGGAATCGAGATGACGATGCTCGGAGTGACACGACTCACGCAAGTGAGAGAAGGCCTCCGGAGTTCCGAGCTTCGCCGACGGTCGAAGATCAGAGACGCTGTCGCGTGAGCCAAGTTGTCGAAAATTAGGTGGGCCGGCCACGTAATGCGCTTCGCAGACACCCGTTGGACGAGAGCCGTTACCGACTGGATTCCGCGGGATGTCAAGAGAACACCGGGACGCCCACCAACGCGTTGGTCGGACTTCTTCGTGAAAGCCCTGAACGACCGATATGACGCTCTTCTTGTCCCTCGAGCGAGGAGGATCCATTGGACCACTCTGGCACGCGACAGGGACGAATGGAGACGCGGCTGGCGCCCGCTCGAGCAAGTCGATGATCAACGGGACGACAGGTGATACAGGTGATACAGGTGATGTGAAATCGCTGTTAAAAGTTGTCGTTGTATCTTTAATGAATCCGGCCCCTTGTTTCGCAAGTGGTTTTAAATCAAAACTAATATCGTCCTGCAAAGTAGTTGTCGTTTCTCGGTACGCCTGTTCTTGCCTTATTACTCTTCCGTCTTTCCTTTTCATTTTGATCCTACGTCTTCCAGCTCGTCGCATAGATCAAGATGGACTGCTCAAGGTAGGTACAAGTTAGGTGCGACGGCTTGGAGATGTGGGGGCTCGAACCGAACGTCTAGAAGACCGAGTACCCAACCACGCACGTAAACGACTCCATTAAGATTAATGGCAAGAACCTTCACGCACTTCGGGTTTAAAAACCTGGGATCAGCGATAGCGCCTGATGGCAAACTGATGGTTGAAGTGGACTCACGCGTGTGTGCACCTTGGTCCAAGTGGCGCTTGTTGAGTGTGGACTGCTCTACGACAAGAAGATACCAGAGCGCCTAAAGTCGAAGATCTATAGAACCGTCGTCCGGCCAGAAGCGATGTACTGTGCCGAATGTTGGCCGGCGGCGAAGGAAACGGAAGGTCGCCTCATCGTCGTGAAGACGAAAATGCTGAGCTGGGCGGCCGGAGTCACGCGCATGGACCGCATCCGAAACGATGCTAATCGGCAGAAGTTCGGTGTCGCGCCGATAACTGATAAGATGCGCGAAGCTCGCTTACGATGGAACAGCCACGTTCTGCGTGGAAGGGAAGCCAGCGTCCGCAAGTTAAGCCTTACCTCCGAGGTAATTGGAATGCGGCCTAGAGGGCGCCCGAAGCAGCGCGGGTCTGATACGTTGCGTATGAACTCGAAGGTTGCTGGTGTCCACCCTGATCTAGCGCTGGATCGGGAAAGGTGGCGTTATGACACCAGAATAGCGGACCCGGCTACGAAGCGGGACAAACGCTGAAGAAGAAGAAGAATCATGCTGGGCAGCTCAATAACCCTCAACGACAATCAGGGATGCCATGCCAAGATTCAATGAAATTGGAGTTTGGGTCTCACATTGTCATATTACGGTTTATTCAAATTTTGATTGGAATAAAGGTAAAGAATAAAGGTGTCCACCCTGGTCTGAAATACGGCGATATGGCACCGTAAAAGCAGACCCAGTAACGAAGCGGAACAAACACTGAAGAGGAAAAACTGCTGCAGGCAAACAAAGGTCCAAAAATTGTAATGCAAAGGCTTACGAACATTTCATTCTACTGTTGCTCACTACAGACATATGGTGCAACCGTAGCTACTTTCAGATAGCTCTAACAAGCTGCGTTTTCACATGTAGAATTTACGTACCGGACTGCATAAATGAGGAGGGCCGTCTTACTGATGAGCAAAGGATATTAGCCGTGTCAAAACTGCTAAGCCTGGGTCCGTTTAGTGATGCTGAAGAGCACCAAGTGAGTCTTCACCTTAAACGATATGCATGAATATCATATTGTAAACTATCCGTTTTTAGAGGAGATATAGATGCGAAGTGGAAAAAGAGGCTGGTGAATACCTTGCTGAAGACGATGGAACGAAACGCGTCTGTCGCCCTCCTAACAAGTGCCTCTACCATTCGGAGTAGGCAATACTTTTGTGCACGCAAAATTTACATCCTTCTTTGTTTAATAAGTATAACACATAGCTTATCGAACTGAGTATGAGAAAAGGTGTCTCATCCTGTTTCTCAATTGAAGATGTATGCTACAGGATGCTGCAAAAATATTTAGAAAACACTGTGATCGAATTGCGCAGCAATCCAAAGAGTTCTCAAACATGAATCTAATTCTGAATAAGGGTAAACCATCTCTACTACTTTCACGTCGAACAAATTGGACACCCTTTTAAGTAGGCCTACGACTTTTGAAATCAACGCGAACTCTTCCAAATCAAAATGATCTTCAGGCAGGTAAACTTAACAAATTGTCTAGAACAATTTTTGTACGAGGAAAAGTTGATATAATATTTCTTAAAGTTTATTAGTTTACCTGCCCAATAACATCTTGCCGAGTTTAATCTGCCTGAAAGTGTTGAGTTTAATCTGCCTGAAAGTCATTTTGATTTGGAAGAGTTCACTTTGATTTCAAAAGTCTTAGGCAGGCTTAGAAGAGGGTCCAACTTGATTTCCAAAAAGTGTCCAGTTCGACGTAAAAATTGTATATATGCAACATTTAAGGAATGCTATCTTAACGTCTCTCTGTCTCTCACTTTAACGTCATCAGGGCCTAAGACTAGCTGTACTGAACAAATTCTTTATATTCAAAAACATAATTCCTTGAAGGTGCAGAACTCGAAGATGTTATTGCAACGAATTGTGTTTTTGTTGTGTTTGAAGAATGGCGTGGATGGTGGCCAGTTACCAGGAATGGGTTTCCAGTAACGGAGGGATGGTGTGACGATGTTTGAAGGATATCGGCGGATTGAGACGATAGGGACTGCTCTTCATGGTGGAGAACGGGTGTGTTGAGGAAGTAGTGAAACCGTCCGCCGGCTTTCTTCTAATCAGTGGTTAGGAGGAAGATCGTTTGGTAGAAGAAGAAGGTGATCTGTTCGTAAGAGAATGTGGTTGTGTTGGTTGGGAATGGTTTCTTGGAGCTGCATCGGGTGGTGTTGGTTGGTATGGGTTTATTGGAGCTGCATCAGGTTGTGTTGGTTCGTATGGGTTTATTGGAGCTGCATCGTTTAGAGACGGGGTGGAGAGCGTGGAGACGGAGTTCTTTTCAAGATCGGGTAGCGCTACAGGTAGGAGAGAGCCACAAGTCGGTGTCCACTTCTTGAATGACACCTTGAGCGAGCTGTATCGTGAATACGTCATACTGCGTGAGAGGCTAGTCATTTTGGTGATGCTTCTCTGTGGTGGCTTGTAGTCTAGGCTGGGCATCGTTTTTACACAGTAGGTACACGTGGTTACCGTCGTATTCACGACGTATACTGTCTCCGAATTGCTTCCACTGTGTTGACACGCTTCTTTTCCTCGGACACTGATCCTAAAAATTCCTGTGTATCACTGGATTCGAATGCACTCAATTCCTTCTACAAGTCGTCGTCCGACTTTCCAGAAGGTTGAAAAATATTTTGATTGAATTTCGCAACTGCGTGTATTGCTCGTATTGGTTCTGTTTTGTTGTTTTCTGCGACTTTTTCGAATGAAAGAGTAGTTGCCGCATCAAGTGATGTTTCTCTGGAGGTTTGCAATGGATTTGATCAACCGATAACGAGATATCCTAGCTTGGAGGTGTGATTCGTAGTCCGGATGGAAGTGTAAGTGATCTGCCGTTATCGTTGTCTAGTAACGTAAAGACGTCTGCACTTGCCAGCAGTATATGCGGTTTTATATATGTCGAATTCATACTGACAGACAGTCTCAGGTTGTTGTTGATGAGGAAGCATTTATCCTCAGCGCTGACGCGACTAGGCTGAATCGGTTCCATAATTGATTTTTGTCATGGTGTAGTTTTGGGGGTTGCCATTGTGATCCCACAGATGAAGGTTGACTATTCCGCAGGTTTTCTTCATCGGCGTTTCAGAGCCAAATGTGTTAATTTTCAGAAGCTTAGAATCGACTCAGTCGAGTTGAAGACGATCTGCCAACGTCTTGCTGATAAAGTATCGATCCGCACCTGTGTCTAGGAGTAGGTGCACCTCTTCTAATGCCTGAGTCCCAAGATTGAGAATCATTGCTTGGCCGATTAGAAGGAGGCTTGAGTGGCTTTGTTTCCCTGCATGTGCTGCACGATGCCAGAGGGTTCCTGATTCATCTTCTCCGCGGTGAAGAAGATGTGTGTCCTTTCCGATGCAGAGTTTCTCGATTCGGAAGTTCGCTTACTACGAAGTCGAGACAACTCGATTGCGGATGTGGAGGCCGACGATAAGTTTTCTGCACATGGAGGTATGATGGCTATACTCCTTACAGATTATGCATGGTCCTCTTTTCCATTGCGATGCGATATGGTCTTGCTCTCCACAGTTGTGGCAGAGGTTTTGTTTTCGCATTACTTCGAGGCGTTGTTCTCGTGTTTTAACCATATCACAATCCTTGGGGTGATGCCCCTTCTTCTGACAGTAGAAGCATCTGAATGATTTCGATGTGTGTGTTATGCTGCTTGCTGTGATCGTCATCATGCGGCGTCTGTTTCTCTTTGCGGTCGTTGGTTTTCACCTCTATCTGTCGAATGATGTTCATTTCTGTTTTGATATGCTGTTTGGCGGTGGATAGGAAAAACTGGGTAGTCCATGCCTTTCCAGGTGTTTGTTGCTTCTGTCGTAGGATTGCATGCTGGACTTCAACTGTAAATTTTCCCAAGAGTTGCTTCTGAAGGAAGGTATTATCAACGTGTTCGCCCTTTAGCTGTAGTTGGCATACAAATGATGAAAGTTCGTCACATAATCTTTCCTGATAGTGAAGGTCCTCACTCGGAGCTGTGCAGTGGTGTAGTCTACTCAGAAGTTCATCCATAAGTGCTTGATTGTCTCCATATTTGTCCTTCAGATGAGCAATAACAAGCGGATATGTCTGACTTAAGATCTGGTACTGCTTGGCAAACTCTTTGGCTTTCCCTTCTAAGGCGTCGAGTAGGTACGTCATCTTGTACATGTTGTCGATGTTCTGCGAGTGGACTGAGAAGTTGAAGGCGTTCCAGAAGTTTTCCCATTCCCATATTTTGCCGTCAAACTTAGGGATGGGGAGGGGTGCCAGATTCGCGACTGGTGTATAGGAAGACGATGCAATGAAATTCTTACCTTGATTGCTCTTGAGTTCCTCGCTCAGTTTGGACAGGGTTGTGAGAGCATCCTGTGCGTTGTCTATAGGATCCAGGATGGCGTCCACATGTGCTGTGACTTTCTGGAGAATTTCATCTATAGCTGGATCATCGGAATTAAGATTGTTCACTGCTACATTGTAGGTTTTCAGTGCAGCTTCGACGTTTCGAGGTTCCGATTCTATCGCTGTTTGTGGTGGTCGAATTTGACGTTGTAGTTTATCTGTTTGGTTCTGACCCGTTGGGTGAAAACTCGCTGATTTCCTTATTTATCTGCAGTCTTGTAGGATCCTAGCGAGTCGGTTTGAAGCCCTTGTGAGAAGTCCTTGACGTGTGGATGGTGTTGACGACATCGCCGCCTGTGGGTTGTGTTCGCTGAAAGTTTGAATGAAAGTCGCTTAATTCAGTGCTGTTGGGCTCCTTCGATCGGCCGATGCACAATAAACGGGTTCCGTTGAACAGGATCCGAACCGTTGCCACGCGGGTCTCGTGTTTTTTTTGTAGAATTAAACCGATCCCCCACTTCTTTATTCCACAAGAACAGTGGAAGAGCAAGAAGAAGGAGAATTAAACCAGCATTGCAGCCGACCCTATTTATACCACGGATAGATGCTATACTGATACAAATCACAGCAAAGATCATTGTAAACAAATAGAGACCACTGATCCTCTATAATGGTTGTGATAGGACTGTTCTCAACTTATATATAAAAAGGCTAGTTGATAAACCATCGAGTTATTTTCTTCAACGTCGAGCCACAGTGAGGACGAGAGCACTTTAGTCCTGTTAAGAAAGCAGTTACCAAAAAATAAAATGGGAACTTTAGTATATGACGCTCTCTGAAAGGTTCCCATAAAATAACCCAGCTTAACTGTCAGCTATTTTACTTTAATTAACGTGCAAAATTTGAATCCTTATCTCACGTTAAACAAACATTCATGATCACAGCCGACATTTAAATAAAGTGGGCCTACACGTTCAAATAAGTGTAAGTATAAATAAATATATAATAGAGGAGGGTTTTTTGTCTCAACGTGACCCTGGGCAACTTCGTAAACTCCGCGGGCTCGATGGTTTAATCACCCAAGTTTGAGGCAGGTTCTCGACTTCTCTCTCCGAAGGGAAGCGCAGGGAGGTGAGCAATCGCCGAGGAGGACGACGCCGAGGCGTTGCGAAATAGGCCGGCGCCGCGGCTCTGCCCGCGCACGTGTTGGTGGCTACTGCTTCGACTGACTCCCTTGAAGGCTCCTGTCCTTGCTACCGGTCAATTAGTGCTTGCAATTAGGTGCTGCTACAGTTGTGTTACCGCAGGGTACAACTCTGCCGCCTGTGTGCATGGCCGAGGTCACTGCTCATTCCTGTTCTTGCTACCTTCTCTGTGTTCGGGCAGAACCTTCTGATGTGTGCGAGCTTCCGCCTTCACTTTTCTGAGAACAGCTCCTGCTGTGTTAATCCATACTGCCGCTCTTCGTTACTGCCTTTGCCACCGTTTCACTTTGTTTCTCTTCGAGAGCCTTTTAAGTTGACGTCAGTGTTGTGGTGAGAATCTGCGGCCCTATTCTAGTGGTCCTCGCTCTACACGTTAGAGTATGCCCCTTGGTAGGAAGGCACCCCTTGTATGCCCATTCACAGGCGAAGTGAACTTGGTCCACCATAGGGCTAGAACCCACCAATGCTGCTGGTAATTTTGAATTTCATAACCACTTAACACGATGAGCCTTATCCACCTGAGCCGTTTTATGCCTGATTCTGTAGGCTGTAAGTAAGATTCTCCCATTCTAAGTTGGTTGGATTGAGCCCATCAGTTTCTCCCGCCCACATAAACTTCCTACTTTCTACACCCTTCCAAGCTGTTGGATTTTTATTCGAGTGATAGCAAAGGTTGAACAACAAACACAACGGTGAGGAACATACATATCCCACCTTTGTGATTAAGTGGCTTTTACACTATCAGTCGATTAAAGGCTGCGGTGAATTTTTCGAGGGCATGGTGCGATCTCGTCTTTTATTGCGCTATATGCTTGCTCATAGGCTGTAAGTAAGATTCTTCTACTCGAGCGCATGCAACAGTTTCTCCCGCCCACTCATAATTCCTATTTATCGCTTGGGCCCCCTTCAGACGTTGCGATATTTATTGATAGCGTAACTTTAACAACAAATGCAACAGTGAGGAACACACATATCCCCACTTTGGTGGATCAATTAGGTGGCATTTTTGGAGTGCATGGCGCGATCTCATCTTTTAATACGCTATATGTTTGCTTCTTAGCTGCGGGCTGTAAGATTCTCCCATTCGAAGTTATTTCGGCTGAGCGATTTTTATTCGATTGATAGCAGAAGTTGAACAACAAATACAACAGTGAGGAGCACACATACCCCCACTTTGGTAGTTCAATTAAGACGCATTTACGCTATCAATCAAATAACCAGTGGTGCTATCGGTTTTCTCTCAGACCAAACCGATCGGGGTTGGAGTTGCCTGATTGTGTTGGCCGACGGGAGCGTTCCACAGTAGATTGGGCGTTTTGATCAGGCAGTCGATATCGATCGATATTATCGATCATTTGAGTGGTGCTATCGGTTTTCTCTCAAACCGAACCGACCACGATTTCTATCTGACACATTGGAGGTAGGGAAATCAGAGACAGAAAATCTCACCATATATATAAAGGAGGAAGGCATAAGTCACTGTCTGTAGTGGTTCGTCAACAGCGGAAACCAAGTTCCCGTCCCACCCCCAGTTTTCGACTCCACTAGACTCTCGGAATAATTCTTCCCGTAGGTTCCCTCAAAATTAGTGGCTAATGAAGTCACCTCCTAAATTCGCCACACTTAGCGGCTCGAAGCACGACGACTGGACAGAAGTGTCAGACACTTCTTTAGGCTTGACAAGCTGCAATAGGCTGTGAATTCAACGCTAGATGATGGAGTGCTGAGAACATTCTTCTGCGTGCTATGCTGAGTGAGTGGTACCAAGCTAGAAATCAGTCTGGAGTAGGCGCAACTTTCAACGTGCTCGACGCTACGGATGCTTCCTTACCCAGCGTTGGTTGCCGGCGGAGCCGGCTAGCCTGGCGTGGCCCGTGGATGCGATGCCGGCGAAGCCGGCTAGCCTTGTAAATAAATATATCCGCTTGCCAGATTGCAGTCGTTTCGAAAACGTCAGAAAAACGAGAAAACGAAAAACGAACGTTCCTGCTCAGAAATCTGCATAATGACGTATTCTAATCTTTTTTGTGCATTTTAGGCCCAGTGGAAAAAAACTTAGCTTCTCACAATTTCTTGACAACGCTTACGAAGAGTGGAAAACAAACGTCACTGCGGTATCACTTACATTTCTAACTTGTTCAACTATGTTAACAAACTCTGTAACCTCTTTAGATGAAAAACTCGCAAGAAGGAGGCTGTAACTACAGAAAGAGCGGTAAAGATCAGGAAATTGTTTGCTTGGTCAGGCAAATCAGGTGAAGATGATGGAGGACCTGATGCTTCTCACAAAGAGGACCGCCTTCCATTAGCCTAAATATTTAATATTTTTTAAATTGAACATCGATAAAGTTGTGCACACTCACATTTCAACGTCTATATTTTTTCTTAAAAAGCTAGGGCAGCTAGGGCATCGCTCTTCTATCTTAGCAATGCCCATAGCTGCAGCCTAACCAATTGATCTGTGCAGAAAGCAGATGCGTATTACGATTTGCAGACTTTCTAACTACATAATAATGTTCTGTCGCTGCTTGCTAATCGGGCAAAGCATGCGTTCATTCTACCAAAAGGTAAGCATGATAATCACACAAAAAAGAAAGATGAAAAAGGAACAAGTTCTACTAAAAAAACACAAAACAGCAGCCAGACGTAGGTAAGAAGCATTTGAAATTCTGAAAGCAGCTATGAACAGAATTTAGTCAACAGCGATTTCTTGAAGACATGCATGGATAAGGGCAGGAAATTTTCGTTTTCTGCAAGCAGAGAGAGTCTTCTATATGTCAAAAATACAGGTCTGATCGTGGTTTTTGTAAGGGGAACCTGCAGGCGAAGCCTACTTCTTTCTGTTCTTACTCCATGACCACCGAAAAAATGTGAAGGACTTATGTGGACTTGGCCCATGAGAATCTTGAACAGCATTTTGAGATGATCAACATTGCTTCTACACACTAAAGATTTTAGTCTAAGTGTCCTATTTCTTTCTCTGCCGTTTGGGATTTGCGAATAATCTACGCCAAAGCATCTCATTGTGAGTTTTCGTGAAAATTTATTTTGAGCGCTCTCCAACATATCAACGAGCCTTTTCTTAACGGGTTAAAACCGTTGTACCAAAGTTTACTACTGGTCGTACGAATGTTTCGTAAGCAAGATTCGTAAGCGTTTTAAGATTCTTGCTTTTTAAAACCTTGAAAAGATTATATGTACGGCAGTTAACCATTTTCAGCACGGCTTATAGTGATTATCAAAGCTGAGCATTCTAGTTATTAAGAAACCTAAATCTCGGACATCATTAACCATCCTTAGATAGACATTTTGCAACTTATAAACAGGTATATGTGCAGTATTATTCGCTCCTAAAGATAAGAAGGAGGATTTTTCTGCTGCAAGCGGCAGATTCCACTTATTAGCCCAACTGCTTATGTAGTAAAGAGCTGCTTGGACGGAATGAGTGTCCCGGTCTTCCTTTATTGTTTTGTATATCTTTACATTGGGCGCGTGTAGCGCAGTAGGAGGAGGCGCGACTGCCGCGTGCACCCGATACCAGGTTCTGGTTCGGATTTCCCGCCCAGGTCAACCAAGCCTTCCATCCTTCCGGGGTCGGTGAATTGGTACCAGACTTGTCTGGGAAGGATAAAGCGCCGACTTGTCCATCGGCTGGCCACCGCAAGTCATTGCATGGAAAAAGGAATTCGCCTCCACGAGACATCCCATAGGAGTAGAATGCGCTGGCGCATCCCGGAAGGATTGAGTAACGCCGTCCTTTATCCTTTATCCTTTTATATTTTTACATTATCGGCTTACATTTTGCACGTCACACCCAAACACGAGGTTGCCTCTGCAACCTCGTTAGTGTACAGGAGAAAGAGTAGAGGCGACAGCACTAGGCTTTGTGGAACGCCAGTGTAGGCGTTGAACACAGAGGAGAGTGCTCCCTCAACCCTCACCTGGTATGTCCTTTCTGTAATGAAATTGTATGTACACTCCGTTATCTTTGGATAAATCCCAACAGTGTTCATTTTGCGCAATAGTTTTCTACAGGCACCTTATCGAAAGCCTTTGAAAAGTCTAGATATACCACGTCTAGTCTATTTTTAGTTTTCATAGCGTCAGTCCAGTTTAGCCCATTGAACTTCCTTGCAGAAAGCCAAATTGGTTATAGATAAGAGAATAGAGAATATCTTGTGGTTTTTTAAATGCGTAACAATATGCTTTTGGCAACTTCTTCGTAGGTCTTAGCAAACACAGAGGTAATACCTAAAGGATGATAGTTCTTTGGTTCACTTAGCGGATACTTCTTTAGAATCGGCGTAACATGCTTCTATCTTTCTGGCACTTCAGAAGTCATAATACTGAAATTGGAAATATATTCTAGGGAGTAAACTGTGGGACTTAAAATCTGTTTAATAAGGGTTAGAGAAACAAAGTTAGGAGAGATGGAGGACGATTTTGACCACTTCGAGAGAATGGGATAGATTTATTTTCTGTGGAACCACGGGGAAACGTCCATTTGGGAAATACAACAAACCGGAAAGGAATCTGAACTCTTTTCATCTTTATCCTGAGTTTGAGATCTTAGAGAGCTCGGATTTGCACGTTCTTCGAGGTACTAGGAA
This sequence comes from Heligmosomoides polygyrus bakeri, assembly GCA_947359475.1. Lineage (NCBI taxonomy): Eukaryota > Metazoa > Nematoda > Chromadorea > Rhabditida > Heligmosomidae > Heligmosomoides > Heligmosomoides polygyrus. The sequence goes on from OX375868.1 coordinate 5,790,792, forward strand.
ACTGAGAAGCGAGTAGATTGGCTTTGCGATAGGTGATGAATATGGGAAGCAATCGTCATCAAAAATGGTTGGTACTCCTGCATTACTTCCGCTGCGAGTATTAATAAATCTATAAAATTTGTTTATATTATGAGATCCGAAGATTTTGTTCTATAAGTAAACCTTGTGTCTCAGCACAGCTCTTCCACTTTTTTGCTGTATGCGGCATATTAACTCCAGTCGTTTACATCATTTGTCGTGGAGGCCGTATTCCATAGGTAAGTCCGTTGACATATCAATCTTTTGAGGTAGTTTGGAAGCGTGAGTTCCTAGTTTTCGACCTGACAGGGTGGGACGAATGTTTCCATGACATGATGCAGAATGCTCAAAAAGTCTCGTTCTTATCATTCAGGGTTTGTAGATAGTACAAGCTTACTATCCTGTCAACGTCGGCAAAGTAATCTCGAACGTGACTGTAATTTACCCCAGTAAAATCTCTTTCCATTCAAACGTAGTCCGGTCCAAATACGAAGGTATCATGAAAGTCACTGTACTCGCTGTACACCCTTGGGGAGTAGCGACTGAAAGGGTCGCTACTCCCCAAGGGTGGACCAACACACACTTACTCAACAAGAGACGTTTCTTGTTACAGAAGAGCAGTCCAGCATTGCGTCACCTCTAGTTGGAGATAGTATTAACTGTTCACCCATGAGATTCGAACAAATCAAGGTGTAATGAACGTAGGCATCTATTCGGGATCAACTCTCGACGGTCTTAAAATGTTGTAACAGTGACAGCCGTTGTTTCATCCCACTGGCTGAAGGATATAAAAACACCTCTACGAATGCTGTAGGGTTCGTCCTAGTCTGATCGCCGGCCGTGTGGTTTCAGCTCCGGCGCCTCCCCGCCCTTGAGGAGCTTCTAAGCCCCGATCCTCCCTTTTCCTTCCCCCCCCCCCCTGAGGCCTTATATCTGCGACTTCAATTCTGTCCACATGTGTTCCTACTGTTAATAAAACCTTCGTGTTATCGCTATGTTTTGTTATGTAAGGACCTAAGAGGCCGTATGATCTACACGTAAATAAACCTGAGAGGGGCAGGTTTATTACATGGAGGTCCCGGCTAGGGTTTTTAGTAAAAACCTCAATGAACGAGCTCTTTCATAGTATTCCCTCCATTTCTGTAGATCAAAATCTCCTATATAATTTCGTGATGCTGCAAAATCACAATATTTCATGCGAAATTCAAATTTGTGACATTCCTTTCTTTGATATGCCAAATTGATCTTCTCTTCTCTTTCCTTCGTCTTATACGAAGTCGAAGCGCATGAATTGCTCCCTCTAGCAATGTTTCTGAGCAAAAGTGAAATCCTGGCCAGGTCGCACCACACCTCGTGCAATAAAATTATTCAATGAATAATGATGGTGTCCGAATAAGCGCTGTAATGTTCAAATTCTGTCCAAGTATTAATGCAGAAAAAGTTTGGATTTTCAATGAATGCCACATATTAAAAAACTAGTTACTAACGAGAAAATGCAGCATCATCTTTTTAGTTCCTCATAGCGCTATAGTCTATGTTCTATTAATATCTTTTCTCCCGTGTGTCTTTCGCAATCGCTTTCACGGCAGTTGTTTTCATAAACCCAGTTTTTACTCCAAGAATAGCCCCCGCACATATCCTTCCTGGTGTATTACAGCCCGATACTTGCGTAACTACACATCGTGTCCTACGTGCAATTAATCTCATCCACCGACCAACTGCTTTGCACCCAATAATAGAATGCCCCTCTCCCAACCTCGTAGTGTTACAATAAGATATTTTTGAATACACAGCCGCGCGCCCACCTGTTCTCCATTTTTTCTCTGCTATTTTTGCCATCCCGTGAGCTTTACATCGATCAACCAAGTGGCCTCTGACGCTGACTATAGCTCTACATACTCATCATCCACACCCCAAGTTACACTTTTACCAGTCGTCCCGCCCTCTTCCGAAACCTTTCTCTTCCACAGACCTTCCCTTTCGACCCGCTCCCTGGATGAAGATATTAATTATCACCAGCACCTATTCTTTCGTCACCTCAATTACATCGACTGTTCTGCTATTCTCGACGATGATATTCAACTGGCTCTTCACGAAACGAATGAGAAATGACATTCACAGCAGGTATCCATTTTGCAACTTCCCACTCTCAACTGCAATGGAAGGGTGCCACGCATCACATGTCGTCGGAAGAATGGTGATCGCACCGCCCCGTATGGCAAAATTCACGAAATTCTCTCCACCTTTCAGTCTTTGCGGACAGGGACTTCCAAATAGGGTAGGATGTAATGAACGTAGGCATCTATTCGGGATCAACTCTCGACGGTCTTAGAATGTTGTAACAGTGGCAGCCGTTGTTTCATCCCACTGGCTGAAGGATATAAAAACACCTCTACAAATGCTGTAGGGTTTGTCCTAGTCTGATCGCCGGCCGTGTGGTTTCAGCTCCGGCGCCTCCCCGCCCTTGAGGAGCTTCTAAGCCCCGATCCTCCCTTTTCCTTCCCCCCCCCCCCTCCCTGAGGCCTTATATCTGCGACTTCAATTCTGTCCACATGTGTTCCTACTGTTAATAAAACCTTCGTGTTATCGCTATGTTTTGTTATGTAAGGGCCTAAGAGGCTGTATGATCTGCACGTAAATAAACCTGAGAGGGGCAGGTTTATTACAAAGGAAGGCAGCTGATGTTCGGCATAAATTCGTGGAACATAATTCTGAGAGATTAAAGTCACCTAGAACAATGCTTGGAAAGCAACGAAGCAAAAATCACATAGGGTTTTTGCAAGCTGCAGAGAACCAGCCACATCACAGCTTGGTGCTCGATACACTCCTATAACACGAAATAAACTGGAGTGCAGATCATTAGCCCCAACAAGCAGCACATCCCGATCTCTAGCTGATTCACGAAAAGTTAAATTACATGGCAAGTGGTTTTTCACAGAAGAAGTATGATTCCGCCTTTTTAATGTTTTCGGTCACATCGTAATCTTATATATTAAGAACAGGCTGTCTCTACGAAAGGATTTATTTCGTTTTGCAAAGGGAGCCATGTTTCCGTAAAAATTACCACGCCGTAGTTGTACTGACAAAGGCTAAGACTAATTCTTTATCAATGATCTTATATTTGAGAGAAGGCACAAAATCTTAGGACGTGAACCCCCGCGTGAGCTCGTTAGTTTCCCTAAGGACTGCCGAGCTGTGAGGAGCCGATGCCACTGCTGGAATTTGGCTGCGGTGGTGACTGCTGCGAGTGAGGAGACAGTAAAACATCTCCCTCACTGCCAACGGATGCCAGCCTTCGATTGCTGAGACGTTCACGCCGCCTGCGCTCTCGCTCCTCCAAAGTCCTCCAAAGTAAGTGAAAGGCGAAGATAAACTCCCCTTTGGAACGGGAGGAAGCCCAGCCGGAGTGCCCTTCTAACAGCATCAGCCTAGAATCGGGTGGTAGGAAGTACAACATTTACCAGCCTTGGCCTGTTCTGCTGCGGTCGTCCTATGCGGTAAACAGATATAGGCCTACACTCAACACCTGTGAAATCATGAATCTTATATACAGTCGTCTTGATAATTTCTAGCTAACGAACTAGCCGCTGACGACTCAACCAAGTTAGATAAAACTGTAGATCGCCTGTGCTCGCTGTGCTCAGGATTAGCATCCTTCCTAACAGACTCCTCCTGCGTCTTCAGCTTTTCCTTTAAAAACGTGTTCACCTTGCTCAGACTTTTGGCCTCCTCCAGCAGTTCCGCGCTCCGATTGGTAGACTCTTTGACTTCGGCTCAACTATCCGTCAGAAGCTCGATAACCATCTTCACGTAGTTCGGTACTTTTCCGCTTTCCAACAGTGCTCGCAGGCAATCACTCTCTTGTTCGGGCTCAGTTGATCTTCCCTTCTTGTTCACTACAGGGGACGAGGCACCAGCAAGAAGCGACATGGTATCGATTGCGCTGGCGGAAACCGAACGAACGCAAATCCAAAGAAAAAACAACAAATTTACCTCCAAAAGTGGCAAATTATAACCGCGTTGTAGTATTTGTCTCCTTGCCACTAGAGACTTCTTTTCTGAGATGCCGACGGAGCCAAGTGCTCCTGGAAGAAGACGAACGCAGGGATACTGCAGGAGCTCAGATTATAAACGCCGCACCGTGTGGGAGAGAGGAGAGGAATGAATGAATGCATGTATAATACTATAGAAATCAGAGTTGATTATGTAGGCCAAATCAATCGCCATCTATTAGGTTGCAACGAATTAAATGGCACTGGCTCGCGCCATATTTTGGCGCGTCTTTACGCGTTTGATCAAGAACAAACCGTAACATATGGCATATCATTTAGAAGCGCAAACTTTGCTCTAGCGGCGAGTACCAATTTTTCATGTAAAAGTGGGAAACCGTTGGAGTTTTACTGACTTATTTGCAGATTTACAAAAGGGTAATCCGAGGCATTTACTTGTATGAATTCAAGCTGGGCACTACAGCTAAGGAGGCGGACGAGAAGATCAACGCCGCATTCGGTCAAGGATGTTCCACAATTCGGACGGCGTATCGTTGGTATCAGAAGTTCCGAAATGGAGATGAGAGCTTGGAAGAACATGAAGGTCGTGATGCTGAGAGGTGTGGTAGGGGAGGATCCACACAAAGGTACAAGGGAGATAGCGAAGGTTCTTGGCGTCAGTCACAACACAGCTGCCCGGCATCTGAAGAAAATTGGAAAGACCAAAACGCTGGAAAGATGGGTGCCTCACGAGCTGTCTGAAGAGCAAGAAACCGACGATATGAAATCTCGTCCGCACTGCTTCTACGGAACGAAATGGACCCATTCCTTGATCGCATCGTAACCTGTGACGAGAAATGGATAATGTACGACAACAGGCGACGATCGGCACAGTGGGTGGACAGCGGTGAGAGCCCCAAGGTTTTTGCGAAGCCGGAATTGCACCAAAAGAAAGTAATGGTGACAGTATGGTGGGGTTCGCTGGGAATTATTCACCACAGCTTCCTCCCTCCCGGTGAATCCATCACGGCCGCATTACTGCATTGAAATTGAAGAAATGATAAGAAAGTTGAAGGATATCCGGCCGGCCTTGGTAAACCGAAGGCGAGTTCTCCTTCTGGACAACAATGCTCGCCCCCATGTAGCACGAATGACGTTGCAGAAATTGAATGAGCTGAGCATTGAAACTCTACCACATCCTCCGTTTTCTCCCGACCTCTCCCCAGACTACCATTTCTTCAAGCATCTTGGCGACTTCTTGGTAGGAAGCATATTCAAATACCAACAGGATGCCGAAAGTGCCTTCGAAGATTTCGTCCATTCTAGAACTTCTGATTTTTATGCTACTGGGATAAAAAAGCTTGTGTCACGTTGGCAAAGATGTGTGGAATCAGAAGGTTTTTATTTCGATTAATATACTTGCCTACAAGCCGAGATATTAACTGTTTAAATTTACAGTGGTTCAGTGCCATTTATTTCGTTACAACCTAATATTACATTTTCTATTAGGTTGTTCAAAACAAGTTTCCTACTCAGCTACATTCTCGAGTATTTTTAAAAAGTGTTTTAAAACCTTCTATTGATAATTGGTTGATTTTCGAGTTTTGAGTTTTGAGTTTCGGAAGAGGGCGGGACGACTGGTAAAAGTGTAACTTGGGGTGTGGATGATGAGTATGTAGAGCTATAGTCAGCGTCAGAGGCCACTTGGTTGATCGATGTGAAGCTCACGGGATGGCAAAAATAGCAGAGAAAAAATGGAGAACAGGTGGGCGCGCGGCTGTGTATTCAAAAATATCTTATTGTAACACTACGAGGTGGGGAGAGGGGCATTCTATTATCAGACATTGGTTGATCTGTGGCCAGATGTACTACAAGTCGCGATACTGCGTTAAGAATATGGCTAATGAAGTTATACTCGAAATCATGCAGGCTCCACAGCTCCATACTCTACGAATTGAGGAAGCACCACATCACTTCCAGATGATTATTATGGAGACCTCGCCAGAGCCATTATCATGGTCCAATTCGCTCTAATAGGGAAGGTTATTCTAAAGACTTCTAAGGTCACAGACGACTTTTGAATTTCGCAACATTAGGCGCGCTAGCAATTCAAGTTCACGGTGTTCTTTTTATAGCAAAGCCTTTATAGCAAGGGTTTATAGCAAGGGTAAGCTAGAGCAGCATTTCAACAACCGTTGCCTACAAATGTTTTTTGCATCGCGCGTATCACCTTAAAGATTTCCCATTCAATGCAACTAAGCCTCGTACCCTCCACGATGAATTATTGTGTTGGCTGGAAAGCTCTGGCTGTCTTGAATGATCCACTTCAAATTATCATAACTTTCTTCATGCTCATCAGATTTAGACGAAATAAGCACCACTCGAATCAGCACACTCTTTTTCAAAGTAGTTCTGATTGACTAATTCGATTAGCGAAAAATCAGGGTGCTTGAGATACGACAAAATCTAGAAAGGCTTTTCCTGCGCTGTGCTGATTTGCTAAGGTTCTAACAGTGATGAAGTTCTGAAAGTGCTTGGAGAAGTTGTAGTCGGGGTGGCAAGTTCTGATGAATATGGCGAATGAGGAAGAACTTCCTAGTTCGTGCAATTTTCGACTGGCGATTTGCGAAACGTGTGGGCGGGCGTTATCGCGCAGAAGAATGGGTCCTCTCCTGCTGACCAGTGCCGGCTGCAGCTCACGCAATTTTCGGTTCACATCGTCGGTTTCGCCGCTGTAGAACCCTACTGTGATGGTTCGGTCTTGTTCCAGAAGGTTGTAGTGAATCGCATCAGCCTCTCTGTTACCCTTCTTTTTCTGATGGGATCTCGGCTATGGGAAGTGCCTGGTGGGTTCGCCGACATTATCTCACTGTACCGATCTCTTCGGTTATCCTACAGAACCCATTTTTCATCACATGTGACGACTCGATCCAAAAACGGGTGGTTTTGATTCCGGAGAAGCAAAAAAGGACAGATTTCGAAACGATACGACTTCTGACGACCATTCAAATCGTGGGGCACCCACTTTTTGAGCTTTTTCACCTTTCCTAGGCGTTCCAAACCATCTGCAGTTTACTGACTTTTAGACCTGCAGACTCGAACTGCTTGGGATTGTTTATCTTCCACGAATGCCTTCAAATCGTTGTTCTGGATTTCTGTGGGTCTGCCGATTCGGGGTTCATCATCTTCAAGGTTGCAATCTCCAGAGCGAAATTTCTTGAACCACTGCTGCACGGTCCTTTCCCCAACACAATTCGGCACCACACATGGTTGATTTCCGGACTGTATCGACGGCGAATTGGCCAGGCCTAAAACTGGAACAAAATGTCGTCTAGTTTACTTTTTCAACATATTTCCAAGAGTCTCCGAAAAAAGTCTCCGAACAATTCTGAAACGCAAAACATTCTCTCATCTTCTGTGATTATTTAGTGGAAATGCCTAGGCTTCTGCAGCAGGATGAAAATCAAAAAACTCACTTTCAGAAAATTTTTCGTCTCACAGAATTGGATTTTTTTGAAGAAAATTGGTTAAAAATTGGTGTTTCAAAAGTATGTCCACCCGAGGTAATTTTTTTAAATTCTGAAGTCGATCGGTTCGCCATTATTTCTTTTAACATAATATTAATATCGTAATATCGAAAGATCGTAATATTAATGGTGTTGACAATGTTCCGGATGATTTTGTCTTCGCTGGTGTCCCATGTAATCAAAATCGCTATCACGTCATTGAACTGTCGGTTATTCGCTTAGACTCGGCGAACCGCGATCCCCTACACGTTCTCTGTTATTAGATTTTTTCATCGTTACCATAGGGAAAATGTAACCTAGACGGTACCGATGGATACGATACTGGAACGAGAAGCCCTCGTCGTCGAAACTTTGGAGGCGGATTATTAGTGAAATCGGCTGCAGCAGCGAAAAAGTGAGGCTTAGTTTTCCGTCGCGTCGCATGGTCAGTCTGAGTGTTAAGGGACAGTAGTCTATCCCTTTGCCGTTCTTGAGAGGCAGAAGACGGCAGACACATGTTCTGCAGCAGGGCAGCGCTGCAGTCCATGTGTCTAACACGACTAAAGATTGGCTCCATCGCCACGACATTCAAGTAACGGACTGACCGGCCTGCTCTCCTTACAGCAACCCAATGGAGAACATATGGGGATCGTGGTTCGACGAGTCTACACGGATAACCGACAGTTCAATGACGTGGTGACGGTTTTGATTACAGGGGACCCCAGCGAAAACAAAGACACCCAGGGCCTTGCCAATAGCATGAATAATACGATTATGATGTTATAAGAAATAATGGTGACCCGATTGACTTTTGAATTAAAAATTGTTTTTTCAAGTGGATATCAAGTGGACACATACTTTTGAAACACAAATTTGAACCATCATCATTTTACCATCATTTTCATTAGCGTCTGTCCTACATTCTGGCGAGATCCGCTCCTCTGGTGTGGTGACGTCAATTCTCCCGATCAGATGCTGGGCGTTTCTCCACGTGGTGCCACTGGAAGCCGAGCCGAACATGGACACTTGAGTGCAGGCGACAGGCCCTTGGGACAGGCCGGCCTACGAAGGCTTATGTCACATCGCATGCTGCGTGTCAGTTCACGTATATCGAGAATAGTGCTGCGGCGTTGGCGGGAGCCGACGCGCACTCGCAGTGCCCGGCGAGTGTGAGAGGTATGCGAGGGCCCCTGATACGTGGACGGCATCGGGGCGCAACTGAGCTAGTCCGAAAGTCCGGTAACGTAGCAGGACTCGTGTGGCAACGCTGAATGTGGGTACGTTGACGGGATGCTTGTGCAAGTTGGTTGAAGCACTGTAGCGTAGAAGAAATGATTTCTGTGCGGTACAGGAGACGACGTGGTCCTGCAAGTCGAAGGACATTGGCCGTGGCTTCAAGGCCGTTTTCGCGGCAGTTCCAGGACCACCAGTGGTGTCGGAATAATCGTCTCCGAACGATTTCGTGACTCGATTGTAAGCGTTGAGTGCCTTGACGGTCGATTGATGAAGATCGTTGTCGCCGTTAAGGAGCGACTCCATCACTTCTTCTCTGCGTATGCTCCGCAGACTGGCTGCCCTAATCAAGCCAAAGATTAGTTTTGGAGCCTGCTTGATGAGAAGACAGCAGAGGTACCGCCGAAAGATGTCATCGTCGCGACTTTAGAGGCGGCCACTACCTTCTTTGTTGCTATCTGCGCTTCTCGATAATTCCGCCAACTACAAACTATCTTATCACCGAAAAATACGTGATAGACCCATTTCTTTTCTTAGACTTTCTCCCTGACATCATCAGTCCATAGCCATATCTGCTTATCAACCCGCCGCCGTCGGCGCGTCGTTGTGCCGAGTTCGAAGCGTGCCGCCCGAGTTATCTCATCGGTAGCACCTTTCAGGTTTCGTCGATAGCTGTTACCGTTGGCAACGAATGCGAGAGATATGTGCCGCTTACTTCTCCTTCAGTCGTCACCATTTGATTCTAGCCGCATCGCTCGATATGTTTGCACCTCGAGGGTGCGATCTTTAGCGAGCAGATCAGTGGACGGTGTTGTGTGGCAACCGTCTCATACGGCATGTCCTTCGCGTCTGTGACAAGGCCTTGGTCAAACGCCTCACAGGGAATAGTCAATCTGCTTCCCGCTATAAAACGAGATGAGGTGGGAGTCACGCTTTCGAAATTTGGTATTCACCATGGAGAGGTCATGTGAGTCTGCATACCCAGGCGGCGTTACTCGACCAATATCCAAAAAGCCACCATGACAGCTGTAGCCATCTTTCGTTGCTCCGACGTGACCTTTAAGGTCACCTGCCACAACAATCATATCTTCTGACGGTACTTCCGTTGTCTTCTCATCAAGCAGGGACAGAACTCGTCCTTGGTTTGCTCGGAACAGCCTGCCTGCGGAGCATACGCAAAAAAGGAATGGCATCGTCGCTAATCTACGTCGACAACAATCTTCACCAAGCGGTCATCGAAACGTTCTACGCTTGCAATCGCGTCACGGAAACGCTCGGAGACGATCATACCTACACCGCTGGTGGTCCTGGGACTGCCGCACACAACTGCCTTGAAGCCACGGCCAATGTCCCTAGCTGCAGGATCACCTCGTCTCCTACACCGCAGAAAAATCTATCTTTCTTCGCTTCGGTGCTTCTACCAACTCGCACGAGCAGCCTGTCAACGTACTTACATTCAACGTTGCTACGCAGGTCTTGCCCACCAAAGAATGGAGCTTTGACGGTGATCATCGATACCTGCGGCCTAGCGTTGTCGTGCAAAAGTATCGGTCCCCTTCTGCTGATCGACGCTGGACACATTTGCTGGGGCTTTTTGTGCATCTCGTCCAGCTGCTAGCAGTACTTTTCCGCCGTGGTTTTTTCACCAGGTTTGAGAAAGCTATAGTGGATTAAACCGGTGGCGCACCACCAAACCGTTACCATCACCTTCTCCTGGTTCATACTCGGATCTGAACAGTGTTTGGGTGCTTCATCAATATCCAACCATTGAGCACTTCGTCTTCGATTGCGGTATACGATCCATTTTTTTTGTCGCACGTCACAATTCGCTCCAGAAACGGGCCGTTTTTGTTGCGTAGAAGGAGTGCTGACGATACTTGCAAACGGCGAGCCCTCTGACCCTCGGTAAAATCGTGCGGCAACCATCTGTCCAGCTTCCTTCCCTTTTCGATCTTCTGCATATGGATGCAAACTGATTTACCTTATACTCCTAATCCAGAAGCCAGCTCTCGAAAAGCTGCTCGCGGATTCGCTTCAACTAGCTTCTTCAACTGGTCGTTGTCGATTTCCGAAGGCCGCCCGCTGCGTTGTACATCTTTGAGTTTCTCATCTCCATCTAATCTGATGAACCACCGCTCCACTGCATACGCATGTAGTCTTCGGCCCAAATGCGGTGTTGATGTCTCGAGCTGTTTCTGCTGCTTTACGTCCCAGTTTGAACTGGAACAAAAAAAAATGGTGCGAAGTTGCATTTTGAAAATGACTTTTTCCAGGCCCTGAAAGAACCCATGTAACATATTTGAAGCCAAACCAAAAGTGGTTTCCAATAGAGAAGAAAATGCGCTTTCAGGAAATATATAACTTCACACCAAAACTACAGAGCATATCCCTAGTTTACAACATTTGAAACCACGGTAGCTAAAAACGACAGAACCTAGGTAACGACCTAATAGATTCCGTGGTGTATCGAAAATCTTCCTAAATAAACGCCTTTATCTTTCCACAATTTTTTTTTACAACGTCTTTTGCTTCCTTTAAAACATATGTAGTCTAGGTCAGTGTTGCCAGTGTATGTTACCACATGGGATGTTATGTATTCCTAACTTTATTGATGTCCAAATTAGGCAATACCAATTTTTAGGCCACCGGAATGCGGATCTCATTGTCTCAGATTTTTCTTCCTCCTCAGCTCGTCTTCGTCTTAACCAAGCAAACAATTTCATGATCACTCGGATCCCTCCTGTAGTTACATCCTGCTTCTTCCTCTGTTCCCATCTGAAAAGTTGCAGAATTCTTAGCATAACTGAGGGCACTTAGCTGAACGTGATACAATGGTGGAGTTCGTTTTCCACTCGTCGTAAGCTCTGTCAAGAAAATTTGCGAAGTCAAGTCCTTTTGCAGTGAGACTGAAATGAATAAAACATGATCAGTAGGTTTCGTATGCCTTAGCTGGAAATAAAGGTTTTCAAAACTGTTGAAAAACGCATAGGTAGTTGTGCAAATAGCTATGTTCTCAGTTTTGTAGAGATGAGCGGTCGAAATTAAGCTGTATTAGGTTTGCATTTTTTCATATTCTGCCTCCACATTAACGAATACCTTCAAAATAGCAGCAACAAAGTCGATAAAAAAAGAAAAAAATAATTTAGACTTGTTAGTTCCGTTGTAAGACATTCTCATGGGTCTTCGTTTTACCCAAAAAGCGTTAACATTTTAAGCAGCTACTGATATTTAATAATACTTCTTCTCTGCATATGTTCCGCAGACTGGCTGCTCCGATCAAGCCAAGGGTGAGTACTGAAGCATGCCTGATGAGACGACAGCAGAGGTACCGTCGAAAGGTGTCATCGTAGTCGCTGGTGACCTTAATAGGAATGTAGCTGCTACGAATGACGGGTACAGCTGTCATGGTGGTTTCGGATACGGAACACGAAACGCCGATGGTGCGCGTATTCTTGATTATGCGGAATCGCATAATCAAGAATACGCTCACCATAGTGAACACCGTCTTCCGAAAACGCGACTCGCACCTTATCTCATGCTATAGTGGGAGCACGAGGACTCCGAAAGACTTCGTCCTTGTGAAGGATCGTGACCGAATTCTTGTCATAGACGCGAAGATGCTGCCGTATGAGACGGTCGTCCCACTGCATCGACAGCTGATCTGCACCTTAAAGATCGCCCCTCCGAGGCTAAAGCAGGTCGAACGATGCGGTGCACAAAGAATCAAGTGGTGGCGAATGAAAGAGAAGGAAGCAGCAGAGATTTCTCGCGTGCGGTTAGCCGAAACTTGGAACAATGCGACCGACGCAATTCGTCAAGCTGCACAGTCAGAACTCGGCATTACGAAGCCTGTGCAACGGAAGGTCGACAAGCAGGTATGGCTGTGGACAGACGACGTGAAAGCAAAAGTTCGAGAGAAGAAGTCGCTCTATCACGTGTTTCTCGACGAAAAGGCAGCCCATTACTGGCGGATGTACCACGAAGCGAAGAAAGCTGCAAAGAAGGCCGTAGCTCTTACAAACGCCACTCATTACGGAGATGTCAACGAGAAGCTCACGATGGTGAGCGGCATCTGTACCAATTTGCCAAGAATCGCCATCGACAGACCGAGGGCATTGGGAAGTTTTTTGGCATCAATGATGAGGACGGCCATCTTCTTATGGAAGGCATAGAAGCGATGGCGCGATTACTTAGAGCAAATCCCTAGGTAGAATTTCCACATCCAGCCATCCCTCTAACGGCTCCAACCCAGGAACCTGTCCAGAAGATCACCGTGGAGGAGGCTGAAGCGGCTTTGAAGAAGATGAGGCCAGTCAAAGCGACTGGGCCCGACGACGTAGTAACAGATTTATAGAACTCCAAGTACGGGTACCTTGCTGAGTGGTTGGCCAAGTTTTTCAACCAGGTTGTATCGGAGAAGAAGGTGCCTGATGTTTGGCAGGAAAGTACGACGATCCCGATTTGGAAGAAGAAGGGCAGCCCTGCAGACTGCTCAAATTACCGTCCGATTCGGTTGCTCTCGCACAGCATGAAGATCTTCGAGCGAATCCTTGATAGCCGAATTCGCGAAATCGTCAAGCTTTCCAGCAATCAGTGCGGCTTCGTGGCTGGCTGTGGCACCATTGATGCCATACATGCCGCCCGCCTCCTGTTAGAGAAGCATCGCGAGAAACAGCAGCCAGTGCATATCGCCTTCCTTGACTTGGAAAAGGCCTTTGACCGCGTACCGCGTGGAGTGATATGGTACGCCCTACGACAACATGGAGTTCCTGAGGTGCTCATACTGTGGGTGCGCATTCTCTACTCTTGTCTAAAGAGTCGAGTACAAGCTGTAGCTGGAACCTCGACTGAGTTCCTCATCTCTGGCGGTTCTTCCCCAACAAGATCCAACAATAAAAGATCCTTGTATTCGTATCATTATTAGAAAGAGTACTGGTTTACCAAATCGGTTTATACAAAAATTCTATGTAAGGAGAAAGAAAGTATTTTTAACGCAATGAATCCAGCGAAGAGTAGGATTCCAGTGATTTCGCCACATGCCACTTAATATGATAGATCTAACTGAATATCCTATGTGGAAAGCACTGTTAGCAAAAGATTGTTTATAGAACTCTGAGCTAGAACTGGTGTTTCAAGCTAGCTCCAGAATTATTATAGAACTAAAGTTATGCATGCTCCGGCCATGGAATTACATCCTTGATCAAAACCCTCTAGAAGCATTTTGCAGCATTAGATTATACGCAGCACATCATTTCCAAAATGGTCCCCTTTCGGCTACCTAACAATGACCAACCCTTCTATTCTGAAGCCGTACCCATGATTCGAAGGTGGACAGCCGATGATTCACATCGTGTGGTTTGATGCATGACTCCTCCCTTTCCATGAATCTTCAAGCCGTTCGATCCGACGTCCTTATTAAGAGTATTCAATTCTAAAGCTCCATACGGTTTTGGACGTATACACTCTCGGCTGGCGCTGACAGTCAACGTTGCATAGCTGATCTCCTTCTTCTGTCTTCTGCGTAAGTTCATGTGGTGAATAGTCAGTGCAAAACAATCAGTGAGTGATCAGTCTCCTTTTCCGTTCCACTCTCCGGCTCGAAAAAAGGTGGAACACGGAGCGGAACGGAAGGATTAAAAACCACCAGAAACCGGAATTCGGAACACGGAAGCGGAACTTCCACACGTCCCTGGTATGGACTTGAAGGTTGCTGGTGTCCACCCTGATCTAGCGCTGGATCGGGAAAGAGCGGACCCCGCTACGAAGCGGGACAAACGCTGAAGAAGAAGACTGATATTTAATAAAATTTCCGTGGTCTGCAATACTTTATAAAATGAATCACTTGCTAGAAAGCTTTTGATCAATGGGACGGATTTTCATGTGATCGCAGCCTGCCTGCGGCCTTTTCATGAAAAGATCACTTATATCGTTATCGTCTGCCTATCTCTTTTTTGTGAACGACTTTAAACGTCACTTATGCACTAGACGCACCAGAGCGGTTTTCAAGACCGGAAAGTTTTGCGTCACATTTAGAATTTTGACCTTTTAGGCGTTCGATTTCAAGCTCACAATTGCGCTTTTGCTGCAGAGATTTTTGTTTCCCAGCAGCTAGCCTCATGCCTGGGTGGCCTACAAGTTCTAAGAGGACATGCTTTAAATCTTTAAATACATACAGTTCATTTACTTTTTTTTCTGGGTTTATGTCGTGGCCTAGAACATTATCTCTTGCTGGGCAATTCAATCATAAGCTGCGCGCAAGTTTTTCTGCGATTTCCTGGAGCATACATATATCACTGAGAAGTAGAATACTGTCCTTGTTTGTGGCCTGCTCAAAAAGCTTTATGTATATTGTACATGTTTAAGAAAAACGCTACAAAGTCTAGATATTTAAATGTAACCTACTCCCAAAAGTACAGACATGTGTAAGAAGAAGGACACTTTCGTTTCCATCCATCGCTTTCGGCAAGATATTCGTAAGCCTTCTTTTCCACATCGCACTTATACGTTCTCTAAACAAATTATAATTTAGTATAAGGTGCATATATGTAATAAATATAAATAAATAAACAAATAAATGATATATACATATATATCATCTAGGTGTGAAGACTCACTTAATCCTCTGTAGCCTCTCTAAGGGAACATCTGCTAAGGAGTTTTGACACAGCTAATATCCTTTGCTCATCAGTAAGACGGTTCTTCTCCTGCATACAATCCGGTACATAAATTCTACATGTGAAGACGACCTGTCAGAGCTATCTGAAAGTAGCTACGTTTGCGCCGCATGTCTGTACTCATCGTGGGTAAGGGATAAAGCATAAGGCCGGCGTTACTCAATCAGTTTTTGGGATGCATCACGCCTTCTGCTTCTAAGGGATATCATGGAGGCAATTTGGATGCGTATTTGCTCTGTACATACATACTTTCGGTAGTCAGCCGATGAACAAGTCGACGTTTTATCCTTCCCAGATAAGCCTGGTACCAATTCACCCACTCTGGAGGTCTGAGAGGCTTGCCTGGCTTGGGGATAATCCGAACCAGGATCATGGCATCGGATGCACTTCGACGGCCACACCTCCTCCGACTGCCCTCCACGTGCACGATTCGCTCCACAGAATACCAATTCGAGCAGCTTTAGCGGCTTCAGTTACATGGTTTTAGTGTTACTGCACTGGTTGTATTAGATTGTAGGAAAAGTTTCGCCATTTTTCTTCAACCCCAAATCCTACAATTTTTGAACGGATGAAGTTGGATTGCTCTCGGAAGGGTGGTGGCTTTTCATTAATCAGAGCAGGATTTCCAGCAGATTTTCGTGCTTTGTTCTCAGATTTTTTCAGCATCTGTCTTCCTTTAACCTGTTAGTTTGCTCACAAAAAGAGAACATTTGAATGTTTCCTAGAAATTTCGTTTCCCAATGCTTGGAGAAGACAATTCCCTCCACAAATGCTTCGTGACCCACATTTTACTATTATTACGATCTTCATAATCTCCATAATTCTATTTCGAAAAATGTTCACTCTTATTTCATCAAAAAATCCAGGGTTTGCCATTAGCACAGCGATTTGCCGTGGTGCCAGACCGTGGAGTTCAGACTAAATGAACTTTCTTCTTTTTCCTGTGGAAAGAGGGATCTCAGCAGTATAATTTTGCTACTTAATTCAAAGTGTCTCACGTCAATACTTTACTGTTTTTTTGACAATTGCCTACTCGTCTAGCACATAAATTTGGTCTAATCTCAATCGCCATTCCGAGACTCGATACATAAAGCTCCATGACACGAAAATCGGGCTTTTCTTCTTGTACGCAAAGTGGCCCATATTCTTCTCCTCTGCAAACTATCTTGTGTATTTCATACGTATTTAAAAGCGCATGCTTCTTAGACGTAAGGGTATCAAAACCTCTTATAATGTCGTGGAGTTAAACACCGAAACAATGGCAGAATATTCAAGCCACTGAAGCTATGAGAACTTTGCCTGTAACCTAAAAGATGTAGTATCCGACTGTAGATGTAGGAAGCATGGGGTAGTTCTGCACGAAGACAAACCGCTAGATGATGTTCAGTTTCTTGCAGGGTAATGTGCGTTTTCATTTGAACAACACCGGTCAAACAATATGTTTCACAACAGATGCTTCTATTAGGGTGTCCAGAAAGTGTCTGTAGAAATACGACAATTTTTTTTCAAAATAACACAATTTTTTACCAACATTTTATTAATCAACGAAATAATTTCCATCGACATCGACTACTTCCGCCAACGTTCCACAAGACTTCGAATTCTTCGGGCGTAGAAAACCGGCGACTTGGAGGCGAAAAAAGCTCGGTGGTCATAATCTTCATAACGCTTAGCTTCCAAATGAGCTGAAGTGGTCAAAAAAAGATGGTAGTTACTTGGGGCCAGATCTGGTCTGTACGGTGGGTGCGGCAAAACTTCTCATCCTAGTTCCAGAATTTTCTGAGAAGTCGTCTTCGCGATGTGTGGGCGCGCGTTATCGTGCATCAGTCGAACTTTGTCGAGCCTGGGCTGTTCCTTGCGCATCTTGTCGGCCAGTCTCTACAGTTGGGTAGCGTAGACCTCGACAGTGACGGTCGTGCTGTCAGGCAGCAGCTTGAAATAGCAGATCCAATAAACTCCCCACAAGACGCTCAGCATGACTTTCCTCGAATGAATTTCACCTTTTACGAAAGAATTCGGCACTTCATCGCGTTGGCACCACGCACGTTTACGAGCGTAGTTCGTTGAGGACCCATTTTTCGTCTCCTGTGACGATGGTGTCCAGCCAGTTGAAGGTGCGACTTCGGGAGAGCAGCTGAGTGCATATGTCCAGACGTCTTCGCCGGTTGTCGTCAGTCAGTTCGTGTGGGAGCCACTGACCGAGCTTTTTAACCGTTCCAGGAGATCGCAGTCCATTGTCCGAGGTGGATCGGGAACAGCCAAGAGCAGCAGCAGAATATCGCACACCTTCATATGGATGCTGCTCCGCCAGTTTCCTCAGTTCACACAAAGGTATCGTTGTAGGTCGACCAGAGCGAGGCTCATCTTCGAAACTCCTGTTCCCGCTTCTAAAGCGTTCGAACCAGCTATACACGGACTGCAGAGGGAGCTTCAGAGCCGAATACGCGACACAAGTTTCGATAGGTTTCTGCAGCGGAGTGCCCAGATTCAAACTCGTAAAGGAGTACGTGTCCAATATGGGTAGACAGTTCGGCCATCGTACAGTGAGTGACATAGGCAAGGAAGACGGAGCTGGATATGTTATGCAGATACAGCAGGATAGCGTTTTTATATAGTACTTATGTTGAAATCTTCCAAACATTCTAGAAAAAAAAAACTGGAACATTGCGAAGTTTTCTGCAGATACTTTCTAAACACCCTGATAACTATGTTTAAGAGGCCTAGTGATTCAAACCCACCAGCACAGCAAGCGTCCGAAGCGGCTGCACGTACTGTTTCTTTTCAGTTTATTCATCTGACGTGCTGCAAAAAACGACTATTACGAGGATTACGTGAGATTTCAAAGTGACGTAGTAGTGCAAACAGTGCAAACCGTAACTCCGAATCTTTTTCAAAACTATGTAGGCAACATCAAATTTCTTCTTATCTTTTAAACCTTACATTAATAATAACGTCAACATACGTGTTTTGAAAAAGCATCATTGTAGCTGCTTTTATGACATATGCACGGTGTCTCAAAAAATGTATACACTGTTTGAAATGTGATAACTTTGTTCGTAATAAAAGTACTGAAAAATGTGAAAGCTTAAGAAAATAGAAATTTACTGACATATGAGTGGCATAAGATGCGCCATGCACTCCTCCTAAATTTTCCATTTTACACTCGATTGATTGTGTTTCGCTTGAATACCTGCTATAATTTCTTCACAAGGTAGCCTTTTCGATCGATTTCTGCTTATTTTAGAGTTCAAAACTTGATCACACATTATAGAATGCAAAAAAGGAGAGTATTCTATAAAATAAAGGAACTATGTGAAGGTTGTAACATTGCTGCTAGTAAAGCATTTGAAGATATTTGAGACTCACATTAAAGAGCAGGACGACGGGATTACTGTGTTGCGCAAATAGTCAAGATTGCGCCGTGCTCCCTCCCGAAACATTTTACTCCAGACTCGATTGATTGTGCATGGGCTAAATGCTTGTTACAATCTTGTTGCTACTTGGTCACATTAACCTGTCCTGTGCTTCTTTTAACGTTTTCTGTCGCCCAGTAGCGCAGTTATGCCAATTAACCTTTCCATTCAGCTTAAATGTTGCTTCATTTGTCCACAGAATGCGTCTTATAAAATGCGGCTCCTGCTCACATTTAAATCGTGCAATGAATGAACTCGCATGTACGCGTCTTTCATGCTTGTTGTCATGAGGTTATCAAGTTCAAAACGTTAAAAGAAGCACGGCACACGTTAATGTGACCAAGTAGCAACAAGATCGTAACAGGCATTCAGCCCATGCACAATCATTCGAGTCTGGAATGCAAGCTTTCAAGCAGGATCATGGCGCAATCTTAACTATTTGTACGCCACAGTAATCCCGTCACCCTGCGCTTTCATCTGAGTTTTAAAATCTCCAAATGCTTTATTAGCAGCAATGTTACAACCCTTCATATAGAACCTTTATTTTTTAGAATACTCTCCACTTTGCAAGATATAATGTGTAATTATGTTTTGAACTCTAAAATAAGCACAAATCGATCGAAACGGCCACTTTCTAAAGTTCGTAGATCTTCATCGTGTGCGAGATCAGTTTGATCCCTTGGTATAAAAAATTATAACATGCATTCAAACGATACACAATCGATCGAGTGTAAATGGAAAATTTCAGGCGTGTGCATTGCGCGAACTTGACCGTTTGCACGCCACCTCGTTACGCGAGCTTGTATATGAGTCTCAAACGTCCTCAAAACTTGACCATCCGCAATGTTAGAACCTTCCAAAGAGTACCTGCAATTTTTAGATTACTCTCCATTTTTCGCAAGCTATAATGTGTAATTGAGTTTTGAACTCTAAAATAACCACAAATCAATTGAAACGGCCACTTTGTGAGGAAATTATAACATGTAGCAATTACAACATGTTCAAACAATTAACAATTATAACATGTTCAAGCGAAACACAATCAATCGAGTGTAAAATGAAAAATTTTAGATGAGTGCATGGCGCATTCCATGCCTTCATATGTCAGAAATTTTCTATTTTTTAAGCTTTTGTATGAGCTCTTATCTTTTTAGTAGCTTTACTTTGAACAAAGTTATCACCTTTCAAACCGTGTATACATTTTTTTTTTGAGACAGCCTGTAGATGCCAACTATTACGACAGCACGGTGCGTATCAGACATGGACAAATTATGGGGTGGTTACATACTTTTGAAACGCACTGTACTTCTACGGGATGTCAAGCGTTTTTGGCCATGCAATGACTTGCGGTGGCCAGCCGATGAAAAAGTTAGGATTTTGTCTTCCTAGGCTGGCAACGATAGAATCAGTTAATAATGTGTTAAATAATTAAATCTCCAAGTACTTTAACAGTTCTAAACTCAATGCCCAACACAAAACGGGATTAGAAGGAGTCAGGTGTATATCTGTAACCAAAATTACTAAATATCACAACAATCATAAACATTACAACGATCACAGTCATAATTAGTTACCCGAGGCTCATCAGTGAAGAAGACAACTAATTGATTTAGTTGCTAGTACTGTATTGAGCGAAATATTTCTTTAAAATTGTAATGCACAAGCAACTAAATTTTACAATTGAAAAATATAGTTAACAACTATGTTTTAATACAATTGCACTTCATTATAGAACCTTTAACATATTGTTATTAATTATTAACCTTATGTTATTTACGTAAATTTTATATATTTTTTACAAATTTAAAAATCTAATTTTTACTTTTCATTTATAATTATTTTTATCGTTTTTAATTTTTTAGATTTTAAAAAATGTACACTTTTAAAATATATATTTTATTATTATTTAAAAATTTTGTGCTTTTTTACGTATTTTTATTTTTAGAACAATTATTAATTAATTAATTCATTCATTCATTTACTTATTTTTCAATTTATAAAAAATTATGATACATTGTATGTATTTCAACTTAAAAAAATACCAGTCATTTAATAGGTATTAATAAAATAAAACCGACTATGTTTGTGTGAAACTATCATACTCTATAATAATCCGCTAAGCGATGAGCCACACTATCGATCGACGCGATGAGGCATAAAATAGGGGAAATTACGGGGAAATTACGGAGCACAAATTAAGGGAAGAAAACAGCGGAAAATACCAAGACGCCTTCTAAGACTCAGTAGACGAGCTGAACACGTTGCCAAATGTGCCTGGCGACTCAGTAGACGTGCCGAACTCGTCGACAACCATGCCAGGCGATGCAGTAGACGTGCCGGACACGTCGGCGACCGTGCATGGCGAGCCGTAGACGAGCCGAACACGTCGCCAACTTCAGGCCTGGGGGTAGTCGAGGTCGGTGAACATGATTATGGAGTTCGTTTTTGAAGTGTAGATGACGATCGATCGATATCGACCAAATTATCGATTTTTAAGGATGTCGTCCAAGCGCCTGAAACTTCAGCTCTGGGGCTAATCGAGATCGCTGAACACTAATCTGAAGTCGACCAATCGATATCGATCGATATTACCGATTTTTTGTGGATATATTTCTTTCGGTACAAAAATTCCCTCACGGGGTAGTCGAGGTCGCTGAACGCGAGCCCGAAGTCCCTTTTGAAGTGTCGATTGTCTTCAATCCATTTTGAGCCGTTTTATCAATTTGCTTGTGGATGCCGTTCTAGCGATCGGAAATTTCAGTGTTAGGGGTATCGTGGTCGGTGGACACGAGTCTCAAGTCCGTTTCTAAAGTGTTGATCACCATCAATTCAATTTGTGCTGTATTATCGATTTTTTGTGGAAATCTTTCTTGCGCTCTGAACTTCCCTGGGCTAATCGACGTCACTGTACTATGACCGATGGAGTGCTCCACATCAGATAGAAAGTTTGAATGGGGAGACCAGTATCGATAGTATTATCGATCTCCTGACCGGTGATATCGGTTCTCTCCCAGTCTGAACATCGAGGTGAAGGTGGAGAGGGGGGAGGGTGGAGGACGCGCGGGAATTATTGCCAAAGGAGTGCTCCACATCAGGTGTAAAGGTTCAATGGGGAAGACAGTATCGATAGATGTTATAGATCTCGTGACCGGTGATTTCAGTTTTCTCCAGGTTTTAGCCGATCAGGGGTGGGGCGAGTGGGAGATAAGCGGGTTTACGGGTACTACGTCCGAGGGAGTGCTCCACATCAGATGGAAAGTTTCAATGGGGAGGCCA
Organism: Heligmosomoides polygyrus bakeri; assembly: GCA_947359475.1. Classification (NCBI taxonomy): domain Eukaryota; kingdom Metazoa; phylum Nematoda; class Chromadorea; order Rhabditida; family Heligmosomidae; genus Heligmosomoides; species Heligmosomoides polygyrus. The sequence goes on from OX375868.1 coordinate 5,812,901, forward strand.
GCATCGCTCGATATTCTCCATCGCCTGACCGGTGATTTCAGTTTTCTCTAGGGGCCGGATTCATCAACGACTTGCATAACTTTAACGGAGAATTGTAAGCTTATCAAGCGATATGTTGAGCGATAAGCCGCGTTATCTGAGCTTTTAACGCACCTTATCGCTCACCATATCGCTTGATAACCTTACAATTCTCCGTTAAAGTTATGCAAGTCGTTGATGAATCCGGCCCCTAGAGAAAACTGAAATCACCGGTCAGGCGATGGAGAATATCGAGCGATGCTGGCCTCCCCATTGAAACTCAATATAAAATATTTAATATGCAAGACATTATGGATCAGGTTAATTTCTTACTTAAAAATAGCTATGTAGTATTTAGCTCAACTATCTTCAGGCAAAACAAAGGTGTTCCTCAAGGAGGTAACTTTAGTCCACTACTTGCAGATATCACAATGTCTATGTTGGAATACGAATTCGCTAAAGCGTTTGTTGCTACTAGTAATAGCATATTTATACCATACAGGTATATGGATGACCTACTAATAGTCCATAACTTAGACGAAAAACAAGTAGATGATATTTTGAAAATAGTTTATAAAGATACCCTGGAATTGAAAAAGACACCCATTAATGAACATCACTGCAATTATTTAGACATCACATTAATCATTATCAACAACAAAATAGAAACAAGAATGTACAATAAAACAGATGATTTCAACTTTAAAGTTCTGAAGTTTCCACATTTTACTTCAGCGGTCTCCATAAATATCAAAAAAGCCATAATTTTATCGGAAACGTTAAGAATAGCAAACACTTGTTCTGACCTAAAGTATTTTCTAGAAAAAATTATTGAACTGAAAAATATTTTAAAGCATAATGAATACACAGAAGAGTTCATTATTTCAAACATAATTAAATGTTTATATAAACACAGATTTATATATTATAAGTTCAAACTTCATCAAGTCAAAGACAATCTAGCTATATTTTTACAGAAAACATTTGACGAATAAAATTATACTTAAATTAAATACCATCCAAATCTTTTATTTGCTGAAACTGTGTATTTAAGTTAACATAATATAAATTAATATTATTATTGATAAATAAATACTTAACAGTGATAAGGGTACCGTTTTGTTTTGTTATTGGTTTCATTGCACTCTGTTTTCGACACTGAGTGTGAGGCGTGAAACCTTCTTCAATGATACAACCAGTTTTGCCATATTTGAACTATAAATGAGAATAGGTATGGATATCATTATACATGTCAGTTGGCTAACACACACGTCCTTATTTGTAAATGAGCCACTACGGAGTGCGGTAATAGCCAAAGTGGGTCTTTCAATTTTTAAAACTGATGTTATTAATAGTAACTATATTAGTTATTAATGGTTATTATAGTTATAGTTATAATGTTTATAGGAAAATAAAAATAAAAATAATAATAATAATAATAATAATAAAATAGGGATATTTATATATAATAAATTATAATTATATAAAAATTGTGGTTTATAACTACGATGTATGTATTTAGTTTGTCATGGACTTTAATAATTGGGGTTGTTGTTTTATAATAATTATTGAATGTCACTATTAGAGATACATTTATTGTAATAATTATACAATAAATTATAATCATAAGTTATAATTATACATTTAATTTTAATTATATAGTCATAATTGTAACAATTACATATAATTATAATTTTTATATGAATAAGCCTTTCAATTAACCCCATTCAACTTAGAACGTGTTTTTCTACTTCTTTTGGAAATACCTTTTTGTTTAACTCACATTTTTTTACTCCTCCTTTGTCTTCATTTTTAAACTCAATTTTCTCAAGTAGTGTCTAATTCCTTATCCTATCGTATTCATTCTTTCTCTTCTTTTTTACATCTAGTCTCTCTTCCTTTTCATTCTCCTATCTCTCTTCACACACAAACAGATTTTAAAGATATCTTAAGATATGCTGCTCTTCTTCACTGAAGAGCCACGGGAGGAGCATTACACAAAGGTTCGTCTGAAGATAGTGGCGAAACGAACCTTTTTAATATTTTTTATGCTAAGTAATATTTATTTTGTAATTAAGAATGGCACTTTACACATTTCTTTACTTCTTTGAACCTCTATTTTTATTTGTTTTGTATTACAATTCTTCGTTAAATTTACGTAAGCCATTGGTGAATCCGGCCCCAGGTTTTGGCCGATCAGGGGGGGGGGGGGGTGGGGTGGGAGACACGTGGGTACTACGGGTACTATGGCCGACGAAGAGCTTTACATCAGGAGGAAAGCTTCAAAGGGGAGGTCAGTATCGATCGATATTATCGATCGCCTGACCGGTGATTTCGGTTCGGTTTTCTCCAGATTTAACCGATCAGGGGTGAGGTGGGGTGGGGGTGGGACTGAGGTGGGTACTACGTCCGAAGGAGTGCTCCACATCAGATAGAAAGTTTCAATGGTGAGACCAGTATCGATCGATAATATGGATCGCCTGACCGGTCGTTTCGGTTTTCTCTTAGATTTGACCGATCGGGGTGGGGCGAGTGGGAGATAAGCGGGTTCTACGGGTACTACGTCCGAGGGAGTGCTCCACATCAGATGGAAAGTTTCAATGGGGAGGACAGTATCGATAGTATTTTTGATCTCCTGACCGGTGATCGCGGTTTTCTCTCAGATTTGAGCGATCGGGTGGGGGGGGGGGGAGGGGGGTAGGAGATAAGCGGGTACTAAGCGTACGATGGCCAACGAAGTGCTTCACATCAGGAGGAAAGCTTCAAAAGTGAGGGCAGTATCTATCGATATTATTATCGATCGCCTGACCGGTTATTTTGGTTTGGTTTTCTCCAGGTTTAACCGATCGGGGGCGGAGCAGCGATCTGGTACACGCGGGTATCATTACCGAGCCGACGGAATGCTCCTCATCAAGTGGAAGGTTTTAATGGGGTGGGCCAATCTGAAGACCATCGGTTTTCTCCCAGATTTAACCGATCAAGGTGTGAGGGGTGGGAGGGGGGTTGAGGATTGGAGACACGCGGGTATTATAGCCGATGGAGTGCTTAACATCAGGTGAAAAGTTTAATAGGAAGGCCAGTATCGATCGATATTCTCCATCGCCTGAGCCGTGGTTTCGGGTTTCAGTAGAGCAGCTGCTTGAAGTGATCTTTTCGTAGCGGCTCTCTAAGGTCGCGCGAAGCGCGCAATTGCGAGACACGCCGACAGACTTGTCGGAGCTCTTGCATCAAATATATCTCTACCTCTATCTGTCAAAATACTTCTTGCTTTCATTCTAATGTTATTTCTAACAAGAAAAACCTTGTCACTTTATCGGAGAAGTGTTATTATTTCGGTTTTTTATATTTTTTGTATTATAATTAAGTAAATTGGGTATAAGATGTAATATATTATGTTGATTATATTTATGTAATAGATGTTTGTTCCTATTTGAACTTTTCAGTATATTTCTTATGATTATATCTATTGGATAGCTATTTTTAATAAGCCTAATTATCAGCTTGACAATGTTTTCAACTACGGCGTTAAGAGCTGTACAGCATCTAATAATTCTTAATGTTTCCGTGAATATTATTGATTTTATAACCTTAATAGATATATTTGAGTTGAAATATAGGAATCTAATAACGTAAATTTAAAGCTGTCCGTTTTATTATATAATTTTGTTATTAATTCAATTCACCGACCCTGGGGATACGGAAGCCTTGGTTGACATTGGCGAGAACTCCGAACAAGGAAATTGTGATCAGGTACACTTGACAGCCAGACAGCACGTCTTCCGAACGCGCTATACTCAACCTTTGTACGTGATACGCTTTTCATAACAAAAAATATTTTTTTAGTACGAGGTTTAAAATGCTTAGAAGTTTCACCTGTATCACCTGTCGTCCCGTTGATCATCGACTTGCTCGAGCGGGCGCCAGCAGCGTCTCCATTCGTCCCTGTCGCGTGCCAGAGTGGTCCAGTGGATCCTCCTCGCTCGAGGGACACGAAGAGCGTCATATCGGTCGTTCAGGGCTTTCACGAAGAAGTCCGACCAACGCGTTGGTGGGCGTCCTGGTGTTCTTTTGACATCCCGCGGAATCCAGTCTGTGACGGCTCTCGTCCAGCGGGTGTCTACGAATCGCATTACGTGGCCGGCCCACCTAATTTTCGACGACTTGGCCCATGCGACAGCGTCTCTGATCTTCGAACGTCGGCGAAGCTCGGAACTCCGGAGGCCTTCTCTCACTTGCGTGAGTCGTGTCACTCCGAGCATCGTCCTCTCGATTCCACGCTGCGCGACGCTGATCGCGTGTTCATCCTGCTTTCGTATAGCCCAGGTCTCTGAGGCGTATGTTAGGGCAGGAAGAACAGTGGAGTCGAATAGGTGGGCACGGAGTCGGACGTTCTTCGTTTTCTTCGCGACTTCTTCGACGCTCTTGAAAGCTCCCCAAGCCGCTCGTTTCCTCCTGCTCAGCTATGGTGCTAGGACGTTGGCCATGTTGACTTCGCGACCCAGATACACATAGCTGGAGCATTCGGAGATGTTCGTTCCGTTGAGCGAGAATGGTGCATCAGAAACCCATCCGTTCTTCATGAACATCGTCTTCGTAAGATTCAGCTGCAGTCCAACGCTTCCACATACACGATCGAAGTCGGCCAGCATTCGCTCCGCCTGACTGATGCTCGGTGTTACGAGAACGATGTCGTCAGCGAAGCGAAGATGGTGCAGTTGCCGGCCGTCGACCTTCACTCCCATGTCTTCCCATTCTAGTTCGCGCATGACGTTTTCGAGGATGGCGCTGAAGAGCTTCGGGGATATGGTATCCCCTTGTCGAACCCCTCTCTTCACGTCAATGACGACGTCGTTGTAGAATGGTGAGATCTTGGTCGTGAATCCACTGTACAGCTCTCGAAGGACCCTGATGTACTGAGTAGGAACGCCCTGGGTGAGCAGGGCTTCCATGACCGCTTCAGTCTCGACGGAGTCGAATGCCTTCTTCAGGTCGATGAACGTAAGGCACAGCGGCAGCTTGTACTCTCGCGACACTTCGATGAGCTTCGTAATGGTGTGTATGTGGTCGATCGTGCTGAATCCTCTCCGAAATCCTGCTTGTTCGCATGGCTGTCTTTCGTCCAGCGTTCGGCTGATCCTATTCAGGATGACTCGAGTGAACAGCTTGTAGACTACGGACAACAGGCAGATCGGGCGATAGTTGCCAATGTCGTGCACGTCTCCCTTCTTGTACAGCAAGACGGTCTTGCTGGTCTTCCACTGAGATGGAACCTTGCATTCGGACAGGTAGCGTGTGAAGAGCCGCGCCAAGGTGTTGATGAGCGCTGGCGGGAGGTTCTTCAGGTGTTCAGCTCTGATCCTGTCAGGACAGGGTGCTGTACGTTTCTTCACCGACGAGATGGCGTGTCGGATCTCGGAAGGGAGAACAGAGGGGATGACGTATCCATCCTGCGGAAGATGGCGTAGGGGCAGGTGGACGTGGCTATCGAAGAGATCGGAGTAGAAGTCGTGGATGACTTTCTCCATGGTCCTTCTGGAAGAGGTGACGGTTCCGTCAGGACGTCGGAGAGCGGTCATCTTGGTCTTGAAGTTGGCGAAGTTCCGGCGGGCATTGCGGATGCTCAGCCCTGCCTCTGCTGCTTCAGCCAACACTTCCGCCCTTCTCTCCTTCAGATCTTCCTTTATCGCCGCTCTGCATAGCTTTGCAAGCTCGGACGTCAGTTGATAGTTGCCTGACGCTCGTGCTGCTCCACGCTGGCGTATCAGCTCGAGAGTTTCCGGAGACAGGCGTCTCTTGGTGGTCTTCAAGCTCTCGGCTCCTTTAGCACTATCGTGGAGATGGTGCACGAAGCGATCGTATTCCTCGTCGACGTTGTCCATGACGGCATCTTCCCAAAGGCCGACAAGAGAGGTGTAGAGATCCCAGTTGATGGTCGTTCTGGGACTCCTCTTCTTGAACTTCGCGGCCTTCTCTCCTTGACGCGAAAAGCGGAACCTCGCGCGAAGGAGGCGGTGGTCCGATCCCGTGTAGAACTTGGGGACAACGGAGACATCGGTCAGGCAATACTTGCGATTGAAGATGATGTGGTCGATCTCGTTGTGGAACTGGCCACCGGGGGATTCCCAGGTCCATCGTAGGGAGGGAGGCTTCTGGAACTGCGAGTTTCCATGGATGGTCTTGGTCGACATGATAAACTCAGACAGCCTTTCACCTTGCTCGTTCCACTCCAAACCGTGGGTTCCGATGTGAAGTTCTTCCAGCGACCTTCGTGGCCCGATCTTGGCATTGAAGTCGCCGACGATCACCTTGTAGAAGGTGTGATCTTCCTTATAGAACTTCTCCAGCTCCACGTAGAAGGCCTCGACGTCTTCGTCGTCGTAGTCGGATGTTGGGGCATACGTGACGAACACAGTCAAGGCTGGCACGGAGCCGCATCGCTTCAGTCGCAGACTTCCGATTCGGCTTGTCAGAGACTCGTACGAGTCGATGTTCATGGCCAAGTGCGTGTTGACGAGGACACCAACGCCGCCTACTCCCCTGCTGTCGCATGTTCCGAGGAACAGTTCTTCTCCGGAGTCGTAGGCGGCGTGTAGGGGATGGTGTCTTCTCGTCTCGGTCAGTCCGATGACGTCGTACTTGATCTTCCTGGCTTGCATCATCAGGTCCTCGACGGATGCTTCCGACGCAAGCGTGCGGGCGTTGTAAGTACAGATCGTCATCCTAGTCCTTCTCAGTTTGCGCAGCCTGGTTAGGCCCTGAGATTTTAGCAGCCTCTCCGTACTCGTCCTTCCCATCGCTGCAGAAATGGGGGCTCTTTCGGGGTCAGGGGAATGAGGCCCTTTAGTGCTGCTGTGTTTGACTGGAATACAACACGGGTAGCTAGTCAGGCTCTGTCGTGCGGGCGGGGTACTCCGGGCAGTCAGCCAGACTGACCGAAGGGACGGGGCGAGACTTAAGGCGGCCTCGAATCGCCTTACATGTACTCCCAGTCTACCGAGTGCAATCTTTTGGCCGAGCCCACACAGTTACAATCCGCACAGTCACGGACACATCCACGCACACTGTGCACGAACATGCCGCTCCCACGCACAAGGAACGCATCGATCCGACACAGCAGGAGCAAGGAGTCCATCCCCTGCATCCCACCTGCGTCTCTGGGCAGTACACGGTCGCATTTGGTTCGCGTTTAATTCCCCTATCCACCACCCGGGGACGCGCCACGTGGCCCTGCGACAAGCGGCCCGAGATCCCTCTTAACAAGAGAGCCCGAAGGCTCTCTATCGAGGGAGATCCGTGGTTAGAAGTTTGATGATGGTTAATTCTTGAGAGGGTCTAGATATCCTGTATACATTATACTGCTGTCTGAATCCACACGCATTCCTCGCAATAGCCGTTATTTGGAGCACGTCAAATGAGTAAATTGAAAAGAAGCAGTTGCACTAGCAGATACACGTACTCGGAAGGGAATAAAAGGAGAGAGTCATTTACACAACCATACTGACAATGTCATCGCTTTGGACGCTTGCTGTGCTGGTGGGTTTGAATCACTAGGCTTCTTTGAAGCAGCTGTGGTGAACCATCTCTTAGTTGCTTTCCTGTGTTAATCTAGTGGAAATGCCTATGCTTCTGCAGCAAAGTGAGAACCATTTGTCGGGCCGGGTTGCCTTAAGGTATAACTATCTTTTCTACATTCGTACCCGTTGTTATTCTCTATTACCTTTTTTTCATGTAGCGCGCCTTGAATCATTGAAAACGGTTTAAGAAACCCACAAAATTTTGCTCAAACAATAAGGTTAAGATGGTATTTTGGAGAAGAAAGCGTGCAAAATCAGAAATCACCTCGCAAAGCTTCTACTGGGGGGGGGGTGGGCAAAAGTAATGAGACTCTCCAATCCGTGCCTATATATATATATATATATATATATATATATATATATATATATATATATATATATATACCGGACTGCAGTCCGGTTTCGTGTTTCTCGTTTTTGTATGTTTGTTTGCTACTTACTTAGGGCCACTGAGAAGTGACCAATTTATCCCTTTCCAGAAGCATGCCAAAACCCCAGTCTGTCTCATGCCGAAACCGCAGTCTGACGAGTCGATCTGTGCCGCGCAAATCTCGCCCAATTCCCAACCCCGAGCAGCCTGGACTCAATAGTCACGCAAGATGACGTCTCCTGCCTTAACCCTGCCAAGCAGCGAGTCTGGGTGAGGCCTGGTGACCTGTTACCGACCTTCGATCGGCGGGATGCTCACGGCGAGAAGCACCTTCTGAGCTTTTGAGTCTGCGCACATGGACCGGTATACTGGGAGCTGTTTTCCAAAGGCACGACGATAGACCCCAAGACCATGGTGAACGAAAGAGAAGAGGTGGAGCGACGACTTGCACTTATTCGGTCTCAGCGCTTCAAGGAGGTCCTCCTCTTCGACAACGCCGCACCCCACCGGGCGAAAGTGACCACGTATAAGCTTGCTCAGCTGGGCTGCGTTCACATGCCTCACCCACCGTATTAACCGAACATCCGTCCATGCGACTACCACTACTTCTTAAGCGTACAGGACATCAAGGTCGGAAGGGACACATGGGCCCAAGCAGACCTCGACAACCATAAGGAGCAGTGGATCAACACCAGCAGTTGTGGAAGGATAGGATCAGGAAGTTGGTTGATCGATGGTAGCAAGGTCATTGACCTTAGTCGCGAATACACTCCTCATCACCGTTAAGTTGTAATTGAGTTACAAAGAGATAAAGAAATTTGTTAGGCCTATGTCATGCCATCGCTCACCTTACGTGAAGCCTAATGATAAGCTCCCATATCGATCGCGGGAACCGATGAGTCAATATGGAAGCCTATCATTAGGCTTCGCTCGGGGTGAGCGATGGTATGACATAGGCCTTAAATTTGTCTCATTTCTTTTGGCCCACCCTTATAAAAGATATGCTTTTTAATCCAGATCCCTGATTTTCTTAAGGTTATTTGGTAGAAAAGCATGGAATATGGCCGTATGTATATGGTAAGATTCTTTCCAGAAACGTGATGTGCTCAAAACATACTAATGTGGGGAAAATATGTGTCACCTGGGGCCGGATTCATCAACGACTAACCCGCGGGTATAGGGGTAGAGACACACACAGTGAAGTCTGCGTCTCTGACTCTTACCTTATCTCTACCTGACTCTTATCTTATCTCTACCCCTTATACCCCGCATACCCACGAGTTCAATTGTTGATGAATCCGGCCCCTGTATCACATTTCGTCCCGGTTGTTCATCTAGTTCCTGGGAGGGCGTGTCCATTCGTCGCTGTCGCGTGCCAGAGTGAGGACACGACGGGGTCACATCGTTCATCCAGGGCGTCCACGAAGAAGTCCAACCAACGCGTTGGTGGGCGTCCTGCTGTTCTCTTGACATCCCGCGGAAACCAGTCAATGACGGCTCTCGTCCAGCGAGTGTCTGCGTGGCCGGCCCACCTAATTTTCGACGACTTGGTCTCTCTTATCTTTGAACAAATAAGTATAACATAAAATATTATTAGAGGGTAGTGATTTAAAAAAAATATGCATGGAACCTGCACTGCCACACCGCAGCGCAAACAAGATAATATTGCAAAACAGCTGCGTCCATAGGAAGTAGAACCTGTAGCCATCTACCTATCGATCGAGATAGAAAACAATAAAGGATCCAAGACGGCATTTATCAATTCCTCTTTGAGATGCGCCACGCATTCTACTTATACGAGAGATCGTGGAGGCAATTTGAATGAATGTGTGTTGGCCAATACAATCACTTGTGGCGGTTAGCTGGTGAATATGTCAGTGCATTATCTTTCCCAGACAGGTTCGGTGGCAATTCGCCGACCACGGAGGGATGGACGGCTTGGTTGTCCTGGTAGGAAACCATCAAACCATGAATTCATTCGGGGTGTGTGCAGGAGCCTAAAATCGTTAATGACTTGCATCCCATTCGAGTAGCTTGGATAGATGGTGACAGCCTTTCTTCTGTAACAGGAAATAATGATGTATTACGTTCAGAATAGTTTTGAACAAGTCTCCTGCCATCTAATATATCCATACGATTTATCGCCCGCACATCTTATAAAATACCATTTCTGACGCTCTCCACTTTCCTATTCTCAATTAAATATATAAAAGATGTCACAAAAAGATGTACACACTGTTTGAAAGGTGATAACTTTGCTAACAATGAAAGCACTAAAGAAGACAAGGGTTCATATGAAAGCATAAAAAAATGAAAATGTTCCTACATATTAGCAATATGGATTGCGCCATGCACTCGTCTGAAATTTTGCATTTTATATTCGAATTGGATTGATTGTGTTTCGCTTGAATACTTGCTGTAATTTTTTCACAAAGTAGCCGTTTTGATTGATTTGTGCTTTTTTCAAAATTTAAAAAATAAAAACACATTAAGGATTGCAAAAAATGCAGGTATCCTAAAAAATGCAGTACTATTTGAAAGGTCCTAACATTGGTGCCAGTGAAGCTTTTGAAGATGATTGAGACTCATATGAAAGTGCAGGGTAAAGAGAATTCTGTGGCGTTAAACAGTCAAGATTGCGCCATACCCCACCAGAAACTAGCATTTCAGACCCTATTGATTGTGCACGGGCTGAATGCTTGTTACAGTCGTACTTTTTTCCGCAAGCCGTAGTGTGTTTCTATGAAAAAAACTCAAAAGAAGCGCAATTTAAACAAAAACCTTTAAAAAAGAAAACAACTTTGAAAACTAAAAAAAGCGCATTTCATTCAATACGGCCACTTTGTGAAGAAATTTTAGCAAGTATTCAAGCGAGACCCAATTAATCGAGTGTAAAATGCAAGAATTCAGACGAGTGCATGGCGCAATCCATACCACTCCTTTAACTTTCTCAGTTCCTTTAGTGTGAGTAAAGTTACCATCATTGAAACAGTGTATACATTTTTTGAGATACTCTGGATGTAGAAGAAAATCTTCTGAACCCGCCTATGTGTAGAGAAGTCAAGAAAATCCTAAGCGGAAATTTCGAAGATTTCAAGTCACTTACACTACAGACATATGACGAAACCATAGCTAATTTCAGGTAGCTGTAGCAGGTAGCGATCACAAATTTAAAATTTATATACCGGACTGTATCGACGAGAAGCACCACCTTACTGATGAGCAAAGGGTATTAGTTGTGGAAACCCTCCTTTCGCAGACTCCCTTTAGTGATGCTAAAGAAAATGAGGTATGTCTTAACTCCAAAATGATATGTATTGTTGTAAATGAGGTGTTTTTTCAGAGAAGATATAAGTGTAATGTCGAAAATATGGCCGGCGAATATCTTGCCGAAGACGATGGATGGAAACGCGTGTGTCCTCGTCCTTACAAGTGCCTCTACTTTTGGGAGTAAGTAATATTTTTGTATACGCGAAATTTACATCCTCTTTTGTTCAATAAGTATAATACATAGTTGATCAAACTCGACACCAGGAAACACATCAACCTGTTCCTCGATTGAGGGTGTGTACTTCAGGAAGCTGAAAGAATAACTGCTGCGAAGCTTGTGAGCAAGCTAAGAAATTCTTAACCACGGGTCCAAGTTAAAAAAGCAAACGATATAAAATGTATTTAATTTAATTTATATTAAATGAGGACGTGGGCGAGCCACTTGTAGACAATAAAACCAGTAAGTGTTCGAAACAATTACAAAATATGACAGCCGTTACACGACAGGTAACGGCTGCAGGTACATTCGAAAAACTGCTTCGGTCCAATCGTAGTGAAGCGTAGTATGACTGCTCGGGCAGAACGAGCGTTTTTCCCTTCGTCCCCCTATCACCCCGACCCCCCCCCCCAACCCCTTGGTGTATAATTTCTGTCCATAAAAGAGCTTGACAACCAACAACATAATCACCGTTAGTGTCGACAAATGGAGGCGTGTGAGGTTTAAGAAAAACCTTTGCACGGAAATGCAACAACAAAGCAGACCGCTCTTTTTAGTATGAGCTATAACTGCATCGAACAGACCTCCCCGATTCAACAAGGCATCGGAGGAGATGCTGTCATCACAAGGGCTACCCCCTCCCCCCTGTCAACCTAAGGACTTTCAGCGTAAGTAGAACGACAAAAGTGGGAGTAAGCGCAAAATGGTACAGGTATGGTAATTATACGTCGAGTTATAAGGTGTTGCTAATCGGTGACCCCACTCGCGAGGGAACATGCACTGTTGAGCGAGGTCCCCCATTCACCCCGTGGCGCTACAAGGTAACCAGGAATCCAAGACCGAGGGGGATACTAGGGAGACCCCATGATGTGAATAGGCCACGCCCCCTCTTCCGTTGCAGACGGGGACCCCGCGGGGTGACTTCTCTTCCATCGCGCGAGAGCGCCTAGATTGACGCACGCCCGCACCACACGGGGTCGCAGGCCTACGGACGTGCTGTAGTGAATCCGGACTGCAGTGAGTAGACACAACCCCCCTATCCCCCAAATATAACCCGACACCTCATAATACCCAACAACACACAACAATGCCCCAACACGACATAACCCAGCAGCAAATATTCACAACACCGACAATGTACTATCAGGAAACTCGCCACCTTCCTCATCGTGTGCAGCACAATAGATGTAGCCACAGTTTATTCCTTACATCAGCTCCGCACAACTACGTAAAATATAGGGAGTGAATATTAGATGGCACGGAAGAATACAGGATAGACAAAACGCCCCGGTTAAGATGACTGGATTGGCTATCCGAGGCTAGTCGAGCCGTCCTCCCTGGAGTGCAGCCGGCTTTAGTGCACGGTGAGGGGCTGCAGGGTTTCGCTCGAAGAGTCCCCGGGATGGTGATGGAAGCGGGCTCAAATGTGCGACGCCCCAGAGCCGCGCCCGCGTAGCCGCTCGACGTACAGACCGAATATAGAATGAGCCGGGCGGGTGGCGGCTCACCGCGGTCCCCGCCGATCGATAGTACGCGGGCAGGCCGGGCCTCGGGAGCGCCTCATCGGGGCCCCGAGCGGATACAGCAGCCCGCGGGAGTTTGAGTATAAGGGAGCGAGCTGTCGCATTCGCGACATAAGGAGTATTCTATAAAATTTCGAGGATTACATTCAAGAATTCCTAACTTGGCTTAGAAAATGTTTCTCCACAAAACAAAAAGCGTTTTGCTCACTACATTTCTGCGATTGCCATTTCTGCGAATGCGACAACCGCCGGCAAATGTACTCAGTACTGCGTACAGTAACCCTCGCGGCGCTGCACCACCAGCAGTTCTCATGGCGGGTCCGCGGCCCCCGCAAGACTCTGCTGCCGGCCAAAAGGGCGGGGGGGGGATGGGGGGAAGGTGCCACTCCGCCCTGCTTGGTATTGAAAAAACCTACTTGGTACTGAATAGGAAAACATTAGTTAGCAGATTTCATAGGGACCGTGTCTAGGGAATGATTGGAAGGATTCCCGAAAAAATCCGAAGAGCCTGCGGTTCTAAAGGTCTTTATTAATTCTGAAAATATAATGAAATATTGAAGCTTTATTACGTACAGTTTCTTTAGGAATAGTCCTCGTCAAATCTGTGGCATCCAATATTTCCTCACTCAGTGTAAAGTGTATCCTGTAGATGAGAAGTTATTCTCATCAATGAAGAGCTTTAGTGACTTGAGTTCAGTCGCAGTCGCAACCGCAGGAAGTAAAACGCCAAAAAGCGAAGCAGGAATTCTCATCGATGAAGTTCTAATGCTCCAAGAAAGAGAGACAGCAAAATACAACCGACAAATTCTTACTATTTTTAGTTTAGTTTTTTGAAATCATTTTCTCGTTGGGAAATTTAAGAGCACGAAACAAAGAAACAGAAACAAACAAGAAAATGGGCACACAAGCTTTCCCAACTATATATATATATATATATATATATATATATATATATATATATATATATATATATATATATGCTCCTCACATTATCATCGTTATGTAAGCTTTCATGTCCTGCCTAGAATCTGCACAAGACGGTCTTCTAACCTTTTCTATGCATTTCAGTATCAATGAAAAAGGGCATAATTTCACACAGTCTCTCAAAAATGCTTTCGAGGAGTGGAAAACGAACTTCACCGCGGTACCATTTGCACTTTTAATTTGCTCAATTATGCTGATAATTCTATTATTTTTCAGATGGAAACAGCAGAAGGAGGCTGTAACTACAGAAGGGATACGATGGATCAGGAAATTGTTTGCCTGATCAAGATATTAAGGTAAAGAGGGCCACAAACGAGATGATTCAACGAAAGTGCCCGGCTTCCAGAACACTAAAAATTTAATATTTCCTGAAAAGTTTGCGCATCAATAAATTTATCTACAGATAACATCACGTGTTCAATGTGTTGCAATAGCCGCTGTAGGAATCTGTTTGAAGGATAACGACGTTAATCAGGAATTTGGGATGCGCCATGGAATCCATTTGTAAACTGTAATCAGCAATATTCAGGTAAAGTCGTGGGTAAAAGAATTTATTGGTGGAAGAACCTATCAAGTACGTGTACGTGACACCGTTTCGTCATTCTGAAATTTACAGTGGCGTTCCACAAGAGTGGTTCTGTCACCACTACTGTTCTTAATCTACACTTATGAAATCCCAAACATTGTCTCCTCCTTCGTGTAGCTTGTACCATGTAGCCTAATGGTATCAAGATATATAATATCATCGAATCTTCAGCTGATAGAGTTAACTGCCAGCTGCGATAGATTCTATCTTCAACTGGTCTAAACAATGGGACATACCATTGTTTAGACCAGTTGTAGACGGAATCGTCATCAATCGTCAATCAATAGTCCCGCATAAACAGGAGGAGCTCAGGTTAGTTTGCATCAGCAACTCCTTCTCTTCCCCTCCTTTACTGACGAGCACAGGGGGAAGGATACTCTATCTGTTTGGTTTTTGTCTAAGGGCCCGTGCGAAAAGAAAACCACACTAATTCTTTTGTTTCCCATACTTTCATAATTAAACTATCACATTAGTATGGCTTTACTCATTTATCATTAATAAAAGTTTTGCGCCTAGTAACTTGTAGAAATCTCTGCAAGTTTAAAAAGCACAAATCAATCAAAGCGGTCATTTTGTTGGGAAACTATTATGTACAAGTATTTAAGCGACAAACAACCAATCGAGTGTAAAATGCAAGAATAGAGAAGGATGCATGGCGCAATCCGTACCACTCATATGTCCGATGATTTCTATTTTTAAAGCCTTTGTATGAGCCAATAACGTCTTCAGCACCTTTATGGTAAGTAAAGTTATCACCTTTGAAACAGTGTATTCATTTTTTGAGTCATCCTAGTGGTTCACTACGATCAAGAAGCAGTTTGCCGACTCAAACTGTATGGCTAAAAAGAACGAATTTTTAAAAGCCACCGTTTTGCGTAAATTGCTTAGTGCATGTTATGTGGAAACCAAATTTCTGAATGGTGCGGTCACATGAACAATGACCGGCCTAAATTTGTGTGCCACTCAAGATGCTCACAGTCTGGCCTTAGAATTCCAAAGCACTGTGAATAGAGGTATTGTGAAGTGCTACAGATCTTGTTTTAAGTTTTTAGGAAGAATACTTTTTTATAGCCTAAAAGTTCCACAGCAACTCAGTGTAAAAAATGTAGTTTAATTAAGACACTAAGGAACGGAAACGGATTAAGGGCGCGTGTAGCGCAGTCGGAGGAGGTGTAGCCGTCACCTGCACCCGGTACCAGGTTCCCACTGGTGCGGATTTTTTGCTCGATGAATTGGTACCAGGCTTGCCTGGGAAGGATAAGCGCGTACTTGTCCATTGGCTGGCCTCCGCAAGTCACGGTATGGCCAAACACGCCTTCAAATCGTGTCCGCGATATCCCGTAGAAGTAGAATGCATGGCGCATCCCAAGAGAGATTGAGTAAAGCCGTCCTTCATTCCTTATCCTTCAAGGAACGCGATTCTATAGAATGAAGAAATTTTTCGTGCAAAATCAAATACATCAGAGAGAAGGGAATTGATGCCCCACTTGTCTGGGAAGGGCAAAACACTCCGTTGTCGGTGAAACACCGCCGGAGGTGTAATGGCGTAGTAACCCGCATGGTAAGAGGGGATACGGTTCGGGTTCCGTCTGGCGCTAATAACATTACGCTCACTTGTTCATTTGGTGGCTGCCGCAGTTATATAAGCCAACTACGCACACAAATGTCTCCTCGATATAGCTGTGCAATGCGTAGCGCATTGCACAAGGCTGACTAACGCCAACCTTCATCCTTTTATCACTTACCCTGACATTTTATGGTTTCGAACTTGGTGTCCTGAAATTACTTTCTCACCGTCACAGTATTCACCCTCACAGTATTCACCGTCACAAAAATGGACGTAAAACAGATTAGAGCGCGAAATTCGAGCATAAGTTTATCAACATATCTACAAACAATTCCATTAGCAGATCTCAAAACGACTCCTCTGGCACGGATACAGGCCTTCAGACGACGCGAAAAGACATCCAGCATGGCTCGCATGTATTCCCTTGGCGTTTCTTCTCAGGCCATCAGAAGGCTTTCTTGCAGCGAATCGACTGATCGATGTTTTCAGAACAGGTCTCGGTCTCCAAATAGGACCAGATAGAGCAGTCTATAGGGTTGAGGTCCGGGCTGGACGGAAACCATTATTCCGGGCTGATAAAGCCAGGAAGCTCGTCGCGACACCAGTCCTCAACGATCTTCGATTTATGAGCTGATGCCGAATCCTGCTGGAAAGCGAACGGCTTGTCTTTGAAGATCGTCGTACTCTAGGGAATCAATTTTGCAAACTTCTACCGCTTTTGCCCTCATCCGCAAAAATCTCTTGGGATTCCTCCGCACCAGCTCACGAATACGTTTGACATGAGTTGAAGATGCGGTAGCTGGTCTTCCTCTCACAGGTTGATCTTTCAATGAGCCGAGCTTCTCGTATCGTTTGATGGTGTTGGAGATGGTTTTCCTACTCAACGAGAGCGTCTTCGAGATGTTGCTCACCGATGCTCCATTGATATGCATCATGATGATAGCAACTCTCAGAGGATTTGAAAGTGCCATTTTGTAGCGAATCAGTATTGCAACTGGATATTTAGCAACTGAGATCACGGTGAACGTATCTAGCGCGGGAAACTAAGACAACACATTATTGATGCTCAGGTCAGGAAATGATAAGTCAAACATGTGGGAGCGTAATTTTGGTACACCCTTATACGAAACCCTTATTCTGTAAATGTAACCGATTCAGCATTCGTTCTTTTTTCTCGTGTTTGATTTTCGCTCCTCATTAAAATGCACTTCGAGAGAGCATTGTAGTCTTTGTTGTGATGGAAAAACGATGCTAATAGCAAATTTCAGTGAAATACTTTAAAGGCGACCGAGCAGTCAACAAAGCCAACAGAAGAACATTAGAAATCCGTTTCGGGTTCTCCTTTGAATGGTCTGATGAAGCAAGCGAATCTTCTGTCGTAGGCGGTTGGAAGGTAATTGCAGCCAGCCTGGTATGCCGGTTCCATCTAAAAAGGTAAAGTAATTTTCTTTCTGCTGAAGTTACTGGCTGGTTCTCACCGTAGAGAAGTTGGCGCTCCAGTTCCTCATAGCATTATTTACAACCTGATGGAATGAGTTACCTTGGATCGCACGTCTGTAATATGTGAAAAGATGCAAAATGTACAAAATGTGTAAAAATGAGTAAAAAATGCTTGATAATATTGAATCCGGCTTTTGAATGAGCAACGAACCACGCACGCAATTTTCTTAAAAACTTATTTTTTAAAATGAAATCTGCTCTTTTTATTTAGCTTTCGCCTTCTCTCTGGAATATAAACTGGTTCTACAAAAAAAGATTTCTGAAAGTCAACGTTTTTAATTAACACATAAATTAATTTTTTGTGGGTGAGCTATTAGGCTGTCGCAAAATTAATCTTCGTCATGAGGTATGTACTTGATGGCGGTGTTGTGAAGGTGTAATCCATTACATCTTTTTGCAACCTGGTCAGGCAGACACAGCAGAGTCTTACTGCTGTGATTTAGACCAAGTGTGTGAAAAGTTGCAAAAATTGTGGCCGGCAGTGGTGAATAGAGAAGGGCCCTCCTGTTGAGGGACAACGCAAGGCCATACACCTCACAGATTACTCGGCGAAAATTGACCCAATATAGAGACGGCATCTCTATCCAAGACGTTTCAGTAGCTTCTATCTTGTAGACGATCTAAAGAAAAATGTATTTGTGGTTGTAGTGTTGTCTTTGTTGCAGTTCTCATGGATTCCTTAGTTATCGTGGATCGGATCTCAAGAATGTTGAGTGCATTACAGTATAAAAGGGATCGGATCCCAATGATGTAACACTTTAGTTATCGCTTTCTTGTACATGCCTCTCTTTTTACTCCTGTTCTAAATTGTTTGTTATAAATAATTATTATAAATAAAAGTTTAATTACCCAAGTTTGAGGTACCGCGTGGCAAACCATATACTCACTTAGGTAGTGGAAGGTCTCCCTCACCCATCGTATTTTCCCGACCTTTTCCCCAGTCGCTTCTTCCCAGCTCTTGATTCTCATTTGTCAGAAACAGTTCACTTATTGGCCGACGTTGAATGTGCCCTCCTAAATTTCGTTAATTCCTGTGATCTCAGTTTTTATTGCAAAGCAAATGCATAGATTCTGGTGATTTTACTGCGATTGTTAAAGTTGTATTTAGGCTGATTTATAGCAGTTTGAAGAAATCGGTCGGCGATTAATTTTGCGACAGCCTAATAGTACCTGGAAAAGCAAAGGATGGTTTCACGGATAAGCAAGTGAAAAAGACATGATGGCACTGAAAATGAATCAGATCCTCAATACTTTCAGCTTGCGATGGGATTTTCTATAACAATTAAGAAAAGTATTGATTACATGGGCGCGTGTAGCGCAGTCAGAGGAGGCGCCAGCTGTCGCGTGTACCCGATACCAGGCTCCTGGTTTGGATTTCCCGCCCAGGCCAACCAAGCCTTCCATCCCTCCGGGGTCGGTGAATAGGTACCAGACTTGTCTGGGAAGGGTAAAGCGCTGACTTGTTCATCGGCTGGCCACCGCAAGTCATTGTAATGCCAAATAAGCATTCAAGTGCCTCCATGACATCCCGTAGAAGTAGAATGCGTGGCGCATCCCAAAAGTGATTGAATAACGCCGTCCTTTATCCTTTTTATTTTTTATTAATTACATTAATTATTGTTGTAGTATAAAATGTCCTTTTTGGAAAATTTTAGTGTTTATTGACGTGTGTTCCCTTTCCGAAGTGTGCCATAAATCGTAGCTAAACATGTTTACATGTACTCGGACGGATTCCTTCTTTTATGTGTGTTCTACAAGGGCGATCGTGTGGAATATTTTTCTGCACATGAACATCAGAATTCTTTAGCTACCAGGTTATATTATTCTATATTATTGAAAAACAAGTGCAAATGAAAGACTTCTAACTCTGGAAAGTTTCCAATGAGTAAAACTTACTCTCTATAGAAGAGGCAGATAAGATTGGATGGACATCGACGCTCTTCTTCTTCTAGATATATATACTGGCCTGCCTTTCCCTCAAGACCGCAGCGATACCTCTAAAACGAAATATTTCTTGGGTTAGGTAAAATGCTAAAAATTTATCTACTGCCCAATTCGGCATTGGAGAATACAGCTGTAAAATCTTTTTTTTTTGAACTCAAAAAGATTGCATAGTAATAGACAGTAGAAGGGGTGGGTAATATGTAGCGACAAGGTGCTTGCCGTCGCCTGCATATCGAATCAACATTCTTTATTGGTGTCCTGCCTAGGCTAACTAAGTCTTTCTTCATTTTGGTCTCGGTCAATTGATACCAGGCTTGTCTGCGATGGACCAAATACGGAATTGTCCATTTAAAGGCACCCCATGCTTTTCTATGTATAGGCTAAGTACGTAATCAAATATTCAGCATGATATACATTAAAAGTAGACTGCATGGCGCAACCAAAACCGAATGTGATCAACGGTTAGGTTCTACAAGACATGGATGGGGTTGATGTAGCCTTATGAGCGGGAAATGGAAACTGGTACAGAAATTTCACCTTGGTCCATTCGTCTTAGAATTGCACTCCGGGCGACTAAACATTTCAATTGTGGAAGGGCTTCCTTAGGGCGCGTGTAGCGCAGCCGGAGGAGGTGCTGGCTGTCCCGTGCACTCGATACCACGTTCCTGGTTCGGAGTTCCCGCCTAGGCCAATCAAGCCTTCTATCCCTCCGGGTTGCTGAAGTGGTAGCAGACTTGTCTAGGATAGATATAAGCGCCGACTTGTCCACAGCAAGTCGTTACGCATTTGAATCGCCTTCTGTGGAATAGAACTGTGGCGCATCCCAAAAGAGATTGAATAATGACGTGATCTTTCTTGGAAGGTAAATGATGTCTCTAGTGGCACAAAGGGCAGTTAGGGACAAAACAATATGTTCTTCGCTTGGATACCGACATAGGTGGAGCGATAAGGTCTATGCAGCCAAAGTCCCCTCTCGAAACTGAAGTATAAACATGGAAAGGAAGCTTTTTAGTTAATTAGGATGACAGAGGTGAGCAGGAATTACGCAACATTCCTATAGGGACAGGAGCGAATGCCCGAGCAGCACCACGCCTGACCGGGTAAATTAGCATAACTAATTTGGATTGCTGTACTACCCTTCTGAGCACAATGTGTGATTGATCTCAGCTATACATCCTGCATACGTCTGTGCCTGAAACAGTGTCTATATGGACTGCATTTGGCTGACAGTCACACGTAGGGATTCACTTTATTATGTAAGGACCGGGGCTGCCCTTCTGGTAAAACGTAAAAATTAAGTAGAAATTCAAAGGAGGCTTGAAAGGTCCACCAACCACCGCGCTGCCTTACTACAGTTTCCTTGCAGGTCAGACCTGCACGATGAAGTGTTCTCTGGCTCAGGATTACAGATCTGTTTAACTCTTGCGAATTGGATCCGCAAACAACCAGCTCTCATTTGGAGGTTTCAAAATTTGGAAGAAGATTCAGAACAGGCATCAAAAAGCAAACTTACCACTGGCGCTGGAACATCTTGGAAAGGCTTTTTGTGCAAGATTTTTGGCGCAACTTCCAACCGCTGCTCCATGGTAAGTGCATGTTCCACCTTACGGCATGGTGGTACCAGCATTTGCGATGAGTAGACGTAGCTCGCTCCAACTAACTGAAATTTAATATTGCTGAAAGTGATTTATGCTTTGTGGGTAACTTACGTATGTGGAAACCCATTGATGTCAGTGTTGCTTCTATTGTTTATTTAAGTACGCCTATGGAACAGAACAGAAGGGCGCGTGGAGCGCAGTCGGAGGAGGGGCCGGCTGTCGCGTGCACCCGATACCAGGCTCCTGGTTCGGATTTCCCGCCCAGGCCAACCAAGTCTTCCATCCCTCTGGGGTCGGTGAATTGGCACCAGACTTCTCTGAGAAGGATAAGGCACTGACTTGCACATCGGCTCGCCATCGCAAGTCATTGTATGGCCAAATACGCTTTCAAATCGCCTCCACGACATCCCGTAGAAGTAGAATGCGTGGCATATCCCAAAAAGGATTGAATAACGCCGTTCTTTATCCTTTATCCTTTATGAAACAAAACATACCCTTCCAGAAACTAAAAGAATTAAGTGGAAAACCCTAAAACGTTTGAAAGGCCTTCGAACCAGGGATGTGCGTTTATCGGATAACGATTCACCGGCTAAAGGAATTTGCCGGCATTTTAGCGATAAATTCTCTTAACGAAATTTTTCGGTAAATCCCCAAATTTATCGGAAAATTTATCGACTTTTTTTTCATACAAAATTATGTCTCTATCTTTATCGATTGGAGGAGGAAACGTACTACAGATCTCAGCTTAGAAGTGATTGCTTCCATCTTTTCCGATAACTCGCTATTAGCGTTCGTGGTGCTCAACCTCATTAAGACATCCATGACCACTTTACGAGGCGGAGATGGTGCGCTTCAGTGTTAAAAACGCGCTCCACTGGGAGAGTAACTTGCGCTGAGATTCCTCACACGACATGACACAATTTGAACTAGAGCTCTAGTAGCTCTCAGAATAGACTATTGCCAGAGGAATAACGAGAAGAGGCGCTCATGTCTTCTTCCCGTAATATAGGATACGATGTAAGGCATTGAAATGTACTCTGTCGATTCACCTGATGTCCTGGTAGACACTTAAACAGTTCTCCCGTGTCAAAAAAGGAATGAAGTTCGCTATCATATCACATTTCGTTGGTTTTCTTAAGTGTCTGGCTTTGTTCCAAAATTCAGCGTAATAGTTCAAAAAAGTAGTTGTATGAGGTATAAATCATTCTTTCATCGAATGAAATAATGGTAACTGAAAAAGTAGTTGGAAAGTTAATTCCAAAGAAATATAGCAATATTCGATTGAACGTCGGCTGTTCCAGAAATGTTGTTATAGTTTCAATTAAGCGCCCGCAACATAGATCGTTATACTTATGCGTTGTTAGGATTCCAGTTGCTTTGTTTGTTGAAGGATGCTCGTTGCTTTCAGGCATCGTTTGCTTTCGGATGACGTGTGCATGGTAAAATGAAGATGATATGGCTTTTCTAAACGTGATGATGTTTCGGTGAAAAGCTTTACGCTTTTTGACATGACAGCACTCAAAGACTAGTTGTTGTTGAGGGAATATTAAATTTTTAAAAAATTAACGGATTTACCGAAGTTATCGGAATTTCCCGGCGAATTTCCGCGTAAAAAATATGCGGTAAAAAAATTACCGGCAGCAAGTCAGGGCATATCCTCTGCTTCAAACCTCCTTTTGCGCCCTACTGTAATATACGGGTTCTTCGGCTGCGGATTGTTTAGAAACCTTTAGCCTTAATTCTCAAGACCAGTTCAGTTCCTTCCATGATCTTTACAAAAACCTAGTATGTGACGGGCTCGTGTAGCGCAGTCGAAGGAGGCGCCGACTGTTGCACCCGATACCAGGTTCCTAGTTCGGATCTCCCGCCCAGGTCAACCAAGCCTTCCATCCCTACGGAGTCGATGTGTTGGTACCAGACGTGTCTGAGAAGGATAAAGCGCTGACTTGTTCATCGGCTGGCCACCGCAAGTCAAGACGCATTCAGAGCCTCCGCGACATCCCGTAGAAGTGAAATGCGTGGCGCATCTCAAAAGAGATTGAGTAACGCCGTTCTTTATCATTTACTATGTGACAGACATTTGTGGCTAGAATGAGGAAAATTTGTTTTCTTTCCTTAATTTTTTTAAAGTTGAATGATAGCCTTTAAAACCTTTGCTTAAGTTACTAGAACGAGCCCCTTCCGTTTTCTCTTTCTTTCGCTGAATTTTTGACTGTTATGTTTTGCAGATGTCTAGCCAGTCTGGCAATAGGTATAGGAGTTATTATATCTAGCGTTGTCACAATGCTAATAACGTTACCAGAAACAAAGCTTTCAATTTGAGGATCAGTGGGTGTATTCTTCTATGATACTGGCATAGCGAGAAAAAGCAAGTTGGACCGGATCCGCAGGACTCTGCAGAATGTTTGATCACAACCAAGGAGATCAGGCAGTAGAACAGCCACTGAGAAGCACCACATTACCCTCTACAACGAGAATGTGCGGTTTTCGATAAAATAAAGCAGATGCTCTGCAGACGTCGCCAACAGTGAATTTTGATAACTGCTACTGTAGTGGTCTTGCTCAAAAAAGTTGAAAAATTTTTGGATACGACTCGGATATCGTTGCCTCAGCACCAGTCGTCTGCGTTTGACTGAAAGGTTCGATTTTAAAAAAGCACCACATCACTCTTTCTGCAGGAGAAACCAACAACGTTTTATTTCCACTCTTCTTAACACAGTTTAAAAAACACTTCATTATTGTCATAGCGATGTTCCGTTGCGACCAAAACTTCTAGCGCCAGGCTGGACTCGAACCTTCACCTCCCTCTAACTGGACGCAAATGCTCTACGCTTTTACATCCCGAATACTGGTGAGTACTGATCGGTCCCATGAGGTGTGGATGTTGCGTTCGATCAAACGGCGCCGGTGGTGTAAAGGCGTCGAGCATTCCCGCCCGGTCAGAAGGAGGTGCGGGTTCGAGTCCCGCCTGGCGCTGGAAGTTTTGATCGCAACAAAACATAGTTGTGACAGCTTACAACCTTGATAGCAGCCACATGAGGCTTAAAGGAACTGATTTAAATTTACTTCGTCATCATTCTGCAGAAAAAAACCTACGACGTTTTATCACTACTCTTCTTAACACTTCATCGTTCAAACTCACCAGAATTAACAAGCTCCAGAATGGTGCCATCGCCAAAGCCGTTGAATAGTAGATTGCTTCAGTTCTCCATTCCTTTTTATAAATGTAATATATGAGTGGGTGTTTTGAACGACATTTATTGCTATTCACCTGATTGTTGTGGTACGTACCTCCTGCTGAGGGACAAAGTGCGTATGAGTGTTATGAATTGGTTCCCGTGACAGAACCCTTTTCATTGCGTTCGTATCTAGGATTTCATGGCTTTTATTCCTCGTCACCACGCACAGTAAACGTCCGTACTA
The DNA here is from genome assembly GCA_947359475.1 of Heligmosomoides polygyrus bakeri. Taxonomy (NCBI): domain Eukaryota; kingdom Metazoa; phylum Nematoda; class Chromadorea; order Rhabditida; family Heligmosomidae; genus Heligmosomoides; species Heligmosomoides polygyrus. Next base: position 5,837,475 of record OX375868.1, read on the forward strand.
CATTGAGGCAAATAATTTCCGCATTCATCACCGGAAAAAGGCCGTCCATAGAATGTGCGGGCAACGTAGAACGTCTCGATCCTACGCCAAAGCTAAACAACCGAGAGCAAGGGACCATCAATTTCAAGTGCAAGTATTGCGACGTCTATCTTATTCATGTGGAACGCGTGTTCTAATGCAGGGTTTGTCTACTAACCGACATCCGTTTCCGAAGCCGGACGACGTCTTGGTTAGAAGTCGTAGCATGAGAATCCAAATTTATAAAAGGTAGACCAGAAATCGCGGATGCAATTTCAATCGATTTTGAAAAAAATGGGCGCATGTAGCGCAGTGGGAGGACATGTTGGCCGTCGCGTGCACCTGATACCAGGTTTCCGGTTCGAACCAAGTTTTTCTTCCCTCTGGGGTCTATAAATTGGTTCCAGACTTGTGCGAGAAGGATAAAGCGCTAACCTATTAATCTGCTGGCCACCGCAATTCATTGCCAAACGCCTCCACGACATCCTGTAGACGTAGAATGCGTAGAGCATCCCAAAATGGTTGAGTAACGCCGTCTTTTATCATTTATCATAACTTGTTCATTAGGTGATCACTGCAAGTTGTTGCATAGGCAAATAGGCAATAAAATTACCTACACGGCATCCCAAAGAAGTAACACGCCTGGCGCATCCCAAAACGGATTGAATAATCTCGTGATTTATCCTTATCCTTGTTGTGAAGTCGCCATCGAAAACGTTGTGTGAGATCTCGAGTGGGAAGAAATGGGTGAGAACGTCGATGGAATCTGGAGAGAAATGTCGTATGGAAAGGGAAGCGTTCGAGAGTCACAAATGTTGTCGTTTGGACAAATTCGACGAAGGTTAGACGTCCCGATGTCATTGCTTTTATTGAACCAAAGCGGCAGCAGACCGTCCGGATTGAGTAGGGTTAGTTTTTCAAGAGATAACGCATCAAACGGAGCGCAGTCGGAGGAAGTGTCGGCTGTCGCATGCAACTGATTCCAGGTTCTTGGTTCGGATTTTCCGCCCACACCAACCAAGCCTTCCATTCTTCAGACGATGAGTTGCTAAAGGACTTGTCTTGGGAAGTTGAAGTGCTGATTTGTCTGTCTGCTGACCACCACAAGTCATTGTGCAGGCCAAATACGCATTCCAATTAACTCTACGATATCCCATAGAAGTTGAATGTGTGGTCCATTCTAAATTTGATTGAATAACGTTATCCGTTATCTTCTTTCCTCATATATCATCCTGACGTCGAATTGGACACTTTTCAAATCAAATTGGATACTTTTCACGTCAAATTTGACACTCTTCTAAGCTAACCTAACTCTTTTCAAATTAAAGCAAACTCTTCCAAATTGAAATGAGTTCTTTTACATTAAACAGGAAACTCTCCAAAAATGATAGAATATTTTTTTGTTCAAGGAAGATCTTTGTACAACTTTCTTTGAAGTTTTAATTTACCTTCCAATAAGAGAGCACATAGTTTGAAATGTTATAAAATTTTTACTTTTCGAGAAAAACAACGAATCAAAGTTTGCTTTAAAAAACAGGGAGGCGGACGCTTTATATTGTCAAAACAGAGATTGCGCCAAGCCCCGTCCGAAACTTCGCGATTTTTATTCGATTGATAGCAAAATTTCTGTTTACATGTAGTTTCACACCTTCAAGCGGTGCAACATAAGCAATTGTAAAAAGCACAAATTTCCTGACTTTCCTGCTGCATATAACAAGTATTTACATCATCAATCAGGTAAACATTGATTCTTGCCCTCCGAGTGCATGGCGCGATCCAGGATTTTAATGCACTACATGGTTGCTGTCTTTTTGCGCTTTAAAACAAATTTAATTTATTATTTCTCTTTAAAAATAAAGACGTTCAGTTTGATTCGAAGTTCATAGGCGAGCTTAGAAGAGTGTCCAATTTGATTTGAAAAGTGTCCAATTTGACATGAAAACGACATATTTCTATCATCTTCCACACTGCTTTGGATCGAACTAAAGACAGTTTTTTCGGGCCAATTTTCGTTTTTGGTGAAGCGTCGACGAGTCAACTGGAAGCAACACAGTTTTCTAGCTTGTGGATGAAGAGGGAATATCACGGATAACATCGACAAGACTATGGACAAAGCTTTCTTCAAGGACTGCTTTGCTCGTGAACGCTGCAGTAGCGGTGGGAAGGCCGGAGAGACACGCACTACGAGAGAACACCTGTCACGATGCAAGGCTAGGGCTATTATTCACCCCTTCATAAAACCATACGGCTTCACTGCTCCCGCCCGCACAACACTCTTCCCGTGTCATTGTACGGGGTGCGCAAAAAATTACATGCAGAAAATTGTTAGTGTTTTGCTTTGTGCCGTTCGAGGTTGTTATGGTGGATGTTTATTGCCAGGCCTAACGTTTCGACGCTTCCGTCTTCCTCAGAGGCCTGAACGTGGTGCAAATATTAGATATGCGATTTACCCCATCAAGCGCTAACCCCACTCTAGCGGTTCCGCTTCCTTAGAGAAACCACCCATGAAAGCCCACTCAAAGAGGGATAAACTTACGTCAGATCCACCAAAGGAGCCGCAGCTCTCTGTTAGTACGACCGGGCGAATGAGACCTACTGTGCAGCGACGGATAGAACGGATAACGATCTGCACATGCGCCCTTTCCATTCTACAGCTCGCATTTTGGCACAAAAGGCAGAAAGTCATTTGTAATTGACGGGCGTTCCTGACGGTCGTTCATGCCAGGGTTTCTTGCAAAAATCCAGAACGCCTCCAATGCTTTCCTTGCCGATATTTCTGTTTCTACCGCCAACACCTTGCACCTAATCTCAAAGTCGCTACCGTTATGCTCCTCAGCTCTATGCTTTCCGAGAGGTGTTCTGATGTTACCACGCTGTTTACTAGTCAGGTGTTCTTTAACTCGAATGGCTAGTTTTCTCCCCGTTTCCCCTATATATATGCAGTTACATGTCTGACACTCAATCTGATAGACTGCTCCCTCCCGAGAACAATCTCCGATCTTGCCATATGGACATATAACACAACTATCTGATAAGCACTGGTTTTCGTAGACTCTACGAAAACCAGTGCTATGTATTATGTAACCCTAGTGCTATTGTATTATGTAACCCTTCTATCGCCATGTACTCCGCAACGGTTTCGCTGCCTCCTATGAAAGAACCGCCTTTTAAAGACTTCGCTCTGGCCCAAGGAGGTATACTCTTGAGTGCAGTGTTTTGTACACAGTCCAATGCCTATCTGGCAAACAAATATGGCAGAAAAGCTGCTAGAGATGACAAACGCGAAACAGAGAAGAACATAACACAACACGAATAAGAGAAAGGGAATCGGAATGTCAGATACTTATTTAAAATGCCTTCAAATGTAAGGATTATGCGGGATCTCAAAATTTTTCATAAGCCTTTCAAACTCAACACCAGCTCTGATAACAGAAAAGTTTCGCCTCACTCTACGCTTCGCCGTTTTGATATATAGCTTCCTGGATCCTTCCCTAGTGTTCGAATCTCTCAGTTCAAAAAGCGCTTGCGGTTTTGTTCCAGAGTCTCCGGACAAAATCTTGTAAAACATGATGAGTCGATTTCTTCTGAAAGCTAACGATTCCAATCCTAAGTTGAAGTTGCGGGTATTACTACAAAGGATTTTATCGTAAAGAGATCCAACAGCCCTTATTATGATTTTACGCGTGAAACTATTTTGCACCCTTCCCAGGTTTTCACAATAGCTACCTTCGAAGGATTGAAAACCACAGTTCCATATTCTAACAGCGGTCTAACATGGATTTGTACGCCTGCAAGAGAATCAATGGATTCCTAGTCGAGAGACCTCGAAAGATATTGTGCATTATTGTAGAGGCTTTTTGTGCTACATTTTTGCAATGAGCAGAAAAACAATAGATCACTTCGTATCGGAAATCTAAGGACAGTAATTTCTTCCACTTGTTGAAGTTCAAAGCGAGCATTTTGAGTATTGTGTATTTTGAGTCAATAATCGAATGATCAAGACGTAGGACTTTTGCCTTTTCCTTCGATATCGGGAGATTCCATTCCAATGACCATTCGCTGACATCATCGAGCGTTTTTTGCGTTTTCTCTTTGCCGGAAGCAGAGCTCGCAGAGATGTATAGCTTAAAATAATCGGCAAAAGCTGTACACCTTGCTCCGATATCCGTCACAAATTTAGGCAATTCATAGGTAATGTCTCCTCGACGTAGGAGCTTGTGCTGTATAATGTGAAGGAGCGTATGATTTGAGGAAAATGTCGATTTCAATTTTTGACTCCGAGGAGGTATTCGATTCAGTGCCCAAATTTAAATCTCTATTCTCTTTAATTTCATTCAGAAACGACACAGTGGTAGACATTACTTAGGCTTTGACTTCGCCACTAAACTAATTGTAAGAGCGTTTTACTATTGGGTTGTAAACAAAGTTCTTTCAGTTTTCGCGCGTTTCTAATATTAGCGTTCACCTATTTTGAAGGACTTCACAACTAATCGATACGTTGCTCCTCCTAGATAAGGAAATGGCTATTCTTCCTGCTCAAGTGCTTTTCTGATAGTTCCTCAACATTCCTGATTTTCTAGGGCATTTTAATTACAACATGGATTGAACGGCTTTGCGAACGGTTGTATCGCACAAGTTCAAACTTTGGCGAGCGGTGTCGGGGACATCTCCAAATGTAAACACAGCTTGGGAGAAAGCACTGTGTCTGATCGAGCAATTTTTTGCTGGATTAATAAGCATCGCAATGGAAGTGAATCGAGTGAGGGTGCAGTAAACTTGCCTCCTTAGGTTTGTTCACGTGTAGATCACGCGGCCTCATGGGGCCTTACATAACAAAACACAGAGATAACATAAAGATTTTTATCAACAATAGAGACGCTTATGGACGGACAAAGGGCCACAGATAGAAGGTCGGGAGGAGGAACTCTGCAGGGGCGGGAAGGTGCTGGAGCCCGCACTATACGGCCGGCGATCGGAGAAGACGACTAACCCCAGAGCATTCCTAGAGGTTCTTTTATATCCTATCCTTGGGATAAAGCAGCGGCTGTCACTGTTACAAGATGCTGAAGACGGTCGAGAGTTGATCCCGGAATAGATGCCTAAGCTCATTAAAAGGACAACACACAATCCCGAAGACCATCATTCGTTGATCAGGATACCTTGAAGGAATCAGTGGAAAAGGACCCATGGCAACCACTTGGAGGGATAGCAAGAAACCAGGCATCTCCCATACAGCAACTGCGAAACACCATAAGCAGCTAGATGTGGTAGATAAACTCGACAAGTGGGTGCCTCACAATCTCACGGAGACGCAGCAGCTGATACGGATGGATGTTGCGACTTCAAAAGGAACTTTATGGAGCCCTTTCTCCATCGGCATGTAACCTGCGATGAGAAATAGATCGTTTGCGATAATAAAAAGCGTTCTGCTCAATGTCGATGAGCCTCCAAAGACCTTTCCAAAACCTGATTCGCACTGAAAGAAGACAAAGATAACGGTCTGGTGGACTACAGCTCGACTAGTTCACTTTTCTTTCCTTCCTTCTGGTCAAACGATAACTACAGAGCGGTACTGGGAGCAGCTGGAAGAAATACATGCAAATTTGAAGAAGCTGCAGCCATCACTGGTGAGTTGACACGGTTCACTACTTCTGCATGATAACGCACATCCATATCTTTCACGGATGGTCCTCCAGAAACTGAACGAACTTCGGATCAAAACCTTCTCTTACCCACCAAATTCGCCAGACCCTGCGCCAACCGACTTGTAATTTCTTAGACATCTAGATAGTTCCTTAAAGGACAGTGTATTAAGCCGCGGCTGTCACTGTTACAAGATGCTGAATGAGACAAAATGAAAAAAATCTTTATCTCTCTATAACTCAATTACAACTCAACGATGCTGAGGAATGTATGTGCCATTAAGGGCAAGGACCTTGCTGCCATCGCTCAGCCAACTTCCTGATCCCATCCTTCCAGAACTGCTTGGGCCTGGTGTTGATCAACTGCTCGACATGGTTGTCAAGGACTGCTTGGGTTCTTGTGTCCCTTCCGACTAGGAAGTCCTGTAGGCTCAAGTAGTAGTGGTAGTCGCATGGAGAGATGTCCAGCGAATACGGTGGGTGAGGCATGTGAACGTAGCCCAGCTGGCCAAGCTTATCCGTGGTTACTTGTTCCCGATGGGGTGCGGCGTTGTCGAAGAGGAGAACCTTCTTGAAGCGCTGCGAATGAATAAGAGCGAGTCGCCGGCTCATCTCTTCTATTTCGTTCACCATGGCCTTGGAGTTCATCGTAGTGCTCTTGGGAAACAGCTTCCGGTAAACCGATCCATGGGCGCAGACCCAAAACTCCAAAGGTGCTTCTCGCCGTGAGCATCTCGCCGAACGAAGGTTGGTAACAGGTTACCAAGCCTCACCCAGACTGGCTGCTTGGCAGGGTTAAGGAAGAAGACGTACTTCTCATCTTGCGTGAATATTGAGTCCAGGCTGCTCGGAGTTGGGAATTGGACGAGATTTGCGCGACACGGGTCGACTCGTCAGACTGGGGTCTCGGCCTGAGAGAGACTGGGGTTTTGGCATGCTTCTGGAAAGGGCGAAAGTGGTAACTTCTCAGATGGGCTTCAGTAAGTAGCATACAAACATACTAATACAACAAGCACGAAACCAGACTCCAGCCACGAGATATCTGGACACGGCATGGGGTGTCTCATTACTTTTGCCCCCCCCCCCTAATAGTTGGTGAAGCACCTCCACGTTTCGCTTCAGAGATCACAACATTTCTAGTTCACAGGTGGCATAGCTCAATTTGGTTTATTTGTCTCCAAAACATTCTGTATCAAGGAACGTTCGAATATTGAGGTTGAGGTGTTAGCTCCAGAGCAGCTTGGAGATGTGCTTGTTCTAGCTATAGTGGCTTGATGACGCAGGCGAATCGTTTCTCATGCTGGAGTTTCTTGTAGTTGCACCCAGCCCGATGAGCCTTCTTCATCTGAAAAAGATTGCTGTGATTCACAATTATTCTGGTCCAAAATGATTTCAATTTTCACCGTAGAGAAGTCGTTTTCGAACGACGTTAAGGCCTTTCTGAAGAACTTTCCAAACCTTTGTCTTCTGGAGCTTCGTCTGGAAAATTAAACTATTGCTTTGAGTGAATAAATATTTTTGTTTGAAAGTCTGCAATGCAAATTTCTTACTCAAGATGATGATTTAATTTTTTTCTGATCGAATTTGAGCTACTGTTTTAGCTGCTGTCCGTTACTTCACTTTAAGTACGCAGTAGAACGAGCCCATAAATATTCAAACGCAGGTTTAGTTTTAAAAGTATGAGAGCTGAATATGGATGAAGGTAAAATATTCCTCCATTTTCTTGCACGCAAAGGAAACTAATGTGGAAGGCAATCACTGCGAAACCAAAAAACCATACCTGCTGTGTGATCCACTGCAACATCACGGCGCATATATGAAATACTTTGAAATTGAAAATGCATAAAACCTACTCCCGATAAAACAGGCAGACAAGACCACTGGGACAGACGCGCTCCTCATCGTCCTCTACGTCTAGATAATTGAATGCCTTTTCTTCGAGTTCACACCGATAGCTCTAAACAGATGTACATTCCTTCTTAAAGCCAAATTAAAAAGGTGCTAAAATGAAATTGTTAACTTTTGGCGAAAGACTATCCACCAACGCTCCCGAAAATGGTGCTATCGATTGGGATTTTTTCAAATACATAGTGTGTCTAGCAGCAACAAAACTCACTGATAAGTTACCTCGGCGTAGGCTTTAATCGGATCCGTGTCTCGCCCTTCAGGGAAGAGCGAGGATAACCCTTATAGAAATGCACGGCACGCAAAAAGCACACCAAACAATAGTTCAATTTAATGTGCCATGTGTTCTCTACGGTGTAGCGCAGCTGGAAGCGGTGCCGGCTGTCGCATGGACCTGATAAAAGGGTCCCTGGTTCGAAGTTCCTGTCTAGGCCAACCAAGCCTTTCATCTCTCCGGATCGGTGAATTGGTACCAGACTTGTCTGGGAAGGAAGAAGCACTGACTTGTTCATCGGCTGGACACCGCAAGTCATTGTATGTCCAAATACGCATTCATGTCGCCTCCACGACATCCCGTAGAAGTAGAATCCGCTGGCGCATCCCAGAAAGGATTGAGTAACGCCGTCCTTTATC